>ML801980.1:40196-142559 GCA_009831015.1 Picea engelmannii
TCATAATGGTCCTATAATTAGAGGGAATGTTTCTATCCCCATTTTTAAAAATAGGAACAATGAGGCTTTGCGTCCATGGTTTAGGAAATCCTTGCTTAACTGCTAAATTGAACAGCTTGTGTATGTGAGGGATAAGGATAGGCCCTTCGATTTTAAATTTTTTAGCTTGGTAGCCTTCAATGTCCTTAGCTTTCCCATTTGCAAGCCGCTTAACCCCGAACTCTATGTTATCTAAATAAAAAACTTCTTCCTTTGTAGGGATAATAGGAATGGTGTCCATGGCATTAGGGAAGTCATAAAGACTTTTAAGCTAGGAGTTCCACTCCCTTAAGGGAATCTTATAATTATCTTTAGTATTGCGGTTTAGAATTTGGCTCCAAAACTTCTTAGGATCCAACTTATATAGTTGTGAAAGTTGCTCTTGCCTTTTATTGATATAGTACCTTTTTTCCTTTTAATTAGGGATTTGTACGTATGTAATAATAATAATAATGTATTTTTAAGGTCATAACCAAGCTAGGTATCAAATTGATATATGGGACTCCTTGTTTGTGGGACAAGGGATCCTTAAACTTAATGATTTGAAAAATCTACACAGATATATATACCCTACTCCCTAATTTAAAAAAACTTCCATAACAAAACTAATTAACCATTTTGAAGTAAAAAATTTAAGTTTCGAAGATTTTAACATCCTCACAAAAATGATAAAGGATAGCTAAGGATTTTTGAAGTAGTTTCCAATTTTTTTAACATTTCATAAAACTAATAAAGTAAGTTACTAGTCTTATGTTAAAATGAGTGGCATAGAGTTGACCAAGACGAACCTCGAGGGTTAAGGATAAGATAGACTTGCCATAAATATTTAACTCAAAACCTTAATATAAAAATTAAGGAGAAACGTTAAAATAACGGTTTTTTTTTTTAAACAAACTCCATTCACATTTATGGCAGGTCTGTTAGTGTAAGGTTTTTCGTTGACGAGTATGGCGAAAAACTAGCCGAAGAGATCTCTACGCCGTTACCATACGAATGATTGAGAATTTTGTTTAACGATTGCTTCTGAGAACGAAGATAAGCGTCCGCCGGAACGTGCAGATTTTAAATCGATTCTATACACAGACACAGATTGCGATTGAATTTCAGCGCCTTTTTACACGACATCTCTATGATATTAACACTCCGTCATTTAAACAATTGATTTCAATTTTACGTCTATCGCACCCGTACTCAACGTTGATATATTGTAATGGGATCGCCGTACGTTTACACCAGAAGCTACCGAGACCTGGTTTTCCTGAAAAGGTCTTAAAAATACTGTATAAATTTGATCTTATATCAAATTACTCAACCAGCAGCAAGCAATCAAGGAGTACTCATTTGATTCATAGAAGAATACTGTAATTCAATGGCAATGGTATTGAGGATATTAGGCGCAACACCATTAATTCTGCTTATCCTACTGCTGTCACTGTTAATGTAGCAGGATGGATTGCTGTCACCCCAGCTAACCTTAAGCAGTGGAAGAACGCTGATCATGTACAATGTCGCCCCAGCTAATTGGCAATTTGGACAAAGATTCGCTGCCTCTCAACAGTTTAAATGAATAAAATTCGCTGCTATTTGGCGATTTGGTAAAACAAATCTGATAGAATTCAGGGCATCGTTGTTATAAAAGCTTCATGGTTGCAGGCATTAACGCCCGTTGTTCTGGCCTTCCAGTATTCTGATATTATTACTGTAAATCTATCGCTCTAATTTTATTAGAGTAAATCGTAGTGTTGATAGACTGTACAATTTGATATTTCTAGTTTTGGTAGAATGTTTGGGTGGATGTAGAGATGCTTGGCCTAAAGAAAGCTGCAGCAGCATCGAAATGGAAGTTAATTTCCTTTCCTCGGCCCTTTGTTTGTAATCTTTATCTTTACCACTAATTCCAGGTGAAGCTATTGTTCTAATCTGCTGACTTCTCGTACCATGATTTATAATCGGCTCTGAAGGCTAAAATGTGCTCAATAATTATATTGAAGTTGCTAACCTGGCTCCAAATGTAACTGAGTTGCTGGGTTTTCTTTTACCACAGCCCCAACGCTTTAGAAGCGAAATAAAGGTTTTCCATGTATTTGTAGTTTGTTACTTTGTTTTCTGTTATATATAACTAGCATAGCCGCAAAGTGGTTGGTGTTGCTGATGGTGAACGTCGAAAGTTATCCAGTACACTGCTGTGAATTGAAACGCACAGACAGCTGAAACGCACATAGAGCTGAGGAAATCCAAAAGTTAATCTTAAATGTGGTAATTCCAAAGGTTAATCATTAAACTTGGCAATCATATGGTGGTACAATAATTTCTTAATATGATTAGGTAAATGTTAAAAAGTAAACAGGTTAAATGATGCATTCAAAAATACAAGAAGGTTATGAAGAGTAAATCACATTCATTGATTTGGGAGGACGACTAAGAATATATTAACTTTTTCAATTATTAATCATTAGATTAGAATTTTAAATTAAAAAGTGATTAATTGTGCCCATCTCCAATAGGTATACGCCTTTCCGCTTAAAAATATTATATCTTAAAATATTGGGTTATAGTTGATGAAAATTTTAGGTTATAGTTTTTCCATGTTTCTTTTAGAGGGCCGTCTAAGTAAAACAAAACCTTAATAAATATATGAAAGTAAAATTTGGAAATATATGGCTTTACCTTAAAAATGTATGCATAAAACTTTGTAAAAATAAGTAAAAAGGTAAAGCCATCAATGTAGAGTAAAACTTAGTAAATAAGTGAAGTGTTCAATGTGGAGGTTAGCATATGTTGTAAACAATATAAATAAGTGAAGTATTCAATAAGATGTTAGCATATGCACTAATCAATGTAAAATGTTTGGAGGTTAGGATGGACGGAACCAATGCTAGCATAGTGCATAGTGCTTAACAAAATATTTTTTAGGTGTATACTTATATTAAAAAGAAATGTTAATTATTAATTTAATAACAGTTAATTATACATCTTCATCAAAGAATGTTAATTATTAATTTAATAAAAGTTAATTATACCTTCGCACCTCTGCACAACTATATCCCCTCACAATGGACACTTAGTAAATAAAATACATTTTTAGCATAAACATATAGTGCGTTTACATATAACTTTTGCACCTCGGCACAAGATAAATTTTATAACATAGTTTTGATAATTATGTCTCTTAGTTGGTGTAAAACTGATTAAAATTTTTTTTTAATATAGTTCTATAAAAATAATTAAAAGATTAATAATTATTTATTAATTTATTAAAAGTTAATTATACATCTTGAGAATGATGAACACTTAGTAAATGAAATACACCCATTCTGTACTCGTACATCGGAACTTTGGGACTCCTACATTCACTCATTTTGCACCTCACCTATTCCAACCATTTGCTACAATTGTATACTTCGTGACTAACAATTAATAAACAAAATACATAAAAAAATATATAGTTATTTTTGTAAGTGATTGAATTGGTTGTAAATGATATAAATTATGGTTTAATAAAATCGTATTTGATAATGATGTTGGTGTAATTTTTTTTTTTTTTTTTTAATATAGTCCTATACAAATAATTAAAAGATNTATTTGTTAATTTAATAAATGTTAATTATACATGTTCATCGCAAACATATAGTCAACACACATATAGCTTCCGCACCTATGCACAAGTGCAATAACATTATTGCTTATGCAATAGGAGAATGATAAGAAAATTAAAAAAAAAAACAAGTGAAAACATTTAATATTGTTGAGGCAAAAACATTTAGCATAAGAGTTTGTTAAAAATAATTGCTATCTATGGACACAAGGGGGATCTACTAATGAAGCGAAGCATCATATTTATGAATGTACACATCTAATGAAATCAATCGACAAAGTCTTCACATTCTCAATTGACGCAGACCCCTGACCCTCGGGCTGAAGTCCGCTCAGAATCATTCTAAATCTGCCCTCCTAAGTTTGATTGACTCTTAGGTTCCTCCACAAGGAATCCTACACACACACAACAACAATGTTTTTCCACAGGTCCTTATGAGTATGCCCGTGTGAACCAACACAAAGAACCACTCAACTCCCCTTGACCACAATAAAATGATCGTGTCCTTTTTCCTTATCGGGACTTTCCTTTTCGGGATTTCGGGTTTCGCGATTTCGCGAATCCTGTTGTCGAATTTCTCGACCTTTCCACCTTCCGAAGCCCAAAATGGCGATTTCCCGAAATGCTTGGTCACATCCTCCCACACAGCTGTATCGCGTTTCGTGACTTCGGGAGTTCCGGAACAAGGAATCCCAACCTTTTGTCTTTGCAACTGCCGACATGACGAAACCCGATATGTTCAGCAAAAGACCGGCTTCTAGTGAAACTTTTCACCTTTTCAGGGTTTTAGACTTCACGATTTCGTGAGCCCTGATGTAAGGCTTTCGACTCTCTAACCTCCACAAACCCCGAACTCCGAAACAATATCTCCAATGGGATCAACGGCTATAAGCCTCCCTTCGATCCGACGACCCACATGATTTTGGGATTTCGGGTACTAGGAGTCCAAGACTCTCGATCCCAGAACACTATCCTCTCGAGTTCCCAAACCCCGAAACGTCGAATTGCCGAAACACCACTTCACACTATTTCACGTTTAGCAATTCCGGGGGTTCTCATGTGAAGTGCCCCAAATTCTTGTCAACGAGAATGCTGAAATCTCGATTCCCGAAATGCCGAAATACCACTTCACAATATCTTGGATCTCGCAACTTCAAAATTCTAAGTGTAAGGGCCCAAGCTCCTTGTCCTCAGGACTTCCGGTCTTCCGAATCTCGAATTACCGAAATTCTGAAATTCATCCTTGGCTATTCTTTTCGTGATTCGAGAGTTAGAGTGACCAAGGGTTTTGGATTACACTCCGGACTCATAGACATCGAATTCCCGAAATGATCTGACGCTCCAGTAGATCACGATCAACGGTCCACATTGATTCCTAGTACCAAAGTGATGGATTCGTCCTTCCTTATCCACCTTGTAACTTATCTAGATCTTACGGTTCTCGTAATTTCAGGAGTTCTCCTCGAAGAATTCCCACTGTTCAATTTCCTCCTCAAGAACCTCTAGCTTAAAATCAACTCTGCGATCTTTCTCTGGGACGTGACTTATGCACAACAACTTGAGATTCCTACTTTCTCTTGAATGATTCAAAGGCCCTAACCCTTCTGAGCTTTCTTTGCAAACTCAGGTCTTCAAGGAGATTCCTGCATGCACTCCTTGCGGCAACCCTTCAAATACTTCTGCGTGTTTGAACTCATGATTCTGTGCACTTTCTCTGCAACACCAGTCCTTCAATCTCTCAACCTTAGTTGATAAGTTCTAAGGTCCTGACTAGCCTGCGCACACCTTGCACGGCTTCTGTGCTTGTCTTGCACTTCTGCTGGAATGAGAACAATGGTATCTCTCCTGAGCTTTCAGAGATAAACTCTGAACCTTTGTCACACACTCCTTGCAGGAAATTCTCTTAGGAAGAGAAACAATTGAAACTCATTCTCTTTCTCTCTCATATTTTAAACACTCAGCATGAAAACATACATTCACACATAGCATAATAACAAATGCATGACAGAGAGAGTAAGAAATTGTAAATAGACCATTCAACATGTATACACAAAAAACATCATAACACCATGAGTCTGAATCAAAGCATCATATATTACTTCAAGCTTCTATAGATGGGTTCTCCTCTACAACTCTTTTGTTACAACTCTCTTCTTCTCTATGCTAATGTNACTCTTCTGTTACAACTCTCTTCTACTCTATGCTAATGTGTTTTTTTTTTGATTGATACAAAGATGAGGGTGTCTATAGTCGTTTTCCCTCCTATTCCTAAAACTGTCTAATCTAGAATTTAAATCTACCTACTTTCATTAACTGGGCATAAATGCCTTTTACATCGATAGATGAGAGCAGATTACTCAAGATATGTTTACAACCACTTATTCATAAATGCGCATACGCCTTCCTTAACTATTTCAAAACATTTTCATCATGTGCAAAAATGTGTTGCGCTCATCTCAGCTATCTTCCACCTCTGTGCTCGCTTACTGCTGGTGATGCTCCTGCATCATACTCTCTCGCTTGAAAATTTTCATGGACTCTTGTTCATGATTTCTTGCACGGTCTGCCCATGCTTCTAAATTTCTGCTTCATTCTCTCAACTGGCATCTTCAACTGGATGTCCCTTCCATTTGACCAAGTATTCAAAATACTCTTTTCTCCTGGTCCTCTTGCTGATTCTCTTGTCAAGTATACTTTCCATTTGTGGCCTTTCAACTACAAGAATTTGTTTAACCCATTGAATCTCTGTCTATTCACTGTCTGCTTCTGCTTCTTTAGCTCTGTAAGGGTACAAATCTGAGATGTTGAATATCGGTGAAATTCTGATCCCATCGGGTAATTCAATCTCGTATGCGTTTGCCCCAAATTTATTCATGACTTTGCATGGTCCAATCTTTTTCATTTTCAGTTTGTTATAGGTTCCCCTTGTGAACCTCTCCTTTCTCAGATGTGTAAGAACCAGATCACCAACTTCAAATTGAAGTTCTCGCCTGTGTTGATCTGCTCTGCACTTGTATTCCTGGTTTGAATTCTATAATTGCTCCTTGATTTGACTGTGAAGCTCCTTCATTGCTTCTGCAAAGTCTTCTACACTAGCACTTCTGAATTCATCTTGTTCCACATCCTTCATTTCAGAAACCCCCCTTGGTTGCATTCCATATACAATTTGGAATGGGCTCTGTCCTGTGCTTTTGTTGATTGAATCATTGTAAGCAAATTCCGCCTATGGAAGAATGTGATCCCACTGACTGTGCTGTTCAATCACTAGGCTCCTCAATAAATCTCCCAAGCTTCTGTTTAAAACTTCTGTCTGCCCATCTGCCTGAGGGTGATAAGCTGAGCTAAAAGACAAACTTGTCTCCATCTTCTTCCATAAAGTCCTCTAGAAATGTCTCACGAACTTGGTATCTTGATTTGAAACTATACTTCTTGGTAAGCCGTGAAGTCCGACGACTTCCTTGAAAAACAGGTTCGCGATATGAGTTGCGTCGCTGGTTTTCTGGCATGGTATGAAATGTGCCATCTTTGAAAATCTGTCTACCACCACAAAGATTGAATCAAATCCTCTTTGTGTCCTTGGTAGTCCCAATATAAAATCCATGCTCACTGCATCCCATGGCCTCTCAGGTATGGGTAATGGCTAGTATAACCCAGTGTTTTTCCTTTTTCCCTTTGTGTGCCGACAAATTCTACGTCTGTCCACAAATCTTTTGACATCTGTCCTCATCCCTGGTAAAAAATATGAGCCATTTAATTTCAAGAACGTTTTGTCATGACCGAAATGTCCAACCAATCCTCCACTGTGTTTTTCTTTTAACATATTCTCCCTCATGGAGCATTTTGGAATACATAATTGATTGCCTCTGAATAATAATCCTTCCTGGATCATATACTCGGTCCATTGGTTTTTTTCCCCGAGAATTGGATTCTCAGATGCCTCATACGCCTCTTTAAAATCTGGATCGTCTCTGTACATTTCTTTGAGATTATCAAAACCCAAAGTTTTGACTCTAAATTCCTTCATCAACAAGCATTTCCTACTCAAAGCATCAACAACTTTGTTAGCAGTTCCAGAAATATGTTTAATTACAAAAGTAAAATTCTGCATGTGATCAACCCATTTAACATGTCTTTGGTTCAACTTCTCCTGTTGAGCCACAAATTGTAAGGCATGATTATCATTGTACAAAACAAACTCTTTAGGAACCAAATAATGTCTCCATTTCTTCAGCGCTTGTATGACTGCATAAAATTCTTTGTCATATGTTGAGTATTTGATCTTCTTTTGATTCAATTTCTCACTGTAGTATGCAATCGGTCTGTCATCTTGGCTCAAGACCGCTCCAATTGCAAACCCACTAGCGTCACACTTGACCTGAAATGTCTTGCTGAAATTTGGCAACACCAATATTAGCTGCTCAGTGATCTTCTTCAGCAAGTTGAAACTCTTCTTTGCTTCCTCTGTCTAGTGAAAAGCTTTATGTCTTTTCTTCACCGTGTCCATCATCGGTGCACTAATTCCACTGAAATTTCGGATGAATTTCTTGTAAAAACTAGCTAAACCATGGAAGCTTTGAAATTCAAACACACTTTTCAGCGATGGCCAATTCTTAATTGTTTCTACCTTATCTGGATCCATCTTCAACTCATTTGCAGAGATAACAAAACCCAAATAAATGAGTTCTGTCCTCATAAATGTCGATTTCCTCATGTTTATCAACAATTTCTCTTGCTGCAATCTCCTCATCACTGTAGCTAAGAGCTTCAAGTGTTCTGCTTTAGTTTTACTGAAAATCAATATATCATCAAGATATATAATGACGAATTTTCCTATGAAATCCTTCAGGACTTCATTCATCAATCTCATGAAAGTACTGGGCGCATTTGTTAAGCCAAATGGCATAACAAGCCATTCATACAACCCCTCATTCGTCTTGAATCCTGTCTTCCATTCATCATCTTCTCTCATACGAATTTGATGATATCCGCTTTTCAAATCAATCTTTGAAAAAAACTTTGCTCCACTCAAGCAATCCATAAAATCATCCATCCTTGGCAATGGAAATCTGTATCTGATGGTAATCTTATTGATTGCCCTCGAGTCTATACACATTCTCCAGCCTCCATCTTTCTTTGGGCTGAGCACTGTTGGAACAATGCATGGATTCAAGCTTTCTCTAATCAATCCTTTGTCCATTAAATCCTGGACTTGTCTTTTGACTTCTTCATTTTCTTGCGGTGTTAACCTGTACGCTGCTTTGTTTGGTAAACTAGCTCCAGGTATAATATCAATGTGATGGCTTATACTCCTGATCGGTGGCAACGAATGAGGTAGTTCATCCACTACTATATCAACGAACTCTTCCGGAAACTACTGGATTTCCTATGGTAAATCATCCACTCTTGTACTGGTCAAAACAATTCTAGGCTTCCTAACCACAATAAATTGTGTGTCTTCCTTCTTCTTAACTTCCTTAAGAATTTCCTTCCCACTCATGAGAAGTACAGTGTTTCTCACCTCTGGTTTTGTTTCTTTGTCCTTAATCGGCAACAACATGTGAGTTGTCCCATTCTTCTCTAGGGTGTATGTGTTCTTTCTCCCATCATGAATCACATTCCTATCATATTGCCACGGTCTACCCAACAATAGATGACAAACATCCATGGGAATGACATCACATAGTACCTTATATCCTCCTATTTTAAATTCAACTAAACACTGTTTAGTGATATTTACCTAATGTCCTTTTTGTAGCCACGAAACTCTGTATGGGCTTGGATGTTCAATAGTCTCTAGCTCCAGCTTTTCTACCATCTCTGTAGAAATGAGATTTCCTGTGCTACCACTATCTACGATGACTTTACATACCCTATGTTTGGTCTTGCAAGCAGTCCGAAAAAGTCTGTTCCTTTGGGCTGGGTTCTCTGTCTCTTTCTCTGGCTTCAAGAGAAATTTCCTTATCATCAAGGATCTTCCACCCTTAGCATCCCCTGCCTAAAAATTCCATCCTTGTGCTTCGACAATGTGAGTTTCACCTCCTTCTTTCTTTCTGTCTAGACACTCATAAGATTTATGTCTGTTTTTCCCACAGAAAAAACATTTCACTTCGCCTCCTCGACCTTTTCCTCTTCCTCTAATACAAGGAAAAGTATTCTTATTAGCATACTTCCCTCTCTGTGAGATTCCACCTCTCTCAGTTTGAGTCTGAGGTTTCTTCCACTCTTCTTTAGGTTTCTGAGTTCTGTCTTAGGCAGTTGTTTTGCCTCTGGCTTGGCTTTTGCCTCGGCCTCTTTGACCTTGCTTTTGACTCAGCTTCTCTTCAGCTTTCAGAGCCATCTGATAAGCATCCTCCACATTTTTAAGGGTCATCATGCTCATCTCATCTTGAATGTCATATCTTAGACCATTCATGTACCTGACAAATTTTTCATCATCACTTTCCTGATGACCTGCTCTGATGTTTATCTTGTAGAACTCTTCAGTGTATTCTTTTACTGAACTCAACTTCTGTCTCAAATTCTGCATTCTCCGAAACAGAGTAATTTGATAGTCCTTGGGTATGAATTTGGCTTTCATATTTGCAACCATCCTATCCCAAGTTTTGATTTTTTGCTTGCCTTTGCAATGTCTGTCAGCCTGCAGTTCATCCCACCATAATGCTGCATGTCCTTTAAGTTTTGTGACAACATGTTTAACCTTCTTGTCTTCCTCAACATCCTCATAGTCAAAGTACTTATCTAGAGCTCTAATCTAGTTTAGAATCTCTTCAATGTCCAGGTTTCCCTCATACATGGGAATTTCCATCTTTTCTCTAGCACCTATCCTTACAACAACCCTAAATAGGCGTTCATCTGCTGCATCTTCGGCTGCAACTTCTTCTCCTTTGTTTCTAGCTTCATTTTCACTTTCAACCTCGCTGATATCCCCAACATTGACTGTGTGCCTCTGTGCTGTCTCCATGGCATCAAGCCTAGCATGTAGTTCATGCATTTCCTTTTCCACTACTGGATTAGGCATTGGCATGGGCATATCTCTTCTTCTCGATGGCATGGCTGCAAATCTTTTCTCTTTTCTCTGCTACAGAAAACAAAGAACTCTTTCTAAGCTCTGATACCACACTTGACGCAGACCCCCGACCCTCGGGCCGAAGTCCGCTCAGGATCGTTCTAAATCATCCCTCTTGAGTCTGATTGACTCTTAGGTTCCTCCACACGGAATCCTACACACACACAACAAAAATGTTTTTCCACAGGTCCTTATGAGTATGCCCGTGTGAACCAACACAAAGCACCACTCAAATCCCCTTGACCACAATAAAATGATCGTGCCCTTTTTCCTTATCGAGACTTTCCTTTTCTTTTCTTTTCGGGATTTCGGGTTTTGCGATTTCTCGAATCCTGTTGTCAAAGTTCTTGACCTTTCCACCTTCCGAAGCTTGAAATGGCGATTTCCCAAAATTGTTGGTCACATCTTCCCACACAGCTGTATCGCGTTTCGTGACTTCAAGAGTTATAGAACAAGGAATCCCGACCTTTTTTCTTTGCAACTGCCGAAATGCCGAAACCCGATACGTTCAACAAAAGACCAACTTCTAGTAAAACTTTTCACCTTTTTGGTGTTTCGGACTTCGCAATTTTCCGAGCCTTGATGTAAGGATTTCGACTCTCTAACCTCCACAAACCTCAAACTCTGAAACAACATCTCCAATGGGATCAATGGCTATAATCCTCCCTTCAATCCGACGACCCACATGATTTCGGGATTTCAGGTACTGGGAGTCCAAGACTCTTGATCCCAAAACACTGTCCTCTTGGGTTCCCAAACCCTGAAACATCGAATTGATGAAACGCCACTTCACACTATTTTGCGTTTAGAAATTTCGGGGGTTCTCATGTGAAGTGCCCCGAATTCTTGTCAACGGGAATGCCGAAATCCCAATTCCCGAAATGCCGAAATACCACTTCACAATATCCCGGATCTTGCAAATTCAAAATTCTAAGTGCAAGGGCCCAAGCTCTTGTCCTCAGGACTTCCGGTCTTTCGAATCTCAAATTACCGAAATCCCAAAATTAGTCCTTGGCTATTCTTTTCGTGATTTGGGAGTTAGTGTGACCAAGGGTTTTGGATTACACTCTGGACTCACAGACACCGAATTATCGAAATGATCTGATGCTCTAGCAGATCACGATCAATGGTCCACATTGATTCTTGGTACCAAAGTTATGGATTCATCCTTCCTTATCCACCTCGTAACTTCTCTGTATCTTACGGTTCTCGTAATTTCAGGAGTTCTCCTCAGAGAATTTCGACCGTTCAATTTCTTCCTCAAGAACCTCTGGCTTAAAATCGACTCTGCGATCCTTCTCTGGGACATGACTTCTGCACAACAACTTGAGCTTCCTTCTTTCTCTTGAATGATTCAAAGGCCCTAACCCTTCTGAGCTTTCTTCACAAACTCAGGTCTTCAAGGAGATTCCTGCACGCACTCCTTGCGGCAACCCTTCAAATACTTCTGCGTGTTTGAACTCATGACCCTGTGCACTTTCTCTGCAACAATAGTCCTTCAATCTCTCAACCTTAGTTGATAAGTTCTAAGGTCCCTACCAGCCTGCGCACACCTTGCACGACTTCTGTGCTTCTCTTGCACTTCTGCTGGAATGAGAACAACAGTATCTCTCCTGAGCTTTCAGAGATAAACTCTGAACCTTTGTCATGCACTCCTTGCAGGAAATTCTCTCAGGAAGAAAAACAATTGAAACTCATTCTCTTTCTCTCTCAGAATTTAAACATTCAGCATGAAAACATACATTCACACACAACATAATAACAAATGCATGACAGAGAGAGTAAGAAACTGTAAACAGACCATTTAGCATGTATACACAGAAAACATCATAACACCATGAGTTTGAATCAAAGCTTCATATATTACTTCAAGCTTTTGTACATGGGTTCTCCTCTACAACTCTTCTGTTACAACTCTCTTCTTCTCTATGCTAGTGTGTTTTTTTTTTTTCTGAATAAAAGCTTCATATATTACTTCAAGCTTCTGTACATGGGTTCTCCTCTACAACTCTTCTATTACAACTCTCTTCTTCTCTATGCTAATGTTTTTTTTTTTTTGATTGATACAAAGATGAGGGTGTCTATAGTCGTTTTCCCTCCTGTTCCTAAAACTGTCTAATCTGGAATTTAAATCTACCTACTTTCATTAACTGGGCATAAATGCCTTTTACATTGACAGATGAGAGAAGATTGCTCAAGATCTGTTTATAGCCACTTATTCATAAATGCGCGTACGCCTTCCTTAACTATTTCAAAACATTTTCATCATGTGCAAAAATGCGTTGCGCTCATCTCAGTTGTCTTCTGCCTCTGCGCTCGCTTGCTGCTGGCGATGCTCCTGCATCATCAACACACATAACAAATTGTAACAAGTAAATATACTTTGTACTTTAAATTTTACAGGGCAATAAAATCAACAAATGAAATGAGGCCCGCATATGTAGAAAATAAATGAAATGATAAAATAACTAAAGAAAATAAATGAAATGATAAAATAACTAAATCTCCAGTTTGAGTGTCTATTGTGGTAAAGTAAATTTGTGCAGATATAAAGGAGAGCCACACAATTGTTGAAGCTTTGCACATAAAAGTCAATTTAAAGTGTAATGTTCAATGGGATGGTTAGAAATTGGTTCAAAGTGTTTGGACTAAAAACATTAAGATAAAAGTTTGTAAAAATATGCAAGATGAGAAATTGTTGAATGTAAAGTAAAGCTTGTACTAAATTTTTAATGTAGTAAAACTTTGTAATTAAATAGTAAATGTTCAATGTGGATCAAAACTTAGTAATTAAGTAAGTGAAAGTTTGAATGGTGGGTTAGCATATGCATGAACAAATATAAATAAATGAAGTGTCCAATGGTGAGGTTAGCATATGTGAGAACCAATGTAAAGTGTTTGGAACTTAGGATAAGGAGTGACAATTACAAAATTTGAAACAAGTATGAAATATAGGTTGTTGAGTTTAATTTGGGAAATGGTTAATTGACTTTATCTTTTGTATTTGCAATTGATTTTTGGGTGAGTGCATGAAGTTCATGGAAAAAAAAGTGGCAAGGGGGTCAGCAGGAACGTGCACTCGCAGGAATGCGTGCGCGTTCTCATAAATGAGAAGGAGTTATTAATAATATAGGTTTGGTAAGGATCGAACCTCTAGAAACCTTTCCATGCAAGTTCGTCAGCAAGAACACACACACATTCCTTCCATGCTCTTTTTTTAAGGACTACGAGTGTTTTTTGTGCTCATTTGCACACTATGCCTCATGAATTTCCTACATTGAGAAAACACAGAGGACACATAAAGAAGGATAAAATCCTAGGATCTTTCCACTGTGTCCATCACAAGAAATGTATGGTTGAGTTTTTGTCATTTCCTTTCTTGGCTTTGCAAAAATACAAAAAAAATAGTCATAGGTTATGGATATAAATCTCAATGGCATTTAAAAATTATTGACAAGGTTCACTACACATAATTAATACTTGAATGCAAATCTCTCAACAATTCATCAATCTTGTATAGTTTGTTTTTCAAGTTCATTTTAAAGATAACCCATAGTTTTTCTTTGTTTTACAAAAAAATATGTTAATGATTTTGTTGGGATAAAATGACATTATTGTTTGTAATACCTTATTCATAAGTCCACTTATTAAATTTCCTTATTAAATTACAACATATATTATAAAATGGAACCTGATGACAATGTAAACTTCCCACCACTAGACCAAGGAGATAAAAACCCCAACCCACCACAACCACCCAATCTAAATACTGAAATTGATGAGGGGTTGGCTACATTAAGAAAACTTGTAGAATAGTTAAGTGGCACTAGAGAACCAAGCAAGATGTCCTTGTCTATTTCTTTGGACGTTATTGTGAGGTCCAGTGCAAGTGCCCAAGGGGAATGGACTTCTATTTCTGAGTATAGGGAAAGAATGATTGAGTACTACAACATTGTATTGGATAGAAACAAAGTGAGAGACTTGGGTATTTCAAAACAACAACTATTGTCTATTTTTAGGGATCCTCGAAATGGAGAAGAACTACCCATGAAAAAAAAACACATTTGTATTGACTTGTGTATCCATCCACAAATTAGTCAAAACTGGATGGATATATGGTATATGGTATTTGTTAAACCTCCCTGCAATAACAGGGAGGTTCCCTTATATTTTTTGAGAAAACCATGGGATGAATTTATTCTGGGTTTGCATGTCAACTACTTTGACATGGGTGAGTTCCAGAGGGTGGGTTAAGGGTCTGCACAGGACCAAGAGCATGCCAATCATGATCCCATGTTATGTCCTCATCCCCCCAGGTTAAGGAATTACCCTCCTGCCCAACATCCTCATGTTTCATAGAGCTTACATCAGGTACAACGAGTTATTTCATCTACCTGGGGCCTAGTGCAACATGAAAGCTTTGTTTCACTATTTTGGTAGGAGGTACCTGCCAATGACATTAATAGAGGGGTCAGAGATTCATCCCACACAACAGAGTTTAGTGAGGAGAGGGCACATGGACATAACAATCATCCATGTGAACTTCACATATGCTCGAGCTGCGAGTAGACCTACTATGGGCATATGGAGGCCAGTGGACAACATAGATTTATGGAGGAGGTTAGTATCTTAACCACCACTATGTTCTTAACCATTATATATTTATTTTTTATTCTGTGTATTTATATCTATATTTTATTGTATGCATCAGTGCCTATCTCCACCACTATTGCAACAATAGAGTCAACCTGCTCATTGGGCATACCCCATACATAGGTATGTGTCACATTTTATAAATTCACCCTAGTCATTTCTTTATTTTATGGCATCCTCAAATTTTTAATGTTTTTGTGTTTCTATAGGATGTGGAACTAGGCGATGTTGAGGAATGTCCATCTGGGATGGATAAGTCATTTACATCACATGTATCATGTGTAGATTTAAATATCATTTAAATCTCAAATCTGTTGTGTTTATGTTTTTGAATTTTACTATTTGGTACTAATAGTACAATATTATTAATATGTATGCATGTTGCAGACATATTCACTAGTTATAGTACTACTACACTCCCAGGGAACCTGGACTCTAATTTTGGGTTATCTTACTCTAAGCCAAGGTAGTTCTCATCACTTGTACATCCTATGGGAGTCCATCAATTCCCACCCGCAACATCCGTCTTATTCCATGCATCAGTGGATTCACCCACAAGACACCCATCCACACCACCTCTTCCATCACATCCATCCACAGTGGACGCACCCATATGCCACCCACCCTTACCACCATTTCCATCAACCACATCCACCGAGGCTACCAAAGTAGAGGTTTCCTTGGAGCATGTTGTACAACTGGCGCTTCACCTACCAGTGACTCTCCATAAAGGCCCAATATATTCACGGGGAGATATTGTGTCGATGATAATTTTTTATGTATCATGAATTTGATTTGATTGAGGTGCACTTGTTGGATGAAGACAAGGCACCAAAACACTCAAAGTTGATGGATGACACTTGAGTCGACCTTAAATTACTACTTTTAAGGCAATTATCATATGCAAAAGATGATGCCTCAAAATTATATATATATATATATATATATATATATATATATATATATATATATATACTATTAACTTATTAAAAATATAAATTGAAAACTTGTAAGAGAACAAACTTATAATCTCAAGTACATGAATCATAAATATACTAATTTTCTATATATAGTACTGGTTATTTGACTTAAAGACCACACAACTAGTAAAATTTAACAAAACATTTAATTAGTAATATACAATAAAGAAATTTTGAGAAAACAAATGTTACTTACCTAAATGGTGTTGACAATCATACTAAATGCAAGAAATACTGCACATATGGGTAGTGCATGAAGCTCCAAAATTCCACATTTCAATTTGCATGTTTAAACAAATCACACAACTATGATAATTATAAACATATAACAATAAAAATAATATCCCACAATACATAAATAGGTCCAAATGTATACATATCAAATTTCTATATCATTCTCACTGAACCCAACAAATAATAAGGAATTAATCACTAAGATAAGTAAAAATAAAATTCTAACCTTTTAATTCCAAAATATAGGTTGTTACATTTAAAAATCCCTAGAACACCACTATGATATAAAATAAACTAATCCCTTCTTGCATGTCTTGTCATGTAGCTTCCCATTCTAACCTATACAACAATAAATATAATTTTCCATAACATTATGCAAGGAAAAGGTCAAATCAAAATGTGGATTTCAATGAAACAAGAATAACAAAAAGAAACCTTTCTCATCCCAAGAAATAAAAAAAAAATTCTAGGGACATATGACTTAACTTTATATCACAAAGTTCATTTCTATTCAATGAAGTGTTTATGACATTTTATGTCTACGTGAAAAATTGTGCATGCCTTTCCAAGCCATGCCATGCCTTGCATTGCCTTGAGTTGCCATGCCATGCCATGCCATGTCGTGCCTTGACTTTCCAAGCCATTCCATGCCTTTCCATGCCATTTCATTGCATGCCTTGCCTTACCATTCCATGCCTTTCCATGCCATGCCATGCCTTGCCTTTCCATTCAATGACATGCCATTTCATACCTTGCCTTGCCATTCCATGTCTTTCCATGCCTTGCCTTGCCATGCCATGCCATTCCTTTCCTTTCCATGCCATGCCATGCCTTTCTAAGCCATGCCATTGCATGCCTTTCCTTTCTATGACATGCCATTGCATGCCTTTCCTTTTCATTCCATTTCCATGCCTTTCCATCCCATGCCATGCCATGTCATTTCCATGCCATTGGCATGCCTTGCCAAGCCATGCCATGGCATGCCATTTCCACGACTTTCCATTCCATTTTCATGCCATTGCTATGCATTTCCAAGCCATGCCATTGTTATGCCTTGCCATGCCATACCATTCCATTTCCATGCCATGCCATGCCATTGACATGCTTTTCCAAGCCACGCCATGGCATGCCATTGCCATGCCTTGCCATTCCATTGTCATGCCATTTCTATGCCATGCCATGTCATTTTCATGCCATTTCTATGCCTTGCCAAACCAATAAATAATATTAACTAAGTTCAAACAACTCATTGGGAAGTCCCAAACACCACAAATAAAGAAGGAAACTATAGTTTTTATAAAACTTGCAATTAATACATGTAACTTTAGCAATATGGCAAGTTTCAATAGGAAAAACATAACAACCCTTAAAACAAGTAATCATGCAATGAAAGGGGGCTAAAAATACAAGCCTAAACTAGGGTTTAGATAACAAATGCTTGTTTAAATGAAAGATGGCACATAACAACCCTAGAATATTAAAGACATCAAGCCCTAAAGGGATGAAAATTATGATAGAAATATAATAAAAGGTGTCAAGGTGTATTCTAAGGGTGAAATATGACAATTAAACCCTAGACATCAAGCTAACAAGGATGGAAATTGAGGGTAAGTCCTAATCTAACCACAAAATTGAGGGTTTCAAGATAAGGTTAATTCAAGAAGAATACACGATAACCTGAAATATCACCACTTTGAAAAAACATTTATTTAATACATTCAAGAAATAACAATCAACAACTTAGAAAGAACACTTACTATGTAGATCAATGATCATCCATGAATTCCTAACCACAAAATCATCCAGAAAACTTCAAACATGGATCTAAGGTATCTTCATAGTTGTAAGACAAGGATTATCATAATTAATAGGATTTACATAGTAAGGGATGTCGCTAAATAGGTTTATGTTCCACCCTTATGGTGTATTCTCATGATACTATTGATCCATAATTTCATTTGGATTGCATGGAGAACAACATAGCTTCAAGGCCTTATTGATTCGTGCCTTACCTTTCCATGCCATGACATTCCTTTCCTTGCCATGCCATGATTTTACATTCCTTTCCTTGCCATTCCATGCCATCCCTTGACATGCCTTGCCTTGCCATGCAATGCCTTACCTTTTCATGCCATGCCTTTCCATGCCATGCCATGACATGCCTTTCCTTTCCATTCCATGCCATGCCATTCCCTATCAGGCCATGCTATGTGATGCCTTGCCTTGCCTTCCCATGACGTGTCATTGCCATGCCATTGCATGCCTTTCCTTGCCTTGCCATGCCATCACTATACCTTTCCAATCCATGCCATTTCCATTTCATTGCCTCGCCATGCCATTTCCATGCCATGCATTTCCCTTCCATTCCATGCCTTGCCTTGTCATTTCATTCCTTTCCTTACCATTCCATGAAATGCCATGCCTTCTCTTTCCATGCATTTCCTTGCAATGCCATGCCATGCCATGCCTTGCATTTCCTTTCCTTGTCATGCCATGCCTTGCCTTTCCATGCCTTGCCATGCCATGCCATGTCATGCCTTGCCTTGCCATATCATTCCATGCCATGCCTTGCATTTTCTTGCCTTGCCATGATATCCCTTTCCTTTCCTTGACATGCCTTTCCTTGCCATTCCTTCCCTTGCCTTCACTACTACATATCAAAAAATTTAAGACGACTACTTGCGAAGAAAAGTACCCTTTCATCACAAAATTGAAAATAAAGAGTTGAATTTTTCAATTTTTTATAAATCCAGCCCACATTCATCTCTCTTGAGATAAAACCAGTTGTACATCTCAAGAGAAATGTATGTGAGATAGTGGACTCGCATTGCTCTTGCAATGATCATTGGTTATCGTCGCAAGAGAGATGATCCAATGATAATTGTTACACTATTTGACAAAGTCAACATTGACTTGGTCAACGTTCATCGCTCTTGGGATGAAAAAAATATCTATAAATATTTTGCAAATTAGAGATGTTGTGACAATCTTACTATAACAACGAAGGTTCATAAAAGGGTATTTTTGTGCGAAAGAATGTCGTAGAATATTAGAGGTTGGAAAACAAGTAAAAAGGGTGAAAAGGGTGATGGTAGATGTTACTACCCTTGCAAAAGATGTTTCACTACACGTCCCATAAGAATTTTAATAGAAATAGATAAAAAACATTGTAGGAAATATGGGCACATTGATGGGGGTTAGATGAATATCGTCCCGTGGTAGTTAGCTATATATTCATTATCTATTTTTATATTGTCGATATTATATAAAATTATATATATGTATATATATTGTTTGAATATTTGTTATGCACACTAATTTTGCATGATTGCTTGTAATTATAAAGTTAGAGTTTCTCTAACTTTCTGCAGAATATTGCGCCAAGTATTAGTAGAAATGATGTTGTACAGATTGAGGAACATGATCAAACAAATGAGGATCTCATGCAAGAAGATGATGGAACAAATCAAGTTAATGATCCCATGGAAGAAGATGATGGGACAAATCAAATGATCCAAGATTTGTTTTCTCAACCGGACGAGGATGGGGACAATGATGGTATTTATGATGAACCTCTATTAGAAAAGGAAATTAAACGACTTTATGAAGTCTCAAGAGAAAATATTCTCTTCGCTACATTACTGCTAGTGAACTTAAAGTTTATGAATAATTTTTCAAACACTTGTATGAAACATATCCTAAGGTATGTAATATGTTTCATCTCATATACATAAATGTTGATTTTTTTCTTTTTTTTTAGTGTTAATTAATGTGTAAAATAAGAATGCAATTTTTACAATTAATATTCTTTACATCAACTAGTTATTTGTTATGTTGTAGATTGTTAGGTGAATTTTTGTTACCATTGTCAAATATTTTACCTTGCACATATAAAGATTTGCATGCCATTATGAAAGAAATTGGAATGGATTATCAAACTATAGATGCATGTCCTAATGATCATATTATATATTATGGACAACATGATTCGAAAATGTAATGGATGTAATGTCTTATCAGTAGATATCAAACCGATCAAGTAACAAAATGGGTGCCTCAAAAGGTTCTTCGTCATATTCCCATAATTCCATGTTTGCAACAATTTTTAAGGACTAAAAGCATATCACAATTTATGGATTACCATGCATGTAATAGAAGTGGAGATGGCGTTCTTCGAATCCCTTCCGATGGTTATTCATTTAGGGAAATTGAGGGAAAATGGGAATATTTCAAGGATGAACCTCGCAATGTTAGGATTTCAATGGAAACTGATGGTGTTAATCCATTTAGAGAGATTAGGTCTATTTACTCAGTGTGGCCTATTTTTGTTATCAACAATAACATTCCTCCTTGGATGTCAATAAAGAGGGAGCACATAATGTTGACAATGATTATTCCAAGTATTTGCTTACATTAATTTTTTGAATGTAACATTTTTCGTTTGTTTCTTTTTTTGCATAATATGTTTTGTTTATTTATTTACTTATATATACATATCATGGTTATAGTAATTATGTGTTATTTCAAAAAATTAGGTAAGTACCAAGTTAAAGATATGAATTTATATATCGAGCCTCTTATTGATGAGCTACTAAAGTTATGGGATGGCATCACTATGCATGACATCTATAAACCAATCGGTGAGAATAAATTTAAATTCCGTGGAATAATTTTATGGACAATTCATGATGCCCCAGGACTAACACTTTTTTGTGGTATCCAACATTCTATTGCTCTTTAAATATACTATATAATTTTTTAAAGATATCATGTTCCATGTTTAATTTTTAAATAATCTCATCGTATAATTGACATTAATCCATCTGTTGCAGGTCTTCAAACAAAGGGTAAATTTGCATGTCTAGTTTGTGGTCCTAAGATGAAGTATCATCATTCAAAAAGTTTAGGAAAGGTGGTGTTTGATGAGTATAGGCACCTCCTCCCTAAGAACCATAGGGATCGTACTACTGAAAAACATCTTTTCAATGGGAAAGAAGAGACTGGTTTAAAACCACAAAGAATGACACCTCAGCTATGGAGGTTGGAATATAATAGAAATTGTCAAGGTACGTAATTTTTTTATGTATTGTATATGTAGTGTTTTGAATTTTATTTTAATCATTGAATTTATTTTACTGTATTTCGTAAGTATTGTTATGATTTCTTTTATGCTTCATGAAGGCCACCATCATGAAGGTATTAATAATGGTCTTCCATGAGGAATGAAATGTTATCTCACTCAATTCATGGGGTTTCTCTACTATGAGGAGCTAAAAATAACTCATTTGTTTGATACAATGCATATTGGGAAGAATGTGACAGAAACGTTATGGCGAACCATAGATGGTAGGAGGAATAAAGAAAAAATTGTCAAAATTTGTACTAACATTCAGGAAGCCAATCATGCAATGCAAAGTGTGATCTGATCAGATAAAGATGGAGACTAAAATAACCTTCCATGGTTATTAATAGAGCAACAAAGAAATTCTTTAAAAGAGGTCATTCAAAGAATTAAATTTCCCACGGTCTTGCTTCAAACATAAATAATATCTCAATAAAAAAAGGTGAATTTGGTGGGGTAAAAAGAAATGATTAGCATACCTTCATTAAGGTAATAATTTTGGTATACATATTTATATATTGGCCTTATACATCTTTTAATTTTTTTAATTTTTTTTTGTCTACTTTGGTCAAAGCAAATAACGATTCATTTTTTTTTGTTACAGTATGTTTTACCAGTATCTCTCCAAAATTAATTTGACAAGAGTGTCAAATAATTTATTTATGATCTTGGCAAATAAATGAGTTAAGTAGTTGTGATTTATATGCAAAATGTTCTTTCAATTTGTTGTTGTACTTAATTATGACATGTGTTTTACTTGTAATGTAATATATATTATGTTATGTTGAAACATGCTATTTTCTTGTGTCATGATATCATCTAGATGGTTGTCATTTAAATAAATCCATGAAGTTGACATAAAGTATTGGAAGAGAGAAATTCCTCGGCTAATGTGAGAAATGCAAATGTATATAACTCCAAAATTTTTCAATGCACAAGAACACTACCTCATAAAACAAGTTGAGGAGATTGAAATGTGTGGACCTGTACACACAAGGTCAATGTGAATGGTGGAGAGGCACTTGAAATCATTGAAGGCTTTGGTTAGACAAATAGCACATCCTGAGGATTCTATGGTGGAGGGATATATGGTATATCAATCCATGGTGTATATTAGTCAATATCTTCCTAAATTAGCAACCCCAAATATGTATGCAGTGGATCACATTTGGGATGTGAAATCGATCAAAAAAATTGAAGATCAGGAGCACATGTCGGGGAAAGGTAGAATGAAAAAAAGGAGAGGCAATATATTAATAATTGTGGAGATTTTTATTAATACATATAATTTTTAATTTTTTATGTGTATGATCATACTCATTAATATATTAATATCTTTTATTTCATAAATTATTAATATTTACCATGGTTATAACCAATATTTAATATTGGTGAATTATGATTTTTTGATTCAGCTTCTCAAGATTGGGATGCACTGCATTTATACATTGCAAACAATCTTGATGGGCTGAATGTATGGATTGAAATATGTAAACAACATCATGGCAATAGGTTATCATGGAAACAACTGTCTGAATTGGTTAGAGAAGCTCGTTGTAATGAAGATGCCAGTGTTACACAAAGGGAAGTTGATTTCGCATATGGTTTGAAAGATGGATAGGCAAAAAAATTCACCCATTTTATTCAATTATTTTATATTATATTAATGTGACTACATGTGTACTGTATTTTTAGATACTTTCCTAGTTATATAAATATGTTAATTTATTAATTGACAATGCATATTTTACATATTTGGCATATGGCAGTTGAAACACCACAAGGGTATGTGGTGCAATGGTCATAAATTTCACATAAAACAGTTGGATAAAACCAGGAAAACTTATGATAGTGGGATAAATGCAGTATTCTAGGTCACCAATGTTTCCTCTAGGAGTGACAAACATCCCTGAGAATCTGAAAATAGATACTATGGGTATTTGAATTCTATACTTGAGTGTGACTTTAATTCCTTGAAATTGGTTATGTTCATTGTCAAATGGTATAGGTTACAAATGCATGAACATGATGAGGAAATAACTGTTATTCAGCATTCCAACGAATTTCCGATGATTAATAAATGGTGTTTGAAAGAGGACATGATCATTATGTTTTTCCAAGCTAATATGAACATGTCTTTTACTTAAATGTTCTAGGAGAGATGGATTGGTCATTTGTTTTTAGATATGATCCAAGAGGAAGGGTAGTTAAGTATACTCATGTATAGGAAGAAGAATATGATTCGCCAGATTAAACAGAGCCGGAAGATCATGTAGGGTCGACAGACGAAGAAGACGAATAAGATCATGATCTAGGTGTAGAAGACAATGCATTTCTTGATGATGATGTTGATGAAAATATGCTCGAAAATGACAATGATGATGATGATGATATCATCAATCCTTTCAACACCGTTTATGAACCAGATGATGATACGGATGTCAAGTTCGATGAAGAAGAAGATACAAAATAAGGATGATTATACAAATGTTGAGTTGGATCAGGTATGTGACTATATATTTTAATCTGTATGAATTATTCCCTTAAAACAATTTACTTATGCCATGGGTTAATTACATGTTTTTACGTTTTATGCGACATTTTTATATCCTATGTTACATGTTGTTTAATTATTATGTGAAATCTGAAAATAGTCGCCAATATACTAAAGTACATGGTAAAATAAAAATATCATTTACAAACACATAATTTCAATATTTACCTTCATTAATTTTTGTTTTTGCAGTTTCTATGCATGAATATTACTAGCTTGCTTTCTATTATTTTCTATTTTATAGATTGGGTATTGGGGAATTGAGAGTGATGTGAAGGGGAGGTGAGGGGCCATACGAGCTTCCACCTTCACATGGTTTTCCTTGTTCAGTAGAGGATAACTTATTCTTGAAATAAAGTGAAGCTCATTCATTTTTATACCATCATGATCGTAGATGTCATCATTGTTTTCATAGTATTGCATCAACGAAGTTTCGATGAATGTGTTTTTCATTTCTATAGAATCTTCGCTAAAACTGTTTGAAAACATAGGAATTTGGCCCATGAGTTATGTGGAAAGAAGAACGTGCATTTCCAAACTTAAATATGACTCACACACCCACTCTATATTATATTTGATCTCAGCCTCGTTTCGTTTGAACTTTTCATTGTGATGAAAAATCCATCCTTTTTCGTTCATTGTTTAATCAACACCATAAAAATATGTCCTTACAATACTAGACGCGGGAACGTGTGTACTATCGAACAAGTTTTAAAAGGAACAACGAAAATAAATTGTACTAGGACTAGACATAGGCAACATTGACCTGTGAATGGGGCCAACGTTAATTTTTTTTCAAACTGTTTCTCTATTCCTGAAATTTGACATGGACTCACATTTAACTTACACACCCACTTGTTTCCATCATCAATTCATCATGTAAACCATAAACCCTATTTTTCTTTCAATGTACACAAATTGGTTGACACAAGTTTTAAGTTTGCATCAACCTTTCTTCATTTTTCTTTCAGGTTCTACATTGTATATACAATGCACGTGTGTCATAGTTGTGATGAAAAATCCCTCTTTTTTCATTCATTGTTTAATAAAAACCATAAAAATATGTCCTTGTAGTACTAGATGCAGGAACATGTGTATTTTCGAATGAATTTTAAAAGGAACAACAAAAATACATTGTACTATGACTAGACATGGGAAACAATGACCTCTTAATGGGGCCAACGTTGAAATTTTTTCAAACTATTTCTGTATGCACTGAAATTTGGCATGGATAGACTATTCACATTCCTTAACGATATGGGAGGGTTTATGGACTCAAATTTGACTCACACACCCACTTTTTTCCATCATTAATTCATCATGTAAACTATACAAACTATTTTTCTTTCAAAGTACACAAATTGGTTGACGCAAATATCTCACTTAAATAAATCTTATAAACCCTAAATCATAATACTCACCCATTGTGTCCCCATAATATAACCCCTACACCTTGTAAATGTTATAACCCCTAAACCCTATAACACTTAATCTTCAATTATAAACACACACAACCCATAATCTCTAATCCCAATAACCCTTAACTCCCAACTTCTAATCCCTATAACTTCCAATGCAAAAATAAATAAGTATATTTACCTTAATCTATATAACATGTAATCTAGTCCTCGAGGTGTAGAGTGGTTGGTGATGGAATAATGTGTTGTTAAGGAAATTTGTAATGTTAATTCATTGGTTCAGATCCTCTAGGGACACCATAAAATCCAACCATGTTAAGGGTTGGTGCGACCCATGCTGGTGTGATCCCCGGGTGATTTTGATGGCTTAGATGCCCCTAGGTTGTGGTTTCTTAGCTAATGGTTACAAATTCTTACCTAGTAGGTTACAATCACATTTCTAACAAACACACAAAAAAAAAATATAACATGTAATCCATGTTACTTATACTAGCCATTAATTGTCATGACTACTAACGATCACAATATATATAATTTATATAAACCATTTTTTCCTACAGTGTATCACCCTTAATATTTATAAATTAAAACTCCTAAACTATAATACTAATGAGGCTATAACAACTACATTATAATTACCACTATAACTTTTCACACTTAACCCTTATAACCCATAACCAAAAGCCCTCATAACTTACAATATAACTCCAAAATCTTGTAATATTAAACCCCTAACACCTATAACCCTAATATATAATGCTCATAACTTTTAAATCCCTTAAACTGTACCCCTTAACCTCTAATCCCCATTTCCTTAACCATTTTAAACCTAAAATAATATAATCAATAACCCTTATAACCCTAAACCCCTAGCACTTTTATCTTCTAATGTTAATCCATATAACCATTTTATCTTAGTAACCATTATAACTCCTAATAACTATAACAATTATAACCCCAAACCCTGTATAACATCTAATCTAATTGATATCCCCTCCGACTTATAACCTTTATAAGTATCACCACTATCCCCATAACATCTACCTATTATAACCATCATCACCCCAAACCTCTAAATCCTTAACAAACATAACTAATAACCCATAATACTTAAATTTCCTAACCCCTAACCCTTATAAAACCTAATTGTTGCAAACCCTAATCCATATAACCCCTAGCTACTAGCATATAACACTTAAAATCATATATCCTAACTCATAAACCCTAACACTAATAACCTCTTACACCCAACCCCTAATGCCGATAGACCCTAACACTTATAACTATTACCCATATAATTCTTAAACCTTATAAACATTAAATCACATTATCATTAATGCTTAGAAAATTTATATTCATCAATACCTACCCTCTATAACCCTTATCCACTATGACCCCTAACCACAAAACCATAGAACTCATCTCTTCCCTAATGTTTAATATAATCTCTCACTTAAATAACTCTTATAACCCCTAAGTCATAATCCTCATCCATTGTGTCCCCATAATAGAACACCTACACCTTGTAAATGTTAGAACCCCTAAA
Source organism: Picea engelmannii (assembly GCA_009831015.1). Classification (NCBI taxonomy): domain Eukaryota; kingdom Viridiplantae; phylum Streptophyta; class Pinopsida; order Pinales; family Pinaceae; genus Picea; species Picea engelmannii. The sequence goes on from ML801980.1 coordinate 67,404, forward strand.
CCCTATAACACTTAATATTCAATCACAAACACACACAACCCATAATCTCTAATCCAAATAACCCTTAACTCCCAACTTCTAATCCCTATAGCTTCCAATGCAAAAATGAATAACTATATTTACCTTAATCCATATAAAATGAAACTACTAATCCATCTTACTTATACTAGCCATTAATCACCATGAATACTAACCATCACACTATATATAATTTATATAAATCCTTTCGTCCTACAATGTATCACCCTTATAACCACTTATACCTTCTTAATTGTTATAACCCCTAATTCCTATAATAACTATAACCCCAAACCCTATACAACATCTAGTATAACCAATATCCCCTCCAAATTATAACCTTTAGCAATATCATCCCTAATCCCATAAGACCTACCTATTATAACCATCATCAACCCTAAACTCTAAACCATTATAAACACATAGAAATAGTAATTCATACTTAAATTACCTAACCCCTAACCCCTATAACACCTAACCATTGTAAAACCTAATCCATATAACTCTTAACTACTAGCATATAACTAGTAATCGCATATCTCCTAACTCGTAAAACCAACACTAATGACCTCTCACACCTAACCCTTAATGCCAATAGACCATAAATATTTTAAGTCTTACCCATATAATTCCTAAACCTTATAATCATTAACTCATATTATCATTAATTCTTAGAACATATAGAACATATATATAACCCCCACCCCCTATAACATTGTACCACCAACCCATATCAACCCATAATATGACCTTAAATCTCTAAAAACCTAAACCCCTATGACCACGAATCCATAACACCAACCACATATAATTTATCACTTTAATCCTTAATTGATAACACCTATAACCCCTAACACCTATTACATGTGTAATTTTCACCCATTTGGATATGACCCTTAACTTCTATAACTCTTATTCCATAACACTACAACCCATAACCACTATAGTCCTTCAAAACTAACCCCTAATCTCTAATCAATTTAACTTTTATCACCTCCAACCATAATGACCCTTAATGTAAGAAAAGAAACATTATGACCCCTAGTTCTTATAATCCCTAACCATTATCACCACTTAAACACTATAACCCTTTTCATTTTCAACACTCGTAACCCTTTAACACTTATCACCCCTAAAATATATAAGTCATAGCACAAACAAATATTAACTATTATATCCCTTAAACCTTATAACACCTAACCCATTTAATTCATTTAACCCCTAACTCCTATAACATCTAATACTTATTCTATAAATTCTATAACCACTAACCATATAATCACTAACTCTTAGAACCACTATCATTCATAACCCCTAATATAAATCCAATAATGTCTAACTCTTTATAGAACCTACTTCATAACATTGTAACCTTTAGCACCTAACTATTATAACTCAATCACACCTAACCTCTATAAACCCTAATATAACCCATCACTTGTATAACCTTTATACCCTTATAATTCATAACCATTATCCTCTATAACTTAACCCCTACAACCCCTTACCTCCAACATGCATCAATGTTAATGCTTAACTCATATAACACATTACATTTTTACTCTTATAACACATATTTTTTGAACTCTATAAGTTATCACATCTAACCCTACAACCATTATAGCCATTACAACTCTCAAACCCTATAAACATTATATCCCTCAAATGATCCAGGTGGATATCGGTGGCCACCCACCTTTTCCAAATGGCTCAAAACAGTTTTCTGGCCATTTTGGCAATTTACTATTTTTTGCAGGTTTTAACTTCTGGGGCCATTTTGAGGGTCCAAATGAAGGTTTTTAGAGATCGAGGTTCTCAATTATAGCCAAAGGCATGATTGAGCCCCCAAAATGAATCTCCTCAATGATACCTTTCCAACGAGCTATCACACGCCTAAAACGAAGATCGTATGCAAAAGTTACGACCCCAGGAAGTTGATGTACTCACTTACCCAAACGGGGCCCACATGAATTTTGGCGCTTCATCTCCTAGGGTTAGGTTTTTGGAAAAAAGCCAGATACTCTAGCTAGCCAGCCATAATGTGAGTGTAAGAGGAGACCTTAGCGATACATGATACACTAGAGGATAGGGTGAGCGACATAGGTTACACTAGTTAGTCTATAGTGTGAGTGACAGAGTAATATACCCTAGCTAACCCATAGTGAAAGAGAAAGAGAAGACCCTAGCGACAAAGGACACGAGCAATGCCGCCAAAATAGGTAATTTTTCCTTAGGAATATTTGTTTGCAAGATTGTTTGTATTTACATTAGCAAGTGGTGTAAGCTTGGAAATACACATTCTCTGTTATGCAAATAAATTTAGAGATCTGTGTTTAAATAATAGGACCTATAATGAAACATTGGATGTCACCTTAAACCCAATGCAAGCTGCCTCCAATGCTTTAGTTTAAGTTAAATTCCAATTTTCACCTCTAGAATTGTGTGAATAAGATTTGTAAGCCAATATGAGAGAAACTTATCAAGTTTATCAAGGCTACATCATATCCCAGCAAGGAATGATAACCATCATAATAGTTATATCAAATATACCCCATTCGAACACTAATATGCATCTTGTGTAATCCAGTAATAAAGGATAACGTAATTCCTTATAAAATAATCTTGATATAAGGCATGGACCAAAATAACCAATAAAGCTTAGCATGAACCTAGAATGTCAATGCAATACCTAAGGATCTAAGATGACATATATAAAGAAGTTTAAATGAAAAATAACACCTAAACCACGAGGCAATCCTATAACAAGGGTATTTTAATAAAGATTTACTTATATAGATACACCCAATATTTGGTGCACTTTTAAATATTAGTCATATGTGACTTCTAAAAATTTGTGACATGTTCATCTAAGAATACAGGTTTCTTGTTCAATTTCAATCCCTCTCTTACTATAAAATTATCACTCTAAATTGATAATTCAAACCACACTATGAAGAATAAGAGAACATATTCTCATTAGAGGACAATACATAGTCCCTTCAAGATGAAATATTCAAGTTGATTCCCCACTCCTAAGTTCAAATCCCTCAAAGGAATGTTTAGCTACTTGTCAGTTGTATTTCCCATGAGAGAAAACTACATCAAATGGTTAGACCAAGTGAAATTCCTTATAAAATTTAGAAAAATAGATAACCCCCACCTACAACTTCTTACAAGAAGGGTTTTTCCTCAAGTGTTGTATGCCAGCTATGCTTCATTGTAATTCTCCTAGATTGGAGAAAATCATTCTTGTCACACTGTCATAAGAGGACACATATATTATATATATTTACTAAGGTATTCCCTTTTAGTATTCCCTTATATTTTATTTCTATTCATTGAGTCAACATGATCTTGGTTAAATGGTAAAGAAAGGGTGTTTCATACCCCCCCACCAAGGTTTAAATCCACCCAAAGACATGTTTCACCCCTAGTGGGTCATCTCACCCATGCAAGCAAGTCGTTTCAAGAAATTGAGGCCCAGTGCAAGTCTTGGGTGTCCTTAGAGGAATAGATACCCCCCACTTAGAGATTTTCTTGGTCAGAGGGATCTTCCTGAAGTATTGTAGGTCAGATACATTACATTGCAATATTCCTATAATGGGGAAGGGAACACTTGTCGAATTCTGATAAATTATAATAGGAATCATCTTGTCCAAAAAATACATTTCTTATCGAGTTAAAGTAGATATGGTAATGTTGGTGGATCCATAGATTAATAATACAAATGGAACAACAATCATCATCATGAAGTGGCATTGATCCTCGGGGATTTATCCTTCTTGGAGGTTTGTTGATGGTCATATCCTATCACCTCACTAGATGAGTTTAGTAGTATGGTTACTATCACTATCTTTGTAGTGACAATGCAGGAGTGTTTATACACTAACCCTTTGAACAATTGCAATAAATATTGTCTTTCAAAGATAGACAATTGACCACTAACAACTCTTTATGCATGGATCTTGTATATATATAGATTTATAGAAACTCCTTTTGGATAATATTGACTTAGAGGTTTTCAAATGTTCATAGAAATAGGTGATAGATTTTCATAATGAACCTTTTATGCATATAAACAACTATGAATATTATCATTAATATGGTCAAATTAGGGAAAGCAAGAAGACAGTAATAAGACATAGATTATCAACAAGGTAGAAAGAAGTAGATTCTAGCTACTAGAATCAATTAGATAGAGAAAGGGATATTTCAAAAGCACCCAAAACATGTAAATGAAAGTTGTTTACTGGATGTGAGGGGAATAGGATCAATATGAAATTCAAAGCACTCAAAATGAAATTTTAAAGAAATATCTAGATTTGGTATTATTACAAGAAACAAACATGTTTAAGAAAAAACTTCAAAAAGTAGATCCTTCCTCCTTCCAGTCCTCCTTCACCCATGGAATCTACCCCTTCTTTATCTTTTTCATCCAAGATACCTTAGGCTGCAATTCCTATCCTTATTCGTAGGGAAATCCATCCTAATACCTGTCCATTTGATGATTCATTCTGGGTAGTCCTACCCATCTCTTTCTCCTCCATTATCACCTTGATATTCTTAGGGTGACACCTAATCTCCTTGTTTTCTTCCACCCTTCCATTTTTCTAGTCCCCTAATCATAGCCTACCATGTCATTATGATTCATGTCTCTTCTTTAACTTATCGTTAAGATGCTTAGGGAAATGTTTTCCTCTCTTCCTTGTCTTATCTTTTCTCTTATTGACCACCTATTTCCTCCATGTGTTCATCTTTGATTGTCTCCCTTTAGTTTATTGTCTTGAGTAGGGATGAATTCAAGATGACATTCTTTAGTTGAGACTAGTCACCACTCCATTTCTATCTTCCCTAAGAGGTTATCTTTGGCGGTTTCATCCTGTAGCCTATAGCTATAAGGTCACCTTCATTTCCATGAAATTTTCTTCCTCTCAACGCTCTCCTCCTACCTTCTATGGTGCTTAATTAATGTTGTTTCCTTATGTTACTTTTCCATCCCCATGCTAACATGTTCACCTCATGCCTTCAATGGTGCCTTTTTAGAATCAATGGGACATTCCCTCACTAATTTCACCTTACAATTAATATTAGCACCTTCAATGGTTCCTTTCCAAAATATTGATAATATCACCTCACCATCATCGATTCCTTTGATGGCTCCTTTTAACATCATCACTGCATGTCTTCATTCATGTCACCTCACAATAATTCCACCTCTAATTCTCTCACTGGTTGTAGGCTAGCATTTCCAAATTTCACCCTCCCTCAGAATAGTTGTTTCTTCTCACTTCTCTTTCCTTCACTAGTTCAACCCTAGTGTGGTATCCTCTCACCTATTGTCTCCTCTCTCTTTCACCTTTTCTTGAATGTTGTGCACTCATGGTAATTGTTTTCACTATCCCTTCCCTACTTAAGGAAATTTTTTAACCTTTGTTTTGTAGGAACATAGATATATTGGGTACTAAGATTGCCATGTTCACACCTCTTATGTATTGGAAAGGTTAATAATTTCCAGAGAACATAAAAATTTGAAATCCTTATGTGCCATTCCTCTTATGAAACAATGATTTGTATCATTTTTTCTTTATTTCATTGTTCTTTTCAGTGTTTGATGTGAACACATTTATTCACAACATGTGGGTTCATAATTAAAAAACCCCCTTTATGAATGAACATGATAAGATATTGGTCAACAAGGTGAATCCCCCATGATCCTTATGAGTATTTAAGATGTGTATGGTGGTCTCTATAATCATAAAATTTTACTATGTTCGAAATGATGACATTTGATTCAATTTTGTATAGGTGTACTAAGTGAACTATGAAATTTGCATGGCATTTTTAAAATTGGGGTCATTTTGCTTCCATTTATGTAGAAAATTAGCTCATACTTTTTTTCATTAGCAGTGCACACATAGTAATATATCAAGAAATTATTTATTTTCTTAAAACCTCTTGCTCCTTCCCATAGCTAGTTTTCATCGAAGTTGAAATTATTTCATTTCATTTTCCTCTAGCATGGTTTAAACATTCCATTTGAAATGCCATCATTTTTACGACCACTCCTTTGAGTAACACCAACCTAAAATCAAGAGCTAATTAAAATTTATGTAGAAATGTTTCTAGGGCTCTTCAAACCCATCTTAGCTTAGGTGTAGAGCTTTGGAATAGGATTGTGAGAATAACTTTCCAAACCAACTAAACAAACATAAATATTTGAGTTAGGGAATGAAATCCAGTTTCTATATCACTGACTTTGGGAATCCCTTCTAACAAAAGGGTCAAGCACAAGGTCGCATTGGGGCCAAGAAATTAATCAAACTTTTTTTGATGGTATTAGTGTCAACTTTCAAGTTTCCCCCATCTTCTTTGGTATAGTAGGTGGTACCATAGAGGCCATAATATTTTAGACTTTCTACCCAAGGTGACATCACAGGGAAGGTGGTGTTGTACCTAGGATTAACGTTGTCTAGACTCACTTGTAATCATTGGAGGGTTTCCCACTACTCAGTGAGGTAACTTTCACCCATGCGTTACTTCGTTAAGTAGGTTGTCAATGTAACATTCCCACCCGCTGAAATCCATCCCCTTCACACATTGATCCTGCGATGTTGGATTCCATCACCAACTAGTGCTTCTTTGTGAGAAGGTTTGTTTGAATGGTTGACTCCTAGATTAATTAGTGTTTGTTGTTTCTTCTCTTTATTTTCCCTTAGTATTGAGTTTGTGTCTAATGGCATCAATTTCAGGGTAATTCCTCATTTGATCAATACAAAATATGGATACCATTAAAATAAAAGGGAATAAAGAGGTAACAAATAGCTCATACCTAACTTATGTGTTATAATTAGGAAGAGGTTGAAAAAGTAAGTAGAATGTTAAGGGAATGTTGGACACCTTAATCCAAGTATATAAATGTTCAATTAGATTTGAAAATGCAACTTCAGTTCTTGATGGTTTGACCAAAACTCGTAAAAGTTTATCTTGAAACTCATGAGATATCCACCATAGCAATATCCAATTCCATCACTCAATTCTTGCTGATACCTACTTGCTAAGAATAGTATAAATATTCACATCCAATCCACTTCAATACTATGAGGAATTATTTAACCATGTTCAACAACACATAAAATGCAAAGAATATTCAAATTTGAAAAATAAAGGTTCCACCCTTAATTGTTGGTATAAATTTCCATGGGAGTTTCATGCTACATCTACCATGTTCAATGACAAGAATGATCATAAAAAATACAACCCTACTTAAAATGATGATATATTAAACATCCAAAACTATGATATATTGACTTCCAACATGTTCTCTCTCATCATGTTGTGTTAAAGTACATTTAAAAGTATGAAACTAAAGCAAAGGAAAAATTTGAAAGTTGTCATCATATGTTAACCAAAATCTTCCAAGTTGTGGGCAGCTACACAGGACCTTGTTGTAATTGCAATTCAAAATTTCTTTACAAAAAGTATTGTTGAACATGATTTAGGATCACAAGAAACATGCCATATGATAAAAAAACTTCCCTTAAAATTTTTTAGTCAACACTTTCTTTCCTTGAATGTGATTCAAAATATTTTAGGCATGTCCCACTTGATGCAAGTGACACACTTTCAACACCAACACTTAATGACACATACATGAAATGACCCATTTATCTAGAGCCATTTCCACTTATTGATGTTGCAAGAACTTGGTCCTTTGATTCTCTTCATACAAAGGAAAAGTGGAAAAAAAAGGGAGAACACCATGATTGTTCATGTTTTTCACCAATACTTTACAATTCCTTCTATATATTCAGATTGTTATAGCCTTGAGTGTTAGCTCAAGAAGATTTGAGCCAGATGTGAGATATCTCCTCCAAAATAAATTTTCCAAACAACAGTTGTATATAGATTATTAACTTGGATCCTTTTGAACAAGTAACATAAAAAGACTTCCCTTAGACCAAAGATGAATGAATACATGGAAAAGGAAAGAGAAACCGAAAAGGTTTCTTATGAAATAGGTGCCCTTAGGACGAAAGGTCATCAATTTGAGGTGAATGCATTGATATATAAGGATATAGGATTATGGTCATCATATAATATTCTATGGAAGTTGAAATAGGCCATTGGGAAGCCAAAGGGGTGGTTTGAACATTTCCTTCGAGTGAAGACATTTTATCATAAGATTCTCAAATCGAATTAAAATAGTCTTTTTTTTATATAGAAAAATATTATCTGAAATAATAGGACCTATAAGGAAACATTGGATGTCACCTTCAGCCCAATGAAAGTTGTATCCAATGCTTCAGTTTGGGTCAAATTCCAATTTTCACCTCTAGAATTGTGTGAAAAATATTTGTAAGCCAATATGAGAGAAACTCATCAAGTGTATGAAGGCTCCATCATATCCCAGGAAGGAATGATAACCATTGGAATAATGCTAGCAAATAAACCCCATTCAAACACTAATATGCATCTTGTGTAAGCCAGTAATAGAGGATAGCATAATTCCTTAGAAAATAATCTTGATATAAGGCATGGACCAAAATCAACAATAAAGCTGAGCATGAACCTAGAATGGCAATGCAATACCTAAGGATTTAAGATGCCATATTTAAAGAAGGATAAATGAAAAATAACACCTAAACGATGAGGCCATCCAATAACACAGATATTTTAATAAATATTTACTTATATAGATACACCCAATATTTGGTGCGCTTTTAAATATTAGTCATATATGACTTCTAAAAATTTGTGACATGTTCATCTAAGAATAGAGGATTCTTGTCCAACTTTTAATCCCTCTCTTACTATAAAATTATCACTCTAAATCAATAATTCAAACCGTACTATGAAAAAAAGAGAACATATTCTCATTAGAGGACAAGACATAGTCCCTTCAAGATGAAATATTCAAGTTGATTCCCCACTCCTAGGTTCAAAGCCCTCAAAGGAATGTTTAGCTACTTGTCGGTTGTCTTTCCCATGAGAGAAAACTACATCAAATGGTTGGGCCAAGTGAAATTCCTTAGAAAATTTAGAAAAATAGATAACCCCCACCTGCAGCTTCTTAGAAGAAGGGTTTTTCCTCTACTGTTGTATGCTAGCTACGCTTCATTGTAATTCTCCTAGATTGGAGAAAAACATGCTTGTCACACTGTCATAAGAGGATGCATCTATTATAGATATTTACTAAGGTATTACCTTTTAGTATACCCTTGTATTTGATTTATATTGAGTGAGTCAACATGAGCTTGGTTAAATGGTAAAGAAATGGTGTTTCATACCCCCCCACCAAGGTTCAAATCCACCCAAAGACATGTTTCACCCCTAGTGGGTCATATCGCCCATGCAAGCAAGTCATTTCAATAAATTGAGGCCCGATGCAAGTCTTGGGTGTCCTTAGAGGAATAAATACCCCCCACTCATAGAGTTTCTTGGTAAGAGGTATCTTCCTCAAGTATTGTAGGTCAGATACATTGCATTGCAATATTCCTAGAATGGGGAAGGGAACACTTGTCAAATTATGATAAATTATAATAGGGAACATCTTGTCCAAAAAATATATTTCTTATCGAGTGAAAGTAGATATGGTAATGTTGGTGGAGCCATAGATTAGTAAGCCAAATGGAACAACAATCATCACCAAGTGGCATTGATCCTGGGGTATTTATCCTTCTTGGAGGTTTGTTGATGGTCATATCCTATCACCTAACTAGATGTGTTTAGTAGTATGGTTACTACCACTATCCTTGTAGTGACAAAGTAGGTGTGTTTATACACTAACCCTTTTAACAATTGCAATGAATATTGTCTGTCAAACATAGATGATTGGCCACTAACAACTATTTATTCATGGATCTTGTATATATATAGATTTAGAGAAACTCCTTTTGGATAATATCGACTTAGAGGTTTTCAAATGTTCATATCAATATGCGATATACTTTCAACATGAACCTTTTATGCATAGAAACAATCATGAATATGATCATTTGTAGAGATGTTATCAAAATGATATAGTAGAGAAAGACAAGGAAGATATGATCACACAGAGTTGATAAAACTCTAGGAGCAAACAACAAAAAAAAATAAAAAAATCCAAGGAAGAATACACAAACACACACACACACACATGTGTGTGTGTGCGTGTGTGTGTGTGTGTAGGTGGGTGGGTGGGTGTGTGTGTGCATGCGTGTAGATATATAAATATGATAGATAGATTTGAATGTTTCATACTAGAAGATAAAAATATTAAGAACAAAATCATGTATGAATACCTTTATGAAAATCAAGTCTATGGAAAGGAAGAAATTGCTTTGGTGGGAAAAGATCTTTTGGAGATAATAAACTTGGATAAGGATGATCGTGTAACCATAGATGGAAAAGATGAAGGAGTGGATGAAACAGAAGATGAACAAAGGCCTAGCTCTTAGTTAATGATAAAGCTAGGGAAAGAAAGTGGAAAAAAACCTAAAATTGGAGTCAAATTAGGGAAAACAAGAAGACAGTAATAAGACATAGATTATCAATAAGGTAGAAAGAAGTAGACTCTAGCTACTAGAATCAATTAGATAGAAAAATAGATCTTTCAAAAACACCCAAACCATATAAATGAAAGTGATTTACTGGATGTGAGGGGAATATGATCAATATGAAATTCAAAGCACTCAAAATGAAATATTAAAGGAAGAGATACATTTGGTATTATTACAAGCAACAAACATGTTTAAGACAACACTTCAAAAAGTAAAGGACTAATTTTGGAGGAAAGTAAGAAAGATAACCAAGAAGTAGGTAGCATGTAAATCTTTTGGAAACCATCGTTTCTAGACATTTCTGATTAATAAGAAATCTCGTAGTTGAAAAGTGCCTCATCAAAACAAGAATGTCATGAATGATCTAACACATTATTTGGCATTAGAGGATACTTGACTTTTGGGAGGGGATTGGAATTAAATCTTCAATCACAATGAGAAAAAGGGGGGATGGAATGGTTTGAGTATCTAAGAATAATATTCCCAGAATTTGTTAAGAATAATATGATGGATATCCTCCCCAAACTTGGTCCTTGCACTTTTTATTAAAAAATAACAAGGATGACACTAGTAGCAAGATTGTTTAACAAATATTCAAGTATTTATACTTGGCTAGTTGAAAGAAGTCACCTCAAATCAAATATTTTGAAAGGGATGATTTCAAATCATAGGCCAATCAACCTAAAGAGAAAGGAGGAACCTCTTCCAACAAAAAACCTCTTTAAGTTTTAAAACATGTGGATATCACATCCAAATATCAATGAAATCATTAAGTAATGGTGGACAGAAGGGCATCCAAGGAAAGGATCCAAGATTTTTACTCTAACCAAAAATTTAAACTTTAATTTTTGAAAATGCATGATATATTGCATTATGAATCAAGATGCATATACACCAATATTAGTACATCCCAAAGCCAAAAATTACCCATACATAAGTTGTTGCCTATATAAGCATATATGCATTGGCCCCAACTTGAAGGTTGTCTACATCTTTTCTAGAAATGGCCTTCGTGAATGATTTCTAAATAACTAATTCTTATCTAAATATATCAATTTATTCCAAATAGTGCATTAGAAGACCATAGAAAATATTCTCTTTGTGTTGTATTCATTGATAGGTGACAAACCAACAAGTGGTCAATCAATAGAATTAATGTATATGTAATATGTAGATTGCAAGTAGATCCTTATTTCTCCTACCTCTCTACATGCATTTGGGAGCATGTCTACAAAATATAATGGTTTCTAGTCTTGTGGGTCAATAGAGGCATTGTATCCATCATGAAGTTCTATGTGGCTATTTTGTGGTTCTTGAATATTACTCATGACAAGGTGAATAATGGGAGGTATGTTAATAAGTTCAATAGGAAAACAAGAAATTGTGGTTAGGTTAGTTGGACATCCTTATAATAAGAATAATGTTCTAACTTATACTTCAAACTTTCCATAATACGATATCTACTAACAAAAAAATAATAATATATTTTGTAAGAGTTGTTCCTTCTCACAAGCAATATGTCCAAGTCCTCAATTTGGTGAGGCAAGTAATTGACAATTGTACTCATGTCCTATGGGAAATTGACAGTGTGAATACTATATTTTTATTGTCGACCACTTGTGTGGGTTACTTGCATTATTGTATTCACTCTTTATATGAGCATTTCCTCAACTTGAGTAAGCATATCTAGTACAAATGGCTATTCTTCAGGGTCCATTTTGTTCCATATGGAAAGGTGATGACATTTTTCTCAACAATGCATCTACAACAAGCATAGTTTTAATTAAATTTTTTGTTTGAATCCTTGGAATTAGGGGTGTTACCCCTAATTCTTGGCCATCTTCTTTTTATGTTCTACTAACAACACATGATTGGTAGTCTCTACCATATCCATAGAATACCAAAGATCACGGTCTTCCAACATCATATATTCTTAACACTTCCATGGGATGAATTTAGAGGGAAATTTAAAATTTGTATTCATATCTAAGACTAAATGTAGTCATACCATTGCTCCTAGAGAAACCTGCTAAACAAAATATGTCAGCAAGCCAAAAGAAACCTATCACAAGACCACAATGATATTATCAAGAACACATCTTTAACATATCATCCCTAAAACCTCTCAATATCTCCCTATCATAGGTAGCATCCCTACTATACATACACAAATTCCTAGAATGTTTCATTAAATGCACACTAATACCATAAAACATTTGACCACGTTGAGAAGATTTTTCACTCTAGAAAATAACCTAAAAATATAGATCACTAAAGTTGAAACACTTATCAAAATTTATGTTATAGATTACTTTAACCTACATGCCATTTATAATTAAAACAACAAACATTCTAATATAAATACTCAAAAACATCATCATTGATTTATATTAAATTTGAAATAGAAATCTAAATCTATAGATCAAAACTCAACTCTTGGACCATACCGTGGTTTTCCTTAATTCCCCTTTATAAACTAGTAATAACAGAGGTACAATGAATATAAATGCATGGAAAAATATTACGTAGTGTGAAATCTAACCATAGTGCATATTTCTTGCAGGGATAAGCGAATCGAATTAAGGTGCACCAACCTAGAGATTCATACCCTTCACTAAGTTGGGAATCCACATGCATGAGTTCCACTACTAATTTAGGTAATTGTACCCTCTAATTGTGCATCCAAAACTAAAGGTATACAAAAATTATTTAGAACTTTGAATATAGAAAACAAGTTCAAAAATTGGAACTAGGATGAAGATGGAATACTCACTAACAACACATGCACATGTCATTGAAGGTACAACCAGACAGGTACCTGTCAGATATTTCTTCCTTGAGTGAGGGAAGCTTAGGAAAAATAGAGGGAAATGTGACTGCATCTAGTAGATATGATACACAAACAAGGACCAAAGGTGAAAACGTTAGAAGAAAATTCCATAGACGCATGGAATTTTTTCTTGTTGAAGGAGGATCATGCTCTTATGATGATGAGAGCATAGGAGACATAGAGGTGCCACTTAGGTATAAGAACCTAGTGAAACAATGGGTACCTAAGGAACTTCCTTCGTTAGACACTGACTTCATTGTTAACAATAGGAAATATCGCATTGCACCATCCTCCCTGTATGGCCTAGGGCTATTTTCCATGGATTGAATAACTATAAAATACAATATAATAACTAAATTGATGGACTATGTCAAACTGTGTTACAATTATAATGATTGGATGTGGTTGGTCCGGTACATGTGAAGTATGTAGAGACATGCACTCACCGCAAATTATATACAACTAATAAACAACAATAAAAATAAAGGAGTGACTATCTGTATTGATGGAAGGCCTAAAGCTTTCGAAAATATCCCAGGGTTTATAAAAAACACACGACGTGGGACAACAAACAAGCAACCAAATTGCATATATGAGGGATGTGAAGAGAATTAGGTAGTCCTATGCTAAATAAAAACGATAGCTCCCAGGGAAGAGTTATTAGTGTATTACCATTTGAATTGAATAGAAACATCAACGAATAGTGCGCGAGTACTTATGAAACACTTCTTTAAGCAACCTCTACTTATTGCATTATATTTTTTTTATCGTTAACAATGTTTTAAATATTTCACGGTCCTAATTTTATAATATTGTGGGAGGTTGATCATTGAGGTTGATTTTATTTGGGTGGGAATCAATTTTTTTGTTATCGTTAACATTTTTTTAAATATTTTGGGGTTATAATTATATTATAATGTGGCAGGATGATCATGGAAAAGGGCCAGCTGCAGAACATGTAAATGATTATCGAATTCGACTTTCATTTTACGTGAATTTTATTATTTGTTTATATAATTTTATTTTTGTGGCGATCAATTATTTCATTTGTTTATATAACTGAAATGACATTGATTTTGTTGAAATTATATGTAGTCGACAGACCATGTTGATCATGATTCCATCGATGAGGAGGGGTTGTATTCATCCCCTGATCTGATCATATTAATAAAAAAAAACCATTAAAGAAAACAAGGAACTTTCTAGCTTGTTAGACCATCCAGACCAAACTCCTGACATCCTAGAAATGATCAATCTCCTTATGTCACATCTTAACACATATAAGGTAATAACCATGATTTAAGCATTTTTTTTAATGTACTCGTATGTTCAATTATGAAAATATGTTTTTTAACTTTTACATTATCTCACGAAAAAACATTTTCTTTTTTATAAAGAGATTTTTGGAGCCTATTCAGCCCAGTGTTGGTAGTAGTGGTGTTGCAGAGACACCACAGAGTCTGTTAAGAACCTGAATAGATCTACAAATATAGCCACCACAAATACTGAATACACAATAGATCCACAAAGAAAGATAGAAGAAACCACACTATATTATTACCAAATCCTTGAGGTAGGGCAACACCATACAATGGATCCTATTATGGAATGGATCCTCTCCTATTCACTTGACTCTTCGAGGGGGAATCCTCCTATTGAGCTATCACTCCAAATACAATATTTCTCTTCATATCTCATTACATTGCTTGAACCTATTTATACAATGCTACCATCACCTAAGAACATTCTAGAGGAGGAATCTTCTAGAAGTAGAACCTTCTAATAAGTTCTCTTACATTTATTATATCCAACTATCCATTTATTCTATCTAACTACCATAGTGAGCCTTATTTAATAATATAGTGGACCTAGTCCACCTTACATTGAATGACTTCCACTATTATCACTATGGGCCCTCTGAGCCCCCACTACTACCTCTCTAGCTACCTAACATTCCATCCCCCTTATGAAAGCATTGTCCTCAATGCTTGATGTACAACCATATACCAGGGTCCCATGGATAATTATGGACCATAATGTTGAAGAAGACTGGAGAACCAAGGTCCCATGTAGAAAGGAATGCCACCATGTTGAAGTAGTCCAACCACCATTGTAAGCCTAGGTCTCATGTCCAAGTGCTCATGTGAACTCCCTGCGGAAGATTTTGGAACCCAATAACCAACTCAAAATGATGCTCCAAAGACTGACACTTGTCATGTGGATCCAAATAAGAAGATCCATCCACATAGTGGAAAAGGGTCATAGAAGAATCTGAAAGGAATAATACCACTGTAGAATATGCAGGATGAACACTAGTAATAATCATTGGCTCTCAATTTGTCACATTGATTCTCTCTACGGAAGGTGGATTAGAGTCATCAAATAAAATATGAAAGTGGTTGTCATCCCAAAAATGACAACTATCCATATACCAATCATCACAATTGACTTCAAAATCATATCAAGCATATATTTCTTGATTATATTCATCCATGATGTCCACCATAAGAAATCTCTCCTGCATTATATCCAATAAATTATGAATACTATAAAAACTATCATTGAGGCCATCTGCAAGGTCATGCAATCTAATATCCAATGTGTCATACAATTGGGATTTGAATGCTTCAGTAATTTGTAGAATTTCTTTGAGAGTTTGAGAGGAAATATCCATCTGAGCACCCTATGAACTCTTCAGTCCCGCAACCATCATGAAAAAACCCAAAAAATAGAACAATAAGTTACGACAGAAAATCACGGCTTTTTCTGGAAAAACCCTAAAAAGATGTTGAATTTAAAATGCTCATAACTTCACTTCCCAGACTCCGTTTCAGATGATTTTTTTTTGAAATTGGGTGAAATTGTGAGAGGAACTTATATCTATAATTTTTTTGGGCAAATTCAGCCTACATCTGCTACAAAAATAAATAAAAAACCCTGAAAATTTGTAGATTTTAAAACTTCAATATCTTGACTTCCTAGACTTCGTTTCAGACGATTTTTTTTCAACTTGGTTTTTTTTCTGAGAGGAATTCAGATGTAGAACCTGTTTCTGCAATTTTTTCAAAAAATACACCAAAAATTTCTTGAATGTCGCGGCCCTCTTTTTTTCTTCTCCGAAAAAAAAATATGCAAAAATAAAAAAAATATTTTCCCACAATTTCTGCCAAAGAAAGTGCTCTGATACCACTTGTTAAGAAGTTGAATATATCTACAAATATAATCACCACAAATACTAAATACACAATAGATCCATATAGAAAGATAGAAGAAACCACACTTTATTATTACCAAACCCTTGAGGTAGGGAAACACCATACAATGGATCCTATTATGGAAGAGATCCCCTCCTGTTCACTTGCCTCTTTGAGGGGGAAACCTCCTAATGAGATTCAACTCCAAATACAATACTTCTCTTCATATCCCATTACATTGCTTGAACCTCTTTATATAGTACTACCAACACCAAAGAACATTCTAGAGGAGGAATCATCTAGAAGTAGAACCTGCTAAGAAATCCTCTTACATTTATTATATCTAACTACCCATTTATTATATCTAACTACCATAGTGAGTCTTATTTAATAATATAGTGGACCTAGTCCACCTTACATTGAATGGCCTCCACTATTATAACTATGGGCCCTCTGGCCCCCCACTACTACCTCTCTAGCTATCTAACAGAGTCATGATGTGGGCTATCATACAGTTGCTAGAGTATTGTTTACTTCTCCATCTTCCACACCTAATTTAGATAGAAGCCATGAAATGCACCGCCAGGCATCCACAAAACGGTCAGGTTCTAGAGGTGGTGACAAAGATGAAGTTGATGATGTGGTTAACATGGTTTCATTTCCTAGATCTAGACGTGTGACCAACACGGGGAACCTTTGTGCACATTTTTGGTCGACGATAATAGAATTCCATTAAAACAAATAAGACTCCCAGGTAGTTTTTCATATTTTAACTGTTTCATGTTGTCCATCTCATACACAAATCATTTAGATTATTATTTTTAAATTAATAATCATATCTTTTTGTGTGTAGGAAACAACCATTTTTATAGGCATCTGGAGAGTAAGACCTTGTTGATTATTTGGGAAACATTACACATGAATAACTTATGGATTATCTCGAAGGCCTCTTTGGAGTAGACACGTTCAATAAAATAGCGACCACCTCTATAGTGGGAGATTATTTAAAACATACACAGGATGTTTATAGATGAAGCTTAGCAAGAAACCCTAGGCACGAGTGTCCTCCCTCTATTCCAGAGAGGGAGTGGAAGGTGATCATTGATGAGGAAAAAGAAAAGATATTGAAAAAATCAGGAGAAAAAATAATTGGTACCCTAAAGTAAATTACAATATTTTGATTTCAATACCTTTAATTTTCTTTAGATCTAAATAAAAATGTGGTATATAACATACTTGAAAATTTTGATGATTGGTTTCCTAACACTTCGAAGGAAACCAAAGAAAGGATTTCCAAACATGGGCAACACAAGCTAGGCCAGGGAGACTACTTGAGGTTACAGTCATGAATCGTAAGTACCCAAACATCTTAAGAATATTATTTGTATCGAATTACATCTTTCAAGTAATTGCAACCAAAAACATTAAAAAAAAGCTCTTATGCAATGAGGGTGACGACTTCGAAACTGAAACCATAGAGGAAGACCTCCAGCTTGGTTACAAGTATGACTGTAAATTCATGGTTGATTGTAGGAAAAGCATGGGTTAGACCCAAATATCCAGTTTGCAGGATAAGGTAAATACAAATCAGTCCACATTAACCTTTTATTACTTATATAATACATAAATGTTTGATATCGTCCATAACTTTAATGTCTTACTTTGTTTTAATTAGGGGAGCAACACTATCAACGAAACCATTAGTACTGGACAATGGAGTGTTGATAGTGCAACGCGGGCATAAGTTCATGGTACTCCCCAGTAGCCCCATCCTAGTGGGGTGCATCCCCAAGATGTTCTTGTGACTGAGTCCCATGACAGTAAAATGGTTGTATATTAATCATATACTTAATAATTTCGTACTTCTAATTTTTATTACGTATACATTTACGGTTTTGTCATTATAAATTTCATCATTTCAATGGAATAGAATGTCGTAGTTGATCCTCCTCGACCTGAATATCAGGAGAACATGGAAGCCATTCCAACGGTGTCGATTAGTGGACTAGGTAAATAATTACATTGCAAAGTTTTTTTTTCAATACTAATGAACTACTTTAATGATATTTAAAAATTGGCCATATAAATTTAATATTTTTTGTTTTTGTAGTTGATGGCCCCTCACAGCAGCCTCCACACCATGGGTATGATACCAAGCATGCTCGACGTGAAAGGAATGAAGAAACATCAATTGCTAAAGAGCACCTAGTAAATGAATATGATGTTGACCCCCCTTCTGGCATAGACCTATCGGCCCTCGGGCCGATATCCGCTCATAGGATCGTTCTTTAACCCCTCCGAGCCGGATCAACTCTTTCGGATTCCCTACTGGAATCTCCTTTCGAATCAATCTGCAGGCCTTTTTTTTGTAACTCGCAATCTCGCGAGTTCACGAGTCGTGACTCCCGACTTTTCCTCTCCAATCTCGTGATACCCGAGATCGCGAAATGGTTATGGCTCCTTCTCTATCGGCACCTTCTGCATGTGACCATAGGCTAGGCTTAAATGCCAACGCCTCTCGCAACTCGCCACTTCGTGAGTTTCAACGTCCAATCTTTGCACCTTCCTTTCACGAATCCCCAAGAGGTGAGGTTGACTTTTCTCCTCTCATTCTCGCTACTTGCGACTTCGTGAGTCGAAGGATCGAGCTCAGGTCCTCTTATCTCACGAATCCTCGAGATGCGAGAAGTCAACGAAGTGTTGACTCCCTCCTTCAGATGATGCGTTTCCACCTGTCGATTTTCCCGGGCCCACTTGTGGTTCTGCCACGTGTTTCCTCCATGCCTCGGCTTTCGACACTTTGTGACTTCGCGACTTATGATGTTGAAAACAACTCCTTTCAACCTCTGAACCCCCGAATGTGTGAAATGAGATAGGGTTCTCGATCCAACGGTCCTCCCGTGACCTGGATCCAACGACTATCCTCACTCCTCGCGATTTCGCCTCTCGCGACTTGGAGCACTCAATCTCTTGGGCTCTCACCCTGCAAACCTCCGAGTTCGCGAGATCCCTAGATCTCTGCCACATGTCCTCCCCTGAACGGATGGCTGCAATTTTCTCATAGATTCGTGACTTTGGGACAAAATCCTCGGCCTCTTATCCTCTGATATGCCGAAAGGGTGAAATTCTGACACGTCGTCAATGCGGGTCCCAGGATGGAACTTCCCGCCTTTTTAGAATTTCGGACTTCGCGACTTCGCGAATCCGGATGCTAAGCCTTCAGCTCTTCAACCCATGAATCCCCAAATTGGTCAACGAAAGTCTGACCTCTGTGTTGGCAAGCATGCCACCTATCCACTCTCAGATGGACGGTCCTGATCCTCTTCGCAACTTCACCACTCACGAAGTTGAAGGGCCTCCCTTTTTGACCTCTGATTCCTGAATCCCTGATAAGGGTGATCTCGTGACACATGTCCTTCCAATCGGACGACTCAGATTCTCTCACTATTTTGGGACTTTGCACTTTGCGACCTTGCGAGTCTTGATGCAAAGGTTTCGACCCTTCAACTCACGAAACCCCGAAATGAGATTTATGTGGGTGATCCAATGACCCTTGTTGGATTGGATCCCACGGTCCGATTTCTCCTGATCTTGCACTAGACGAATGCTGTTGTAACACCTCTCCTCCTCTACAATATCTGACGGCTCTCGGGACTTCATGAATTCTCCATGGAGAATTCCGACCGTCAATTCCCTCCTTGATGATTCCTGTGAAATGAACAAAGTGTTCTCTTACAGAACTTGTCCTCCTGCAAAACTCCTTCGCTGTGCCTCCTTCCGACAATTCAAGGCACTACCTCTTCTGAGCTTTTACCACAACTTAGAGTCTTCAAAAAATACTCCTGCACACACTCCTTGGAGAAATTCATCAAATACTTTCGAGTATTTGAAGTCTTCAACTCTGCGCACTCTCTACAACAACAGTCTTTCAACAATTTCGCTCAGGTTATAACTCTGAGACTTCGCTCGGCCTGCACACTCCTTGCACGGCTCCTGTGCTCAACTTGCACTTCTACGAGAATGAGAACAATGTTATCTCTCCTGATCTTGCAAAGACGAACTCTGACTTCTGTCAACGCACACCTTGTAGACAAATTTCACTACACTCCTTGCAGGAAAACTCTTGCTCAGATAGAGAAACAATTGAAACTCATTCCTTACTCTCCCTCTCTCTAGATTTCATACAGTCAATATGAAATCATACATTCACGCATCAAATAAAATGCATAATAGAGAGTAAACGAGCATATATCAATCAGCATGCACAACATAGAAAGAAATTGAATGCCATGAGTCTGAACTAAAGATCTTTGTATTAATCCAGAACTTCTGTACATGGGTTTTTCTACACAGCTCTCTGCTTCTGCTCTCCTATGCTCTCTTCTCATCATGCTGCTAATCTTACAATGATACAAGTGAGGGTGTCTATATCCATTTTCCCTCCTCGCTCTAAACTATCTAATCTGGAATTTTTAAAGCTACCTACTTACATTCATTAACATAAATGCCTCTTAATCCTTTCAGACGAGAGTAGGATGCTCAAGGTCTGATCATAGTATACGAGTACACCATTTCTTAATTATTTCATTTATGTTTGGCGCATCCAACTTCAAAAGATTTTAAACAATTCATGATGTGCCCAAAATGCATTGGCACTTGCCCCCACACTCGCTTGTTGTTGGTGATGCTCCTGCATCATACTCCCTCGCTTGAAAATTTTCATGGGCTCCTGTCCATGAGCTCTCGTACGGTCTGTCCATGCTTCTGGATCTCCGCTTCATTTTTCCAGCTGGCATCTTCAACTGGATGTCCCTTCCACTTGACCAAGTATTCAAAATATTCCCTTCTTTTGGTCCTTTTGCTAACTCTTTTTTCCAGTATGCTTTCCATCTGTGGCTTCTTTACAACTACCATATGTTTTGTCCACTGAACCTCTGGTTGTTCATCACTTGTTCCTTCTTCCTCAGCTTTGTATGGGTACAAATCTGAGACATTGAATATCGGAGAAATTCCAATCCCATCGGGTAATTCAACCTCATAATCATTTGCCCCAAATTTCTTCAAGACCTTACATGGTCTGATATTCTTCATCTTTAGTTTGTTATATGTCCCCTTCGGGGACCTTTTCTTTCTCAGATGTGCCAGAATCAAATCACCAACCTCAAATTGAAGTTGTCTCTTGTGTTGATATTCTCTGTGCTTATACTCTTGGCTCGAGTTCTGCAATCGCTCCTTCACCTGGCTGTGAAGTTTCTTCATTGCTTCTGTGAAACCCTATGCACTAGCACTCCTAGTTGCATTCTATTTTGAATCTCTCAATTCCAAGAATCCTCTTGGCTACATCCCATAAACAATATGGAATGGACTCTACCCTGTGCTTTTGTTTAATGAGTCATTATATGCAAATTCTGCCTGTGGCAGAATATTGTCCCACTGACTGTGGTGTTCTGTCACCAAGCTCCTCAGCAAGCCTCCCAAACTTCTGTTCACAACTTCTTTCTGTCCATCCGTCTGAGGATGATAAGATGAACTTAATGACAAGTTTGTTCCTAGCTTTTTCCATAAGGTTCTCCAAAAGTGTCCCATGAACTTGGTGTCTCGATCTGAAACTATGCTCCTTGGTAAGCTATGAATTTGAATAACTTCTTTGAAAAACAGATTCGCAGTGTGAGTTGCATCACTGGTTTTCTGACACGGTATGAAATGTGCCATATTAGAAAATCTATCCACTACTACAAAGATCGAGCCAAACCCTCTTTGTGTTCTTGGCAGCCCCAATATGAAGTCCATGCTTATTGCATCCCATGACCTGTCAGGTATGGGTAACAGTTGATAAAATCCTGCATTCTGCCTCTTCCCTTTTGAATGCTGACAAATTCTGCATCTGTCTACGAATATTTTGACGTCTTCTCTCATTCCTGGCCAAAAATATGACTCATTTAAATTTGATAACATCTTGTCATGACCGAAATGTCTGGCCAATCCTCCACTATGTTTCTCCTTCAGCAAATTCTCCCTCATGGAGCATTTTGGAATGCAAAGTTGATTACCCATAAACAGTAATCCTTCCTGGATCATGTATTCTGTCCATTGACCTCTGTCCCTGAGAATTGGATTCTCATCTGCTTCATATGCCTCTTTAAAATTTGGATCATCTCTGTACATGTCCCTGAGATCATCAAAACCCAGTGTTTTGACTCTGAACTCCCGCAACAACAAACATTTCCTGCTCAAAGCATCAACAACTTTGTTAGTAGTTCCAGAAATATGCTTAATTACAAAAGTAAAGTTTTGCATGTATTCAACCCATTTTACATGTCTTTGATTCAACTTCTCCTATTGAGTCACAAATTGCAAAGCATGATTGTCACTGTATAAGACAAACTCCTTGGGAATCAAATAGTGTCTCCACTTCTTCAGTGCCTGAATAATAGCATAGAACTCCTTGTCATAAGTGGAGTATTTCACTTTCGCTTCATTCAACTTCTCGTTGAAGTATGCTATTGGCCTGTCTTCTTGGCTCAACACTGCCCCTATTGCAAATCCACTTGCATCACATTTTATCTGAAATGTCTTCTTGAAATCAGGCAACACCAAAATTGGTTGTTTCGTGATTTTCCTTTTTAACAAATTAAAGCTTTTCTCAGCCTCTTCTGTCCAATGAAAAGACTTATGTCTCTTCTTCACTGTGTCCATCATTGGTGCACTAATTCCACTGAAATTCCTAATGAACTTCCTGTAGAAACTAGCCAATCCATGAAAACTTCTCACCTCAAATATACTCTTCGGTGATGGCCAATTCTTAATTACCTCCACCTTATCTAGATCCATCCTCAACTTATCTGCAGAAATAACAAACCCCAAATAAATGAGTTTTGTCTTCATGAATGAGGATTTCTTCATGTTTATTAGCAGCTTCTCTTGCTGTAGCCTCTTCATCACTGTAGCCAAATGTTTCAGATGCTCTGCTTCTGTTTTACTGAAAATCAGTATGTCATCAAGATACATAATGACAAATTTTCCGATGAACTCCTTCAGGACTTCATTCATCAACCTCATGAAAGTACTTGGTGCGTTCGTTAAGCCAAATGGCATAACAAGCCATTCATACAACCCTTCGTTAGTCTTGAAGGTTGTCTTCCATTCATCACCTTCTCTCATACGAATCTGGTGATATCCACTTTTCAAATCAATCTTCGTAAAAAATTTGGCCCCACTTAAGCAATCCATCAAATCATCCATCCTTGGCAATGGAAATCTGTACCTGATGGTTATCTTGTTGATTTCCCTTGAGTCAGTACACATCCTCCAACCTCCATCTTTCTTCGGATTGAGTACTGTCGGAACAACACATGGACTCAAGATTTCTCTCACCAATCCCTTGTCCATTAAATCCTGGACCTGTCTTTTGACTTCTTCATTCTCCTGCAACGTCAATCTGTACGCTACTTTGTTTGGTAAACTAGCTCCAGGTATGAGATCAATATGATGACTCACACTTATGATCAGTGGCAATGAACGAGGTAGTTCGTCCACTACTATGTCAGCAAGTTCTTCCAACAGTTTCTGAACCTCTTTCGGTAAATCATCTACCCTTGTACTGGTTAATACAATTTTAGGCTTCCTAACCACAATGAATTGCAGTTCCTCCTTCTTCTTAACCTCTGTAAGAAGTTCCTTCCCACTCATGAGAAGTACAATGTTGCATACTTGAAGTTTCACCTCTTTGTCCTTAATCAACAACAACATGTGAGTTCTCCCATTCTTCTCTAGGGTGTATGTGTTCTTTCTCCCATCATGAATCACATTTCTGTCATATTTCCACGGTCTACCCAACAATAGATGACAAACATCCATGGGAATAACATCACAGAGTATTTCATCTTTATACCCTCCCATTTTAAATTCAACTAAACATTGTTTAGTGACATTTACCTGATGTCCTTTTTGTAGCCATGAAACTCTGTATGGACTTGGATATTCAATAGTCTCCAGCTCCAGCTTTTCTACCATCTCTGTAGAAACAATATTATCTATGCTACCACTGTCCACGATGACCTTGCATACCCTGTCCTTGGTTTTGAAAGCAGTCCGAAAAAGACTGTTCCTTTGCACTGGATTCTCCACCTCCTTCTCTGGCATTAAGAGAACTTTTCGCATCATCAATGATCTTCTGCCTTCAACATCCTCTGCCTCAACATTCCACCTCTCTGCTTTGGCAATGTGAGTTTCACCACCTTCTTTCTTTTTGTCTGGACACTCATAAGATTTATGTCTGACCGTTCCACATGTGAAGCATTTCACTACTCCACCTCTTCCTGTTCCTCTACCTCTAGTATGAGGAAAAATGTTTCCATCGGCATACTAACCTTTCTGTTCGGTATGCTGCCCTCTCTGTGAAATTCCACCTCTCTCAGTCTGAGTCTGAGGTTTCTTCCACTCTTCCTTGGGTTTCTGATTTCTATCCTGGGCAACTGATTTGCCTTTGGGCTGACTTCTGCCTCAGCCTCTTTGACCCTGTTTTTGGCTCAACTTCTCTTCAGATTTTAGAGCCATCTGTTAAGCATCTTCCACCATTCAGATGGTCATCATTCTCATCTCATCCTGAATGTCGTCTCTCAGACCATTCATGTACTTGGAAACCTTTTCATCATCACTTTCATGATGACCTGCCCTAATGTTCAACCTATAGAATTCTTCAGTGTACTCTTTCACTGTCATCAACTTCTATCTCAAATTCTGCATTCTTCGAAATAGAGTAATCTAGTAGTCCCTAGGAATAAATTTTGTCTTCATCTTCACGATCATCTTATCCCAACTCTTGATTTTCTGCTTGCCTTTGCAGCGTCTGTCATCTTGTAGCTCATCCCACCACAATGTTGCATGTCCTTTCAATCTTGTGACAACATGTTTGACCTTTTTATCTTCCTCGACATATTCATAGTTAAAATATGTGTCCAGAGATCTAATCTAGTCTAGAAGCTCTTCAACATCCATATTTCCATTGTATACTGGAATATCCATTTTTTCCTTAGCACCCATTCTTGTAGCAACCCTAATCAGGCGTTCATTTTCTACATCTTCTACTGCGACTTCTTCTCTTTCATGTCTAGCTTCATCTTCACTTTCAGATTCACTGACATCTCTAACACTAGCTGTGTGCCTTTGTGTTGTCTCCATGTCCTCGAGTCTGGCACGTATGTCACACATCTCTCTTTCCATGGCTGGATTTGGCACCTGCCTACCCCTTCCTTTTGGCATTTCCCTTTCCTCTGGCATATCAGGTGTTCGCCTATCTCTTCTTCTCGGTGGCATGGCTGAGATTTTATTTCTCGCTTTCCCTATCTGAAGTATACAAATAGATTCAAGCTCTGATACCACACTGGCGCAGACCTATCATCCCTTAGGATGATATCCGCTCACAGGATCATTCTTTAACCCCTCTGAGCTAGATCGGCTTTTTCGGATTCCCTGCTGGAATATCCTTTCGAATCAATCCACAGGTCCTTTTTTCCCATCTCGCAATCTCACGAGTTTGTGAGTCGTGACTCCTGAATTTTCCTCTACAATCTCGTGATACCTGAGATCGAGAAATGGTTACAACTCCTTCTCTGTCGACACCTTCTGCGTGTGACCACAGGCTAGTATTAAATGCCAACACCTCTCGCAACTCACCACTTCACGAGTTTCAACATCCAATCTTTGCACCTTCCTTTCACAAACCCCCGAGAGGCGAGGTTGACTTTTCTCCTCTCGTTCTCGCTACTCGTGACTTCATGAGTCGAAGGATCGAGCTCACGTCCTCTTGTCTTCTGAATCCTTGAGATGTGAGAAGTCAAGAGAGTGTTGAATCCCTCCTTCAGACGACGCGTGTCCACCTGTTGATTTTCTCGAGCCCACCTATGGTTCCGCCACATGTTTCCTCCATGCCTTGGCTTTCGGCACTTCGCGACTTCGTGAATTTTGATGTGAAAAAAAACTCCTTTCAACCTCCAAATCCCCGAATGCACGAAATTCGATGGGGTTCCCAATCCAACGTTCCTCCCGTGACCTAGATCTGACGACTGTCCTCACTCCTCGCGATTTTGCCTTTTGCGACTTGGAGCACTCAATCTCTTGGGCTCTCACCCTACGAACCTTCGAGTTCGCAAGATCCCTAGATCTCTGCAACCTGTCCTCCCCTGAATAGACGACTACGATTTTCTCATGGCTTCGCGACTTCGGGACCTTTGGGACAAAATTCGCGGCCTGTTATCGTCCGATATGATGAAAGGGAGAAATTTTGACACGTCGTCAATGCGGGTCCCACGATGGAACTTCCATCCTTTTTGGAATTTCAGACTTCGCGACTTCACAAATCTGGATGCTAAGCCTTCAGCTCTTCAACCCCTGAATCCCCAAATTGGTCAATGAAAGTTTGACCTCCATGTTGGTGAGCATGCCACCTGTCCACTTTTAGATGGACGGTCTTGATCCTCTTCGCAACTTCACCACTTGCGAAGTTGAAGGGCCTCCCTTTATGACCTACGATGCCCGAATCCCCGATAAGGGTGATCTTGCGACACATGTCCTTCCAATAAGATGAATCAAATTCTCTCACTATTTCGGGACTTTGCACCTCGCGACCTCACGAGTCTTGATGCAAAGGTTTCGACCCTTCAACTCACGAAACCTCGAAATGAGATTTACATGGGTGATCCAACGACCCTTGTTGGCTTGGATCCCACAGTCCAATTTCTCTCGATCTTGCACTGGACGAATGCTTCCATAACTCCTCTTCTCCTCTATGGGATCTTACGGATCTCAGGACTTCATGAATTCTCCACGGAGAATTCCGACCGTCAATTCCCTCCTTGACGATTCCCGTGAAATGAACAAAGTGTTCTCTTACGAAACTTGTCCTCCTGCGAAACACCTTCGCTGCGCCTCCTTCTAACAATTCAAGGCACTACCTCTTTTGAGCTTTTACCACAACCTAGAGTCTTCAAAAAAGACTCCTGCACGCACTCCTTGCGTAAATTTGTCAAATACTTCCAAGTATTTGAAGTCTTTGACTCTGCGCACTCTCTGCGACTGCAGTCTTTCAACAATTTCACTTAGGTTATAACTTTGAGACTTCGCTCGGCCTGCACACTCCTTCCATGACTCCTGTGCTCAACTTACACTTCTGCAAGAATGAGAACAGTGTTATCTCTCCTGAGCTTGCAGAGACAAACTCTGACTTCTTTCAACGCACACCTTGCGGAGAAATTTCACTACACTCCTTACAGGAAAACTCTTGCTCAGACAGAGAAACAATTGAAACTCATTCCTTACTCTCCCTCTCTCCATATTTTAGACATTCAATATGAAATCATACATTCACACATCAAAGAAAATGCATAATAGAGAGTAAACGAGCATATATCAATCAACATGCACAACACAAAAAACAATTGAATTCCATGAGTCTGAACTAAAGATCTTTGTATTAATCCAGAACTTCTATACATGGGTTTTTCGACACAGCTCTCTACTTCTTCTCTCCTATGCTCTCTTCTCATCATGCTGCTAATGTTACAATGATACAAGTGAGGGTGTCTATATCCATTTTCCCTCCTCGCTCTAAACTGTCTAATCTGGAATTTTTAAAGCTACCTACTTACATTCATTAACATAAATGCCTCTTAATCCTTTCAGATGAGAGTGGGACGCTCAAGGTCTGATCACAGTCTACGAGTACGCCCTTTCTTAATTGTTTCATTTATGTTTGGCGCATCCAACTTCAAAATATTTTAAACAATTCATCATGTGCCAAAAATGCGTTGGTGCTTGCCCCCATGCTCGCTTGTTGTTGGCGATGCTCCTGCATCACCTTCTCTCCTAGGGGTTGTGCAACCTCCCGGTCAAGGATATTCAAATACTTGAGCCAAATTAGCTCCTTGGGACCATGCTAGCCCCCAAATTCATTTAACATAGGCCCCCTATCTCCTTAGGCACAAGACCTATGGAACCCGTGGGCCCTCTTCCTAGCACTTTTTATAATTTTAAACTTGCAAGCACTAGCTCCTTCCGCTAAGCCCTTCTCCTCATACGACCTCAGGATGTGACCCAGGGCTTAACCTATTTAAGTGCTTCATGACTTTAGGCTTTGGCTGTTTCTCCACAACACTTTTCCACAAATTTCCTGAATCATCAAATCGACAAATACACCCTAGTATTATATCGATGACCAAGGCTCTTTCTGAGACTTCAGGACTTTTGTTCCTATTTGCATGATGAACCAAATTTTCCAAAGTGCCACATCCCCAAACTATGGATCTTGTGCCACGCATCCTAAGAATGTATGACTGGGATTGAATCTGACCTTCGGGCTTTTGAGAGTCCTCACAATTCTACACTCGGTTTTCTCCAAAGTGTCAGACCTCCGTATCTGATACAACCTATCCCACCTCGGGTCAACAATCCACAATACTTCGAGGCTTTAAATATTTTCCATTACACCACACCCCAAATTTCCCGTAGTGTCAACCTTCTGGAGTGTTAGATTTTCTGACACTTTCCCTAAACTATCAATGGCCTATATCTTCTTCAAGCTCTGACAACTTCTTGCCCAACTGCTTCACTTCGAAAACCCTCCGAAGTTCTAGGACTCCGGAATGATGAGATCTCCTGCCACATGTCCCTTTCAACAGAAGAATAAGATCCTCTCTGATTTTCAAAGATTCGATGATTCTGCCTACTCTAACACTGAATGCTCCTAGGGTTCCGGTCAACCGAACTCCAGGATCTACTGACATGTTTCTTCTGTGATGGATGGTCCCAATTGATTTAGACTTCGGGACTTTGGGATACTTGTCTCCTTTGCACATAAAAATGAAAAACTTTGAACTTACGAAGTCTTAATATTGCTGGGGTTTAACCACTGAGAAACTTACCTGGATAAGACGATTGTCGTTGCTTGGGCCCAGATCTAACGACTAGGATCTATTCTCCCATTGCAATCTGCTCCTTCAATTCTGGACTCATATCTAATGGTCCATATTTCTCCTGACAACTAATCTAACAATAGTCATAGCTCCTCCTCCACTCTAGATGCACTCTTCTTTTATGACGAAGGAAATTACTCGATCTTTCAAAGGCTTGGTATTTTCTTCTGCCTCTGTAAGACTGACTCTTTGGGCCTTGTCTTGCATTGCACCTCTTGAGATTGAACTTGAAGTAAGTTCACCCGCACACACTTTGTGCTCTTACTGCAGTCTGGAAGTTAGAATGTACTCAACCTTTTTCACTCCTTGCAGAGACTCTGGGCACAACTGCACTATCTCTCCCAAGTTTTGAATTTGAAACAAGTTAGATTTCACACGCCTTGAACTTCTTCTATAATCTGGGACTCAGACTAGTTTTTTCCTTTTGCACTCCTTGCATAGGCCTTGTGCACACTTGCACCATATCTTCAACTTAACTAACACTTATAAAAGTGTGGCCCCTATGCACTCCTTGCACTTGATTGACGGAACTTCACGCTGTCCCTCCTAAGCTTATAATTGCTCAAACTTATAAGGGTCTCGACTCTTTGCTTCCTTAACAAATTATTGTGCCCTCCTGGAACCCATGCTCATTCTCCTGAGACTTTACCAATGCTTTAGCAGTGAGTTGGATTTGGGAATTCCTTGCATGACTTCACCTACTGAAACTTGAACTCTTAAAATTTCACTTGCGCACTCCTTGTGCTCTCTATGTAGAATTGCACTGCTCCTCTTGAGCTTTAACTTTTGGTGCGCCCTCTTGGAAAACTTTTCATAGAACTCTGGATAGAGTTCTCACGCACTCCTTACACTCGCTCAATGCACTCCTTGAAGAGACATTAGAGTATTCAGTAACTCTGGTATATTTCCTTCAAAGTATTTAGACACTCTCATGTGCACTCCTTGCACAATTTTCCCTTCTGAGCTTCAAAATGGTTCTGGTGTGCCCTCTTGGCACGCTCTTCTCTGAACTCACCATAGAGTTCAATTGCACTTGTTGCACTGGATTCAAAGAGTTTTCAATCACTCTGGTGTGCACTCCTTGCACAAGCTGAAGAGCCCAAAACTACTCAGAAATTCACAGATAGGAAATTCTATCTAATTCCTGCAAAGGGAACATACATTCATCTAAAAACATATATAAATAAACACATAGAACATTCAAAAAATAACCATTCATCACACATAAAAAGACAGACACCTCATATGCAGGAAAAACTACTTTTGTATTATATCTAAATGTTTTTGTACATTGATTTACAATGGATGGACTGCAACATAGTCTTCCACACTTCTCTTCTCCTCTCTTGATCTTTCTAATTCTCTCTCCCACTACTACCAACTCTCTCTCTAATGAATTTTTATACATTGATCTCTTTTAAAAGGAGGGACTCATCGAGCCTTCCCTCCAAGCTACCTACTCGCATTGAATTGCATTCAATTTCAATCAATGGATGTCTAGTCCAAAACAGAACAATCCTATCTACATGTCAACCAATTTAAGGCGACTCTATCTATAGCCTGTACAAAGGCATCAACCTGACTCTTCCATCCTTACAACATTTTAATTTCTTTAAATTAAATTTAAAATTTTAAAAATGGGAGGGTTGCGCCTCTCCCTTCCTTCTTGAATGTGCTTTGATGTGCTAAACAACTGGCACTTTGCTGAGGTGGAAAGATGCTCTTGCATTAGAAGACATGGAGATGTATGAATTACTTTAGAACTGGAAATCACAAAAGAATACTAAAAGAAATTTATGATGTATAATAATTTTATAAGACAAATAGATGTACATTATATATAAAGTATATTTGTAACATATTTTTAATGATAAATCTCATTTATAAAAGCTCTTTTTTATGACATATGCCTTTGAATGATAAACCTCATTTATAACTTTACAATCACTTTTTATCAATTTTGAATATTTTTCATGCATATTTTTTAGTAGAATATAGATTGGGTATTGGGGAATTGAGAGTGATGTGAGGGGGGGAGAGGGGCCATAGGAGCTAATGAGTCTCCATTTTGATACCTTTATTACCCTATATTACCCTCTATTTGAGCCTATTTTACCAAGGGTATGTTTATATAATTGACTGTTTCCTCCACAAATACACTTTATGACCTTGTCCATATGCATAGAGAGGTAAATTATGATTAAGGCATGATTTGTTTAGTTTTCTTGAGTTAATTTGATTAAATGCTTGATTATTTATGATCCTAATCACTTTGACCCTTAAGCATCTTGATCTGGTACCTCACTATTCTGGTACTGCAACTATGGCACGATCCGGTACCCAGTCTATGCCGGTACCAAGGCTCTAGCTTCATCCGGTACCAACTCTCCAGCTCCATCCGGTACCAGCTCTGCACTTACTCTAGTACTAGCTCTCCATCTCCATCCAGTACCAGCTTTGCACTTCATCCGGTACTAGCTCTCCGCCTCTTTCGGTACTAGCTTCATCTGGTACTAGCTCTCCAACTTCATCCGGTACCAGCTCTGCACCTCTTTCGATACTAGCTTCATCCGATACCAGATTGTGCCTATTCCGGTACTAGCTCCATCTGGTACTACCATAACGTTGGTCCGGTACCCAT
The DNA here is from genome assembly GCA_009831015.1 of Picea engelmannii. Taxonomy (NCBI): domain Eukaryota; kingdom Viridiplantae; phylum Streptophyta; class Pinopsida; order Pinales; family Pinaceae; genus Picea; species Picea engelmannii. Next base: position 99,593 of record ML801980.1, read on the forward strand.
AGTCTTGACTGTGTTCATCTGGTAATAAACCCTTGCCTACAATATTACGATACTATTTTTTCTAATCCGGTACCAACTGTGCTAATCTGGTACTAAACATAATTTAAATTTTTTGAATGTTTCTAGAAGAAAATCAAGCACATGGGTTTTGTCCAGAACGATGTTTTCATGCGGATGAGTGAGTTAGAATTCACCCAGATTGCACATGTGGACCTCCATCTCAGGGGGAATGATTATGCCAAAATTAACAAAAAACTCAAACTGCCAACTTTCACCTCGATTTCCGTGAATATGGTATCAGATATAGAAATTCGAAGATATGAGTTTTGTCTAGAATATGGAAAATTTAGTAAGATGTGGGCAGTTTTTTAAAATTATAATTGTTTTGGGAGATATGGGTGGAGCCCTAACTCGAATTTGCCCAAATTGATAAAAAACATAGATTTGTGGGTTTTATCCTAAAATTGTGAAAATTGTTTTCTTCGTTTGGGGATTCAGTTTCATCCATTCCTCCATGGATTTTATGTATAAATAAGACCTCATAGGTATGAGGGATGGGATGTAATGAAGCAAGTAGCAAGAACCAAATGATACATATTGTCTTAATGTACAAAATGTTCAACTCTTGATTCAATCAATCAATTGAAGGGACACAAATGTTATTTTGTGCAATTCATGGGAAGGAGTAAAGTGTTTTAGTCTGCAATATCTTTAGAGGTACCTTGTTGGTTCGGCAATGTTATGAACATAAATATACATATAAATAGATATTCATAACATAATAATTAATTAATAAATAATAACTATTAATAATGAAAGGACTTGTCTCAAATGACATGACTATTGGTTAAGGGTACCCCTGCGTGGGTATATAGACGAGCCCTCATTCTCAATTGTATATCATCTTATCTTATCTTATCTATTCATATTTTATACATTATTCCTACATGGATTATTATGTTATATTCCAAGTATTTTGGATTATTTGTGTGTGACGAACTTTGTTCGTCTCATTTGGTATCAGAGCTTCGTTTTGCTGATCCCAGCCTTTGGCCAGTCTCTTTGTCAGACCTTGTTTGAACCAGATTTTGGCCAACCCCATCATTTCAGAGTTTCTTTGATCTGGTCATTGACCGTAATCAGGCCTTTGGCCACCAGAATTTTGGTTAGATTTTGTTGCCCCTGGCAGCAAAACTGTTAGCCTTTTGGCCACCACACTAATTTGGCAAAGTTTCTCAGCCTCAAGCCCTTCGCCATTTTACAAATCAAAAATTTCAAAATTTTTGTTGAAAGAAAGAATTATACCACTACAGTTTATCGGAATTTCTCTGTTCTCCGGTTTTTTACCGCTGCCAACAATTACTAAAATCATCAGAAATTAAAGTGAATGAAGAATAGAGTAAATTAGAAAATTAAAAGAATATTGCAAATTGCTTATTGTCCATTGCTGAAAACACTATTTTATCAAGTCACATTTGGTATTAAAAGTCCATAAATTATGTGAAAGAAGTACTCTACTGCTAGAATAATCAATACCTCTGCCATACATTGTAGCAGCCACATTGTCCTATCATCAATTCTAATTCCGTACAAACCGTACTTCCAATCTGCAGAGTCCAATTTTAAATTGAAAATAAAATAAGTTGTATGGTCAATAATTAAATTGATCTAATAATTGTTCGTATATCCGTACAACCACTAGTTGATTTCAGTAATCAATTCGTTGCAATTCTTCTTCCGTACTATTAAAAAAAATTAATCCGTCCACAAATCCTACAAACATCGAACCAATCCGTACAACATTTATATATTCCATTTAATTCATGTCTGTAATTACCAGCAACAACAAATCACTCTACACAACCACCATTTATGTAATCCGTACACTTGCCACTACAATCATTGCCCGTACACCGTACTTCCATCAGTCTATCAACAATAATTTTTGTTCTGTACGATTAAAAAAATAAATTAATCACTATACAAATCCGTACAGTGATAGAACCAATATGTACACCGTTTAAAAATAAATTGAAGGTCGTATCCATTGCTAAGAGGCGTGGCATCCGTACAATCGTGTGATTCAAGTTATTGAAAATTAAATTGAATATATTACAAAAGTATTATAAGTGGCAGAAATTTTTTTTTTTTTTTAAGATTAACATAAAAATAGAAATGTAAAAGGTATCATTTATATTAAAAACATTACCTTTTAAAATACAAAAAATTATTTAAAAAATCCAAATATTATATTATATTTGCAAGGGAATTTTACTAAAAGAAGTATAAAGGGAATTATTCAAGGGTAATTAAAATTCTTAAAGGTGATTAAAAAAGTTCAAGATAATTAAAAGTCCCCACTATTAAAAATTATAAAGTTCAATTAAGAGGGATAAAAGGTAACCCTAAGTGCCACTTTAAAGTTAAAAGGGGTTAGTAAGGAAAATAATCAAATTTTCTAAGAAATCAAATTGACTTAAAAGGGATTTAAGTCCCCATTAAAGTAAAAGTTATAAAGGTCAAAGCAAATAAATAAATAAATCATTATTCCATTACTAAGTTAAAAAGAGATTTGAAGGTTCAAGTGAATAAAAGAAGGTTATTTAAGATAGTAATTATCGTAAAATATCGACAAAAAAATAAAAATGGACAATTCTAAAATGACGAAAGGAAGATTTTCTTATGAAGGATGTTTCATTTCAACTTATGGGTTACTTACATTAAAAGGGATTATTCAAGGAAGAGAGGTTAACATCACCATCAACATGACCCAGGATGGAAATTTTATTAATATTAATTTGGCGAATCAATTATTTATTTCGAAGCATAACATAAGTGAAAACACAAATATTTTTTGCAAGAGACAATATGAAATTAAAGACTTGAAAGTAACAATTTATTATTATGAATATATATCTCAATTCAATGTCACAACTATGTATAGAGAAGAAATCGACATTATTATCGGGTTACCCTGGTTTAAAAGTCTAGGTACCTTCTTTTTAAACATAGAATTTTTTTTTGTGACTTTTCCCTATAAAAAGAAGATGATGACTTTTCAAGACATTACTATGAGGTCAAAATAGATAACACCTTCATCAAAAGACTTTAAATATATCTCGAATGTGATCCTTCCAGATAATAAAAAATCGATATCAAAGATGCAAAAAGAATATGCTGAATTTATTGTTGATAAAAACCAAGAAATATCTCTCTTAAAAAATCATAGTGAAAAACTTCTTACTCAAATTAAGAAGTCAAGGGATACAAAACAACATGTCTAGGAGTTGGAGCAAGAGAATCAAGATCTCGGGAAGAAATTATCAGGAAATGATGAAGAAGCTTCTCATTTGAAGAACCTTGATAAAAAATTTCTTGAACAAATTAAAAAGATGAAAGATGAAATGCCAGAGAATCAAAATATTATAAATAAAGTTGACAAATCAAAAGATGAAGAAGAAAGTTCACGCCTAAGGGTTCATAATCAAAATTTACTAACACAAATAAAAAAGTTGAAGCATGATAAGAAGACTTTACAAGAAAAGATAGATCGCAAAACATCATTAGTCGATATGGAAACAATGGCATACCCAATCAAAATTACAACTCAAAAGGAGGCAAATCCAGCTGATGTAAAGAAGTTTTCAAATGACGAGGTACAAACAAGCCAGAGATATGAAGAAAACTCAACTGCAAAAGTTAATCAAGAAAAAGCTAAAACTATACAAAGTAAAGATCAAGTTGTGAGGATGCCTTATCGAATTCCTAATCACAAAAGCCGATACTTCAATGAAGCAATGTATAAACAGAAACAAATAACCACTATGTCAAAGAATATTACTTCCACTACAAGTGCAGGTCAAAATAGAAGCTATCAAGGGAGTAGAAATGTATCAAGTTCTTTCCAAGAACCCTATAACAACCCAAATCCACAGAAGATCAAATTAGGATGGGCAGACTCCTTTACAATTCGACAGTTCTGCTCAACGCTTAGAATATCCTATTGTCTCAGGTCCTCAACGATTACTAACTCAATAATGAAGAAGCACGAGACAATAATTACAAGCTAGTGCAAGAGATAAGTCTTCCATAAAGTATTCTTTGAGGACAACGCATTTTTAAGGGGAAGGCAATGTTATGAACATAAATATACATATAAATAGATATTCATAACATAATAATTAATTAATAAATAATAAATATTAATAATGAAAGGACATGTCTCAAATGACATGACTATTGGTTAAGGGCACCCATGCGTGGGTATATAAACGATCCCTCATTCTCAATTGTATATCATCTTATCTTATCTTATCTATTCATATTTTATACATTATTCCTACATGGATTATTATGTTATATTCCAAGTATTTTGGATTATTTGTGCGTGACGAACTTTGTTCGTCTCAAGCAACGGTCCACTGCCCCAACCAAGGTAAACCTCCATGTACATGTTTTTGTGTGATTGTGTGAGTGTGAACATTTAACAGTTTTGTGTTGTAAAGGATTTCAAATGCATTTTAAGTTCAGTACAAAGTTATTTGATTCTGAATTAGCGTGAGTAAATTATTAGGCCTTAAACAGAGTAGATAGTTCCATTTCCATTTCTACAGATTGATATTTAGGTAACAAGAGTTGGATAGATGTGTGTGATTGTTAAATATGCAATTGTTATTGTTTTTAATTTATGATTGTGTCTCTCTTAGTAGGTACATGAATCATAAGACTTCATCTCTCACCTTCATGTCCATGTAATGAAGTCTTTCAATCATATTGACTGCCTCTTGTATTGAAGAAGTTTGATTGGCATTGATAGGGTTAAGATTGATTTATTTCTAAGAGTGGATAAAGTGGATTGTTGATTGTTGTTTCAAATGCTACAGGGAACAAGATCTTAAGTTCATATCTTCATTTCATGAACCTATAATGAGTAGATCCATCCCTTGAACAAGAATTCTGAATTATACATTTATTGATCAATTTTGCTTTCTAGATTTTGAATTGTGTGAAGAGTGTTATTGTTGAAGTGTGCCCATATTTGCTTGTTAGTCATTGTTAAGAGTAGTAGCTACATATAACTAAGTCAAATTCCATATTTCCACTTCATGATCTTGTAAATGTACAAGTCATTATCTGAGAAAGATATTTTGAATGCATGATTACTAAGATTTTATTTGCAAGTTTTTCTTTGTGAATTTTCAAATGAGTGGAGAATGTTATTTGAAGAAGTGTGAAAACATATTATTTTATTATTGAATGTTTCTTATTTATTCTATACTCATTAGACATAGATAGACCACGTGTTTCCAACACATATAGTGCATCAACTCTACTGATTACAAATCCCGATCGATAAATTATGTTTGGTAATATATTATGCATATAATTGCACCAACATTTTGGCGTTGTTGCCGAGGAGTTGTAAACATTAATAGGTAGTATTTGAATCAGATTGATTTAATGGTTTTGGATTGGTTTTATGGATGACCTAAGGGTGGAGAGAATACGGTAACATGTGTGGGAAGATCCTATGCATCCACTTTGGTGGGGTTTCTCCAAAGTTAGGTTGTCCTCTCTTCTTTTAATGTAAGTGTATTTTTCCTTCTTTTATGCAAAATTGTGTTTTCATGATGGGCTAGCTTGTGTGAACAGATAACCTGGTGATAGTAGGGTCCCAGTAACGCAAGGATTTCAAGTTGGTGTGTTTTATTTTTTCAAATAGTTTTAAAATTCAGATCCCTGATGACAAATCATTTTTGGGGTGTTGTAAGAACCCTCGAGTACTAATTTGTGTTGTGAGATAGGGATCATGAACCAGCTAGAGTAATTCAAGGATGATCAAGAGATTGAAGAATGTTCATCCAAAAACTTTATCACATTCTAGCAGCAGCTGGGATATCTGCCTCTCAGGAAGAGCATATCTTTGCAGTAGTCAAGAATTTAGTTGTCTCTCCACAGGAAGATTTAGAAGTCCCGATAGATTCCTCTTGTCAATTTGTTGAGGAGACTAAAGAATCATGGATATAATTCAATGGAGAGAAACTAGTAGAACCTGAGATTGAAGAGTTCTTAGCATGCCTCTCGACAGATCCTGTATGTACTCCAAAGACCAATCATCTTGAAGAGGATAATCTACATAGCATGGTAGAGGAGGACATTTAGTGTGACCTAAACAAATAAGAGAAACAAGAATATAGTTATCCTATAGAAATATGGTTTCAATTAGTTATTAGGTCACACCACTCTTTTATTTTTCATTATTTCTTGATCTCATCATCAAAGTAGCTAGTCTTTCATACTCCAGTATGCATTAAAATTTATCTTTAAACCCGAGTATGGATATATTTCTAACCATGTTACGCACATGGATACATTGGAAGTATTCCTATACTTGAAGGACATTTTATTTTGTTCAATTATAGTAGGATAGGTAGATAAATAAATAAATGTTTCACACAAGCGAAATACAACATATCTTTCATATTTTTCATAAATGGGAATGTCAAAAGTTAATAAAGAAATCAGTTTAAGATCTTTTGTTCCTATAGTAGATTTCTTTCTAAAAGTTATGATAATTTTGTTTGGAATATTATGAGAAGTGAATCTCTTCATCCTATGAATGCACACATAATACTGGAAGGGTTTCAAAAGCTGAGAAGTCATCCTTGTCAACAGAAGATAACACTTAAGGGAGTGCTTCATGACCTATTTCTTCAAATTTCTTCTTTCTGCTTAAGTTGTTAAAAATGATGCATTCGTGCTTTATCATTACCTATCTATTTTAAAACCACTATTTCACAAGGATGATCAATTAAGTGATATTTTTAGCAGTTGAAACTAAATGTTAATTCCAAACTATTTTATTCATAGCTAATAATTCAACTTTTGACATTTTCCCTAAATTTTTTGTTTGTAAGCATGAATACAAATCTAGTTTTAATTCATTCTATTGGTTTGTTTTTAGAAAATGTTCACAACCTTCTGAGCATCCTTTTTTAGCATCTCACATTGTTTGCATGAGGCCATGAAAAACCTCAAGAATGGGGGAGTGGATGTTGAGACAGTAGTAGTTAGGTTTATTTTGTAATAAAAAGGAAGTGCCAACAAGAGAAATGATCAACCTGGTTCCAAAATAGGAGGATTCTAAATCTCAACATGTGGTCATCCAACTACATAATACCCTCTTGTCACAGAGCTTGGAGCCTAGTCACCAGATTCTTTTGCATTATTCTGATGTAAACTTAGAGTTCTTGCATCTAGTGTTGGTATTTGTTCCATCTATATGGTTTTTCAGTTGAATCAGATCATAGGTCCTCTTCCAGAACACCAGAAAACACCAACTACTTCTACAAGGTGCAACCTACAAAAGTTTCAGTCTACAAAGCACTACCACCAGATATTGTGTCAAATTCTCCTCGAGTATCGGAATACAATGTTTGCCTTTGTGCTCATCCGGTACTGGACCACATCTCTACGTCCATCTGGTACTGAAAAACATTTCTGCGTTCATCCAGTACTATAGGAGAAGGTATGCACTATTCCAGTACTGGTCATAACCCCGTGCTCATCCAGTACCAAAGGAGAAGGTCTGCACTATTCCAGTACTAAGCACAACCCTATATCCATCTTGTACTAAGGTGATCCGGTATTGGTAATAAGGTGTTGGTAGATCTAATCATATATTCAAGTTTTGCTACTTGATTTAAGTGTTTCAAGTACTAGGACATATAAATTCAACATTTTTCGTTTTATTAAAGAAATTAGACTAGTTTTGCATTAAACATGTGGTTACTCTCATACATCCTCCTATTCTCAATTATTTCACTCTCCCTATCATGAACTTCTGCAAGCCCTTGTATACATCTCGTATAGAAATCATTCATCCTGTCACTTTGTTTTTGTCCCCTGCTACTTATTTTCATTTTTTTGTTCCGGTACTGTAGAATTCTATTCTAGTACTGCTCTGTTCCGGTACTACAAAATTCTATTCCGATACCATCCTGCTCCATTACTTATCTGGTACTGATGCCAAGGTGATATGATCTTTGTCAGGTGCTTAACATTGTTTTCACTTCAGGTAATTGGACGCATGGGCTAATATTTTCATGTTCTTTCTATCAAGGATCATTTAAGTCTTGTGTTGAATTGCTCTTTACTCTCATGTACATATTCCTCCTACATTTCTACACTCACCCCTAAATGAATCATCCTTGCTATCCTTTAAGAAGATATTTTCACATTTATCTCTATATGATAATGGGTGCACCTGTCTTATTACCTCATCATTTTGAAAAAAAGTGATTGATAATTGAAATGTCCATTGAAAGGTGGTAGCACCATTATGTCTAATACTAACCTAGTTGATTCAATAAGTTCTTATCCAAGTTTATATTTACAAGTTTCTCTTGAGAGTTATTTATGAAAACCTCATGTGGTGGACCGCCCTTGCAAAACCTCAATGAAATTTCATGAGAACCCTAATAGGATTAACTAGAGGGACCTCTTAGTCATTATCCGAGATGTTCCATTATACATTCAATAGATGAGATTTAAGTCTAATGTGGATGATGTCACCCTTGGGATAATTGCAAGTAGTTAATTATGTGCCTAATAAATCTAAAACACTCTCATACCACCTGCCTTCCTTATACTGTAAAACTGTCAATGAACAATATACATCATTCTAAATCTTTTGAGTAATATAATAAAAAGGAAGTATCAAGAAGTAAAAGTAAACCCGCCATGGTATTGAACAATCCTGCTGGCAGTGTGGCCATGCTTGTATGGTACTAAGGTAAACTCGTCAGGGTAGTGAACAGGCCTGCTAGCAGCGGGGTATGCTAGGTAAAGGGTGTTCAAAAACATAAAGTGGCACATCTAAAATTGAACAAAAACCCTTGGGTCTCATTTTGAAGCAATCATTATCAAATCAAGGCTAGGATATGACCTTTATATCTCTCTTATGATGTTCTTAAGAACCTTCAAGTATCCACTTTGGAGGTCTATCTTTAAAATAAATAGTTTTGCATGAGAAGTGGTACCCTCAGTATATGTAATTCACCTTACCTAAGCAAGAAGAGCTTCATCTCTAAAAACTTGGATAAGAAATGAGTTAATCATCTTGGGATGTATTCTTTTATGTGTTCCTCTCTTCAAATGAGATCTAAACTATTCTTATATCACTTTTATTTTAAAGGTAATCTAGCCAAGGGGGCTATTAGTCAAATTCATTATGAAAACTCTTGGCCACTATCCTATAATCATATTAGAGTCACATCCAACCCTTTCTCCTAACTATTATCCACAATAGATTGGATAAGACTTAATGTCAAATCACTAACATATCTAATCTATTAATCATGACTCCACTTTTCCATCATAACTACTTTGCCATGGGTAAGAAGTGTGAAGCATAGAACAAGAAGTTTATATTGTATATCAGGTTGCTTAAAAGAGAACTTAAGGAGCTGACGAAAGGTATAACTTCAGGGAATACTTGATCGAGTGAAGAGTATCATCAATTTTGAAATTTTGAAGATCATTGTTTCATGAGGACATGCAATGACTTAAGCACGGGGGAATGTTGAGTCTCCATAGTGACACCTTTATTACCCTATATTATCCTCTATCTGAGCCTATTTTACCAATGCTATGTGTATATAATTGATAGTTTCCTCCACAAATACACTTGATGACCTTGTCCATATGCATAGAGAGGTAACTTATGATTAAGGCATGATTTGTTTAGTTTTTTTGAGTTAATTCGATTAAATGATTGATTATGTATGATCCTAATCACTTTGAATCTTAAGCAGCTTGATTTGGTACCTCACTATTCTGGTACTGCAATTATGGCGTGATCTGGTACCTAGTCTATTTCGGTACCAAGGCTCCACCTATTCCGGTACCAAGGCCAACTTCATCCGGTACTAGATCTCCATCTCCATTCGATACCATCTCTCCATATCCATTCGGTACAAGCTCTGCACTTCATCCAATACCAGCTCTCTGCCTCTTTCGGTACCAACTTCATCCGGTACCAGCTCTCCAGCTTCATCTGGTACCAACTTTGCACCTCTTCCGGTATTAGCTTCATCTGATACCAGATTGCACCCATTTTGATACTATCTCCATATGGTACTACCATCGTGCTAGTTTGGTACCCATAGTCATGACTGTGTTCATCCAGTACTAAACCCCTGCCTATAGGATTCTGGTACTAACTATTCTAATCTGGTACCAACTGTGCTAATTCGGTACTAGACATAATTCATAATTTTTGAATGTTTCTAGAAGAACATCAGACACATTGGTTTTGTCCAGAATGATGTTTTCATGTGAACATGTGAGTCATAATCCACCCATCTCACACGTGTGGACCTCCAACTCAAGGGGAATGATTATGCCAAAATTAGCAAAAAACTCAAACTGCCAACTTGTGCCTCGATTTATGTGAATATGGTATCAGATCTAGAAATTCGAAGACATGGGTTTTTTCTATAATATAAAAAAATGAGTAATATAGGGGCATTTTTTCAAAATTAGAATTGGTTTGGGAGATATGGGTGGATCCCTAACTCGAATCTGCCCAAATTGATAAAAAAACCCAGATTTGTGGGATTTATCCTAAAATTGTGAAAATTATTTTCTTAGTTTGGGGATTCGGTTTCATCCATTCCTCCGTGGATTTTATGTATAATTAAGACCTAATAGGTCTGAGGGATGGGATGTAATGAAGCAAGTAGCAAGAACCAAATGATACATATTTTCTTAATGTACAAAATGTTCAACTGTTGATTCAATCAATCAATTGAAGGAATGAAAATGTTGTTTTGTGCAATTCATGGGATGGAGTAAAGTGTTTTAGTTTGCAATCTCTTTAGAGGTACCTTGTTGGTTCGGCAAGGGCCCACCTCCCCCACCAAGGTAAACCTCCCTGTACATGTTTTTGTGTGATTGTGTGAGTGTGAACATTTAACAATTGTGTGTTGTAAATGATTTCAAATGCATTTTAAGTTCAGTACAAAGTTATTTGATTCTGAATCAGTGTGAGTAAATGATTAGGCCTTGAACAAAGTATATAATTTCATTTCCATTTATGTAGATTGATATATAGTTAACAGGAGTTGGATAGATGTGTGTGATTGTTAAATATGCAATTGTTATGGTTTTAAATTTATGATTGTGTTTCTCTTAGTAGGTACAAGAATCATAAGACTTCATCTCTCACCTTCATGCTCCATGTAATGAAGTATTTCAATCATATTGACTGCATCCTGTATTGAAGAAGATTTGATTGGCATTGATAGGGTTATGATTGATTTATTTTTAAGATTGGATAAAGTGGATTGTTGATTGTTGTTTCAAATTATATAGGGAACAAGATCTTAAGTTCATCTATTCATTTCATGATTTTATAATGAGCAGATCCATCCCCTGAACAAGAATTTTGAATTATACATTTGTTGATCAGTTTTGCTTTCTAGATTTTGAATTGTGTGAAGAGTTTTATCATTGAAGTGTGCCCAGATTTGCTTGTTAGTCATTGTTAAGAGTAGTAGCTACAAATAACTAAGGCAAAGTCCATCTTTCCACTTCATGAGCTTGTAAATGGACAAGTCATTATTTGAGAAATATCTTTTGAATGCATGATTGCTAAGATTTCGTTTGCAAGTTTTTCTTTCTGAATTTTGAAATGAGTGGAGAATGTTATTTGAAGAAGTGTGAAAACAAATTATTTTGTTATTGAATGTTTCTTCTTTATGCTATACTCATCAGACATAGATAGACCACCTATTGCCAGCACATATAGTGCATCAAATCTACTGATTATGAATCTCGGTCGATAATTTATGTTTGGTAATATATTATGCATATAATTGCACCAACAAGAGCTTCCACCTTCACGTGGTTGGACCTGTTCAGTACAAAAACATTTATTGGAGTCATTTATTCTTGGAGAAAATATCTCTTGATCCAACGAAGAAACAACATAGTCAATCTTGACTTCGTTGTTTCTCCTTGAGATCGAGGGAGGTTTTCTCCAAGATCAATCGACTCAAATAAATTATTCTCGAAACCATGAGGACAGTATTCAGGCTGTTGCATCTGAGATGTGTGTGTGTGTGTGTCACTATTTAATCTCCTCTCATATGGATTTTACAAAAAATAATATCAATGGTGTTTACTATTTGCAATCTTGTCAGTTTTAATTTCTAATAGGATTTATTGACATGTCTTAAAAGTATTTTTTGGTTTTTACTAAAAACTAAATATAATTCTATTTTTATTTACTACAGTATGTAGTTCGCGTATTTTCATATGCTCTATCTGTTGTATCAATGCAATGCTACACATTAGAATATCAAAGATCATGTATGTCTTGTCTTTTTTCTTCTTTTTATGACTTCTTAAGGCTCCTTTTATTTATTTATTTATTTTTATATTACCATCATTTGTGGGCCACTATGGGGTCAATCATTCTATCTAAAGAACCACACCCAAGTATGTAGCATATATGATTCCCTTTAGTTCATCATATCATATGATTCACACATCTAATCTAATACTTGAACTTGGTTTTTGTTGTTGTGTATAAGTAATCCCTTGGATACTATAGTATAAACATAACCATAATTATGCAATAGATTATTTGAAATGAATGAGATATAGATACCAATTATGAGTAGAAGAACATGATAGCTCAATGACTGGTAAGGAATAAGAGAAGCACATGGAATATGTACTGGTAACTCCATTGTACTAGCTTAGAGTACTAGTATATCAAGTGTGATTGATTATGGAATATGTACTATTACTGTTTACATAATGTGTTTTTAATGTGCATTGGCATATGCATAGACAATTTAGTGTGCATAGACAATTTGGCTATGTGTTTTTAATGTGCATTGGCATATGCATAGACAATTTTCATGGGTTTAGTTTCCACTTTGCCAAGTTTCTTTTTCCTTGGTGCTATCAATTTTCTCTTTTTTTTCTCAAACATTGATTGTTTGACATCCTTTAGTTGACTTGAAATATTCATTAAAGTTGTGTTTATGTCTAATTTTGATCTCTATTTACAAGTGTCTTTTTCTTTTCATTGTAATAGGATAGCCTCAAAATTGACCATATAAAAATATTTGCAAAAAGAATACATGGAAAAGAACATTGTCAAAAGAAATGTAATAGCAAGAAGAAAATAAAAGTAATAGAAAATTTGAATATAATACTGTAATTTTGTTTGATCCCCTCAACTCCCTTCTTAAATAAATTTTTTTCAATGGCTTGAGATTTGTGCCTTCTCCAAATATTTCAAAAACCTGATATGCATGTTTCAATTATTTTTTCTTGCTATCATGTACAGATAATTTTCTTTGACCTTCATTACGCTTTAGTTCGACTTCTTCCATAGTGGTTTTCGTATTAAATGCTATGGAATCAAACTATAAAAGCATAAAATTGAAGAATCACACACTTTTGCATGAATCAAATACTTTTGCAATGGAAATATATGGAGCCCTCTCACAAGACTTTATTATTATTGCTTAGTTGTTGTTCAATTTCAAAATTTTCTACTATGATGTATGGGGTTGCTTATTCAGTTTATTCACAATCTTGCTTCATTTCTATAAGACTTCAATGGAGATATGTATAGAATTCATTTCCCTTTTTTGGATATTCTATGTTGGAATAGATCCAATGTTATCCTCTCTATGAAAAATGAAATCATCCCATAATACCTCTTGGAGTTGCACAAAGTTGATGATCATATGGAATATTTGCAAAGAATGACCATACCAACATCCACACTCCTCATTATTACATTAATCTTTATTATATGTTTTTAAAAATAGATATATTTCATCGCTCTTGTGGCAATTTTTTCATCGTAGAAACTATGATAGGTCATTTCTCTTGCGACGAAGAGGATCGTCTATATTATGAATAGTTCATAGGAGCTATCGGCACTTCGTCACTCTTGCGACGAATTGTTCATAGCAGAAACCAGGATAGGTCATTTCTCTTGCAACGAAGAGGATCGTCAATAGTATGAATAGTTTGTCACAACTATTGACATGCCGTCTCTCTTGCGATGAATTGTTCGTCGTAGAAACTAGGATAGGTCATTTCTCTTGCGACAAAGGGGATCGTCGATAGTATTGATAGTTCATTGCAAGAACTACTAGGGTCATCACAAGAGATATTAACTATCGTTACCTTCAATGATACCTTATGCTTGAATACTTCATCACAAGAACTACTCCAGTCGTCTCTCTTTCGACGATATTCCATGGTTGTCGTTCTTGTGTCGATCATCATTGGTCGTGTCTTATGGGACGAGCACCATAGTTTGTCTCTCTTGTGATGAATTCCTTCGGTGATCGCTCTTGTGATGTTATTCGAGGTTCATCTCACTTTCTGTGGCATGTGAAGTGATGTTTGAGGGGAAATATCTAGGACATAAAGTCGCAAGAGCATTGAAATGGTCATTGAAAATGACCCAAATTTACTAGTTCTTTCCTTGCCATGCCATTCCTTTCCATGCCTTTCCTTGCCTAACCACAATTCATCTAAAAGGTACATTCATTATAATATTCATAAAACTAATTGTTTGTAAAAATATAGTTATTTTCATCATTAGAGAGAATTTTTTATCAAGTTAATTTAATAAAAAATCCATGGAATTCATGTATCATACCTTTTTTTTTTGTAAAAAAAATAATGCTTGTACTAAATGAACAAGTTTAATATGTAAAAATTACAATCAAAGGATTCATTAAGCATGTAATTGTACATCTTGTTATCCCATCTATCTTAGATAAAAACACTTGCATGAGAATTTCAACGTCATAAAATAAGCTCTCTTTATTGGTATATCTAAGGTACCTTCATAGTTGTGAAACACAGATTATCATAATTAATAGGATTTACCTAGGCCTAGAACTTGCCTTGCCTTTCCATGTCTAGCTTTTCTTAGCCTTGTCATGTTTTGCCTTGCCTTTCCTTTCCTTTCCTTGCCTTTCCTTTCTTTTCCTTTTCTCGAATTTCCATACATAGACCTAGACCTATACCAAGACATTTCCTTGTCATGCCATGCCTTATCTTTCCATGGTCTAAGTCACAGTCTAGCTCATGGTCTATGTCATGGTCATGGTTTAAGTCTATGTCTATTGCCAACGTGTCCTTGAATGACATGATGAGATGAGTTGCAACTCATGATAAAACTCAAACTAAGACTCATATGGATGAACCATTGGTTGCATTGGATCCAAGGCACCGTGTTTCAGCTAGTGGGGCTCCTCCACTGTCATTTTTTTCCTGGAAAACTATTTGTTGGAGGATCTCTGAAACTAGGGTTTTTCTCAATGAGGAATAGTGTAATTTCTTAACAAGAGGTCCTTTTTTAGGAACATTCTGCCATGAAATTGCGGGTAGTATGGTCACATGGGCCTTGGCCAAACATAGTTGCAAGAGCTTAAAAAACTCCATTATGCTACTCAGTTTGGATTTTATTCCCCTGGACCAAATTGTCGACATGTCCTTGAATGTATTGAGGAGGCGAGTTGTAAGTCATGATAAAAATAAAACTAGGACTCCGATGGAAAAACCATCGATCGTATTGGATCCGAGGCACCGAGTTTCTACTAGTGGCACCCTTCCACTATCATTTTGTTTCCCAAACAACCGTTTGTTGGAGGATCTACGACACTAGGATTTTTTTCAATGAGGCATAGTGCAATTTCAGAACAAGAGGTCAGTTTTCAAGAAAATTGTGTTGGGAAAATCGTGGGTAGTGTGGTAACATGGGCCTTGGAAAAATATATGTGTGATAACTTATGAAACTCCTTTTTGCTGCTTAGTTTGGATTTTATTCCCCAGGACCAAATTGTCGACATATCCCTAAATGGCTTGAGGAGGCGATTGAAACTTGTGATAAAACTCAAACTGAGACTTGGATGGATGAATCAACAGTTGCATTGGATATGGGGAACTAGGTTTTAACTAGTGGTGAACCTCTGCTATCATTCCATTTCCCAGTAAACTGATTTTTGGAGGATCTCCAGGACTAGGATTTTTCTCAATGAGGCATAGTGCAATTTTTGAACAAGAGGTCGATTTTCAAGAACACTATGTTGAGAAATTTTGGGTAGAGTGGTTGTGTGGGCCTTAGAAAAATATACTTGTGGGATCTTATGAAACTCTGTTATGATTCTCAGTTTGGATTTTATGCCCCTAAACCAAATTGTTGACATGTCCGTGAATGGTTTGAGGAGATGAGTTGTAAGTCGCGATAAAACTCAAAATGAGACTCGGATGGATGAAGCTTCAATTTCATTGGATTGAGAGCATTGAGTTTTAGCTAGTGGGGCCCCTTTGTTGTCATTCCATTTCCCAAAAAACCGTTTGTTTGAGGATCGACAAAACTAGGTTTTTCTCAATGAGGCATAGTGCAATTTCTGAACAAGAGGTTGATTTTCAAGAACACTATTCCAGGAAATTGTGGTTAGTGTGGTCATGTGGGCCTTAGAAAAATATATGTGTAAGAGATTATGAAATTCCATTATGCTTCTTGGTTTGGATTTTATGCTCCGATACCAAATTGTCAACATGTCCTTGAATGACTTGAGGATGCGAGTTGCAACTCATGATAAAACTCAAACTGAGACTTAGATGGATGAACTGTCAGTTGCATTGGATCTAGGGCACGGAGTTTTAGCTAGTGGGGCCCCTCCACTACCATTCCATTTCCTTGACAACCTTTTGTTGGAGGATCTTCAACACCAGGGTTTTTCTCAATGCTTATTACATATGTTTGACAATTTAACACATTATTAAGCTAGACATGGAAAGACATGGCATGGTATAGAAAGGCATGGAATGGAATGGTATGGCATGATAAGGGAAGGCAAGGAAAGGAACATAATGGAAAGGAAAGACAAGGAATGAAAATTCAAGGCATGGCATGGAAAGGAATGACATGGCATGGCATGTAAAGGCATGGAAAGGAAAGTCATGGCATGGCAATAAATGGAATGGAAAGGAAAGGCATGACATGGCATGGAAAGGAAAGGAAATACAAGGTATGGCATGTCATGGAAAGGGAAGGAATGACATGGAAAGGGAAGGAATGGAATGACATGGCATGTAAATGCAATGCATGGCATGGCAAGGAAATGAAATGCAAGGAATGGGATGGCATGGCATGGAAAAGAAACGTATGGCCTGGCAAGGCAAGGCATGGCAGGGAAATTCATGGCATGACATGGCATGGCATGGTGAGGAAATGGAATGGCGTGGTAATGGAATTTCATGGCATGTCTTGGAAGGCATAGTATTGGCATGGCATGGAAATGGCATGGAAAGGTAAGGAAAGGCATACAATGGCATGAAAATGACATATCATGGAAAGGAAAGGGATGGATTGGCAAGGTTTGGAATGGCATGGCATGACATGGAAAGAAATATCATGGGCATGCATGGTAAGTGAAGGCAAGGCCAAAATTTCAATAATTCATAAATCTAAAATAGTTGGTGAATTATTTCTATTGAAATACCTATGGTCATTCAAGTAGAGCATCGAGATAACTTCTAATACTGTCTATCTCCATTAACTTATCATGCTTAGAGTAAGGAAATAAGTATCATACCTTTGATGAGTTCTTACTTGGAATTGTCTGTAGTTGGAGGTTGGTACCAAAAACTAAGTTCATAAAGTGGTATATGACTTCTTAGTGTAAGTAAATGTGAATTTTTAATGATGACGTTGATGCAATGATAGTGTAAGATTTTCCTTAAATGGAAATTAATTTCATATATGAAGTTCAATATTCATGGTACGTCAACAAGTAATAGGTTGAATCCTTAATATAATGTGTTTAAGTATGCATATTCATTAATCATAACACAAAATTCCATGTATTTTTTTCATATTCCAAACTGCTAACATGGTCAAAAGATAAAACACTAGATTTATCAAAATCATCTTCATCATCCAATTCATTTACTAAGTTAAAATATTTCAAAGAGTAAACCATGTTACTTCCCCCTCTTCTACTTCATTCATATTTTCAAAGTGCTAATGCTCCGTCATAAGGAAATTTGTTGACATCATAATTTTATGAATGAAAATGAACACAAGTGAAGAGGTTATTGTCCAATTATTGCTTAGCTTGGACTTTAAAAATGAAACTGAGATTAAACTTATTTCATCCTCTATGGAACCCAAAATCATAGTTTGGCACATGTCAACCAATTTGAAATATTTAGACATATGTTCCTTCAAGGTATCGCTCCTATATAACCTAGTCCATAATCTTATAATAAACCAATTTGACAAAGTATCTTCTAGTTTTCCAAATAGCTCCATCATAGTGTTCAAAAAATACTTTGTTGTAAACATGATTTATAAAAATCTAGGATTCCATTAATATGATGTTCTCCGATGAAATTTTTTCAACAATAATAATCAACAATATTTGTACTTTCTTTTTAAATTAAAAAAAAAATACTTCTTTGTACAAACTATGACTCCAAAATTGTGGATAAATAATGCTCATTGCTTCTAGTAGCTCATATTTTGGAAACATTTGTCTAATTTATGTAGCTAATGCACTTGCAACATATGTAATATTTTACTTTACTACCTGAATGACTGCAACTTGAAATTCATTTCTATTTACTCTCTTCTCATTTATAATATGCCCATGGTTTTCAAGAATGTGAAGAGGATTCAAATTTTCATGCACTAAAATACATATAGAATTATTTTCATCAATATTTAGAAAGTTTTGATGATTTTCGATATCAATGAGTCCTTTCCATTTTGTAAAATCAATGCTATCAAAGACTCTTGTTGGTGTTATATAAGAACTATCTAAAACCAAACATGTCAGTTTTCTAGCCTTTGTCTACTTTGCTAATATAATGTTCTTCTCTACATAATGTTAATCAACATATACATTTGATGCAACAAGGGAAGAATTCCATCTAATGTCAATGATGTTTCCACATCACTTAATTGATGCAAAATCACTTGGGCTAAATCCCCACACTAAAACAACATTCAACCATAAATCCAACAAAAGAAATATATTCATTGTAAGCACACTTTACAGATTCATAGAGAAAGAACCAACATTTTCAACTTTTTTTAAAAGCTTCATCCCACATGTCAAACCATTTGCAATTTGTTTGAATTCCATTACCCTCTTTGATTTTTTTCAAAATAATCCATGTATATCATCCACAAGATTTTCTATTTTTTTAACAAATCTTTGCTTGCTAAGAATTTTGAATGCTATTTTTTTTTATGTCCCATGCAGTGTATACCAAACATATAAGGTGAATCATGAAAACTTCACCATCTACTCCAAATAAAATCAACTTTTTAGAAATTTGGAGTCCATGCACTCCAATAATATCACACAAAGTATTTACTAGGATATAAAACAATTTTTTCATAGTAAAACACTCTCCATTTTACACAACAAAAAAAGGCACATTTCTTACATGATTTTGTACTATATAAGAATTCATACAAACCCATGAACTAGTTATTGGAGATACATGCACACTTCCCTAGTACTTTTTTCTTATGTTCTATAGTCTATGTTTAGGGTGTACTTGGTCTCCCTTAGTGAAAGATATTCTCCCATGGAGGAGAATATTATTCCCCTAGAGAACACCTCTTCTTGAGTCATTCTTTAGTTGTGCATCAATGACACTAGTGTAGTCTAGTCTTGCATGCCAACCTTGGAATCATCACCAAGTGTTGCATGAAAACATTGGAATACTAACTATGATGGTGCACCACATGTTCATGAGGCTGGGATGGTGCACCACATGTACATGAATGAGTGTAAATCACTCCATGTGTGTATAACTAGTTAACTATTTACTGCATGGTGAGTTAACTAAGACTAGTTGGCAATTTACTACCATTTAAGTTGAGTTCATGTCTATATCATCTCTAGAATATCTATTGTGGTGCATTATAGCATCATGAAGAGTATATTATATGTAATTTTTTCATTAATTCAGTGTGGAATATTTTTTTTTTCACTCATTCTCTCTTCATCTCTTTTGTCACAAATGTAAAATTGTTGCTTCTTTTTGCAAACTAGATTCTCTGTGTAGGTTAAACACCAATTTCACATGGTTGAAAAGAACATGAGATTGTAAGAAGGATCAAATAATTTCTTTTGAAGCTGAACAAAAGGATTGGTGTGACCACAAAGAATAGATCTTCCTTCGACAATGATTCTCACTCCATGCAACTATTTTGAATGGAAGTCAAAAGTTATCCTTCTCCTTGTAAGAAGAGGAATTTATTGAATTAATATGGGAACTCAAGAAGAACCTAATTCCATGATTGAGAAAGCCAAGTTTTAAATAGAATGGACAAATATTTCAAAATTCTCTTCTTTTCAATTTCTTGAGAATTGTTATTCCTTGTAGAATCATATACAACTCCAAATGAAGTATGGACCACCCTAGAGGGCCTCTTCGGAAAGCAAGATGAAATGCATGGTCATATGTTGGATAAATAGATTATCATATTAAGCCCAAGAAATTATGAGAACCTTTCATAATTTGTCACAAAGTTTAAATATTTTTTTCTACAACTCAAGGCATATATAATAGAAAAATCAACGCAAGGATATCAACTAATCCTTTCCATTATTTCAAAGTCGGGTCTAGAGTACTCTATCTTTGTTTCTACTCTTCATACCATAAAAATTACATTGGGTGGAAAATGGAAAATACCTCCTCTATATTAACTCATTGAATCCCTCATACATGATAAAGATAATTTTATAAAAATTGGATCTCTCAATAATTCCAAATCCCATGCGCTTTTTGTACATGAAAACATCAAGGAAAACATTAAATCTTATTGGATTACTGAGGGGGGGTGGGGGGGGTGAATCAGTAATGAGAAGTTTTAGTACTTTTAACCACAATATATTCCTCAACAATATTCAACAGTTTATCATTAGCATTCAATATATTGTCAACAGCATAATCATAAACAACATCAAATCACAATAGATATGCAGTACACCAGAATTTACATGGAAACCCAAATGGGATAAAACCACATAATTCTTTTCTTATATATAAAAATAATACATTCATTGGAAGCACCAACTTCCTGATTCTCTAGCTACAACTAGAAGGAGGCTCCAACCCCCTATTCTCAGGCTTCGACCTTGAATGAATCTACAACTCCCTGGATTATCTAGCTCCAACCAGAAGGAGGATAAAACCCCCTGAGTTCTCTGACTCCAAATAAATGGTGGCTACAAAAACCTATCCTTTCCCCATCCCTCAACCCTGAAATATAAGTCTAGACCCACTATCACTATCACAAACTATGCCACTATCACTACCAATTTCACTACCAATGTCCCACTGTCTTTGTCATTGTCACTGTCTCATAAACCTATATCTACTCGAAAATCAACTAACATGTGTACCATACCATGCATCAACTGTATAGCAACATACATAATATCTAATGCATCAATCACGAACCAAAGATACATAAATAAAGAATAGTGAATCATGAACTAGAGCATAAACCATGTGTAACATATACCATATACTGTATCATCAACCATATGCAGATGTGTACCATATCATCAATGAAGTATCTCAAAGAACCAATGCATGCATATCCCACCATACAACATGAATATACCTCAACCATATATAATGAAATCAAAGACATGAACTATAATAACCATGTCATATGTTGAACTATATATAAGAGTGCTCCTCACTTATCCAAATAACCAATATATACCATATCCAATTACCAAAACAACCATACCAAGTATGCCTCAACCATACACCATATCATGACCAGACGTAGCCATAAAAAAAACTATACAACCATACCAATACCTATGTAGCTGACCTGAAACTATGAGATGTTAACCTATAAACTTCCTTCAGACTTCAGGGACTTGGTACCAACATTTACTCAATCATTCATGGGCATTTTTACAGATACATTACTTTCTCTTCTACTTCCCGCGTATATACTCACTTTTATGCACTGTATCCCTTCTACACACGCTCCCCTTTTGAACTGTAACCTGTGAATACCTAAAAAACTATGGTTTACTGCAACTCTAAAAATTTCTCCTTCAACCTTCCTTTTCTACCTCAGAAAATGACGTCACAACCTTAGAAAAAATATCACAAGTTTACAAGATAGATAATCAATGAATGAATGTGTGAGTGTTCTTGTGAATGACTCCTTGAGGTATATTTATATTTGTTCTAGGTAACTCCTTTCCTTAATTTAGGGTTTCTATATTTTTATTGTTACAACAACTTTACCCTTTTTTTAAAGACTTGTAACCAACTAGGTGCTTCTTGACGACTTCTTTGGGGCTTACAACTTCATAAAGTCATATCTCCCTAACCGTGAGGAATTACGTGATGTTCCACATATAATAAAAAATGACATGACGATTACTATCCATATATGAGGGTATTTCCTGCATTTACTTTGTCCATCATTTCCATAATCCTCATTCAAATTTGGGTATGAAAACCACACCATCATGCTTCTTCAAGGTTTGACATCAATGAAAACCAAACTATCAACAGTCTCCCCCTTTGGCATTGATGACAACACTTAAGCATGAAAATATTTATTCCCATGCTCCCCCTTGTGACCATTGCTCCCCCTGTTTGCATGCTTCTCTCTCTCTATCTCCATGTGTTTCTCTATCTCTCCCCCTTTTTCATCAACGACAAAGGGTAATCCTCCTCTCGAGGTAGCTCCCCCTATCTACAGGCCTCTATTGCCTCTATTGATATTTCTCTTCATGGTTCTTCCTCATGTAACTCTATGATGTATATGAAAGAATTCAAAAAGGTTCTTTACTTGAAATTCTTCAAGACTTATGTTTCTCTCCCCCTGTGTTGTTAATATTGATGTCGTGTGAATCAATGTGGGGTAGAAACTACTCCAAGCTTCTGTCGTAGATACTCAAAAGTTTCCTTTGCAAGTGGTTTGGTGAAGATATCTGTAATATTCTCTTTTGTCTGGATATAATCTAGCTTGATGTTCTCCTTTGTAGCCTATTCCCATAGAAAGTGATACTTGACCAGAATGCACTTTGTCTTAGAATGCATCACTAGATTATTTAATATACTGATGGAGATGGTGTTGTCACAAAGTATTGAAATGGGATCATCAAAATTTACTTGTATATACTGCATGGTCTTCTTCATCCAAATAACATAAGTACAACAAGACGATGCTGCAATGCATTTTTATTCTACTATAGAAAAAGATGCTAATGACGTTTTCTTGATTAACCTTGATACCAAAAACTCACCTAAGTAGAAAGTTTCTCCACTTGTACTTATTCTATCATCAATGCAACCTGCCCAATCAACATCTGTGTAGGCAACAAGAGATAGATCCTTCACTTTTGGAGACCATAATCCAAACTCTTCAGAACCTTTGAGGTATTTGACTATCCTCTTTATTGACATAACATGTGATTCCTTTGGTTCTTCTTGAATCCTTGCAACCTGTCCAACTTCCTTCATTGCATATGGTCTGGAGGTTGTTACATAGAGTAATATGTCAATCATTGATCTGTATTTTCTCTAATTTGCATCCTTAGAATCATCATCCTTACTTAACTTACAACTGGTCTGCATAGGAGTGCTGATTGGTTTGCAATCTGTCATTCCAAACTTCTTCAATATTTATCTTATATCCTTGGTATGAGAGATAAATATGCCTGTGTTACTATGACATATCTAGAGACCCAAAAATAAATAAATAAATGCAAGTAAAGACATCTTGAATTAATTTTTCATGTTTTTGGAAATTTTTTTTGCTCATCTCGTCGTCATCACTTCCGAAGATAATATCATCAACATAACTTCAATTATCAAGATATTATCTTGATTTACCTTTATGTAGAAATTGTTGTCTGTGTTTCCTTTCTTGAACCCTTATTGTTGTAGGTATCTATCAAGTCTTGAATAACACAGTATCGGGGCCTACTTGAGTCCATATAATTCTTTCTTTAACTTGCAAACGTAATATTCCTTTTCTAATAGAAGGAACCCTTCAGGTTGCTCGATGTAGACTTCTTCTTCTAGTTTTCCATTTAGAAAGGATGAATTTACATCCATCTGATATACCTTGAGTCTCTTTGAAAAAGAATAGGATAAGATCAATTTGATTACTTCCATCCTAGAAACCGGGGAAAACATTTCTTCAAAATATATACCTTCAACTTGACAATATCCTTTGCATACCAATCTTGCTTTGTTCCTGGTAACTTGTTCGTCCTTGTTCAACTTGTTTATGAAGATCCACTTTGTACCAATTACATTCTTGTTCTTTGGTCTTGGATCCATTTCCCCTATATCATTATTCTCTATCTGATCTAATTCTTCATCCATAGCTTTGATCTAGTGTTCATCCTTAATGGCTTCTTCAAAATTGCTCGACATAATAGTATATAATAGTGCTAGGTGTTGATGTTTTGGTGAGCATATTCTTCTTTTGGCTTCAAATCCTGCATCTTTATTGCCAATGATCTGTTATGATGGATGATTTTATTGCACTCATCTTCTAGGTGTATTTGGAGGTAGTTGAAGATCATGTTGTTCTTTCTCTTCTTATGGCTGCTCTTCTTCTTCATCTACTTCTTCTTCTTTCAAAAATTCTTTGTGATCATGTTCCACTGAATATTTTCTACTTTATTTTATCTTTCGTCCATCTGTCTCATCAATCATCACATTGATGTTTTCTGCTATTTTGTTGAGTCTTAGATTGAATCATTTGTATGCTTTCCTTTTTCTTGAGTACCGAACTGGTATGCCTTTATCAACTCGAGAATCAAATTTCCCAATTCTTCTATCTTCTGTTTTGATGTAGCATTTACTTCTGAAAAATCTGAAGTGCTTCACATTTTCTAGTCTTCCTTTCCATAGCTCGTATCGAGTATTATCATTGTTATTTTTGAGCATCCATCTTTTTTAAATGTGAATTGTTGTATGTAGAGATTGTACCCAAAAGACATCTGTCAACTTGGAATCCATTAACATGGTTTTGGCCATTTCATTTACTATTTTGTTCTTCCTTTCGACAACTCCATTTTTTTGAGGTGTCTTGGCTACTAAGAATTACCTCTTTATCCCATGCTTACTACATAATTCCATGAAATCCTTTGATGTAAATTCTCCTCCATTGTCTGATCTCAAGAATTTGATTTTCAACTCTATCTTAATTTCAACCATCTCTTTATATGTCTTGAAGTTTTTGAATGCCTTTGACTTCTTCTTGAGAAAGAAGACTACAGTCATTATTGTGTAGTCATCAACTAATAGCATGAGGTGCAATTCACCTTTCAATACCTTCTTTCTTTTCATTCCAACTAGATCAATATGTACAATCTCGAGTGGTTTTTTTGTGGAGTACTCCTTTGATTTGAACTTGGTCTTGGTTTTTTTTTTCCTATAGACAATGCTTGAATAGAATATTTTTTAGATTTGAGATCTGGGACATGTATATTACTACTTCCCTTTTTCTAACTTTGAACAGATTATCAAAATTTATGTGACCCAGTCTTCTGTGCTAGAGCCAACTTTCATCATCCTTTCCTAAGCAACTTCTTTCCTTTCCGATTTCATTTAGAACATATATGTTGCTTGGAGTTCTTACAATTGTAGCCACCAATTTCCCTAATTCTGCTTTCCTTATCTTTCACTTCTTTGAGTCAAACACAAGTATGTGTCCTTGATCACACATTTGACTTACACTTAACAAATTGTGTTTCATGTCTTCGACCAGTAAAACATTTTCTTTCATGGCATCCTTTTGAGTTTGATTGTTCCTTTTCCAATAATTCTGGCTGAGTTGTCATTCAAAAATGAAAATGATCCTTCTCTTTCCTTATTCAATTTCAGAAACCCGTCTTTATCACTTGTCATATTCTTTGAGCATCCACTTTCAACATACCATCCACGTTTCTTGTGTTGAGCTTGTAGAGCAAGGTTGCATTCTTCAATGTTGAATTGATCATGCTTTCTTATCCACATCCTTTGTGGTTCCTTCTTCAAAATGATGATATTCTGATTTGGTTCCCTTGGAAGAATAATGAGTATGCAATCTTTAGCCATATGTACAAATTTGTTGCATTTGTAGCATTCTACCTTATCACCCAATGATCCAAATATGTTGTAGTTTCTATTTTGAGATTCATGAGATATTCTTGGATAACTATTTTTTGTATGGCCTTCGTAGTTTCTTATGTTATTGTTATTGGCTCTACAATTCACAACTTTGTGCCCAAAATTATTACATGAAGTACATAAACCAAGAAAAAATAGTTTGATACCTAGGAGTGGAATATATTCAGAAAGATGCTTCTCTTCTGAATCCTTCTTATTCTTGAGGTATTTCTATAGCTGTTTCTTTCTGATACTGAATTCTAAATCTTCTAGTTGGTGCAGTGTATCTGCAATCTTCTTCTTGAGCTTCCTATCTTCTTCTTTCTTAGAGGGACCTCTAATGACTTCTGCATAGCTTCTTGGTTATTCTTCTTACTCCGTCATTTTGGAGCTTGAACCTTTATATGTTTGGTTGTATCCTAATCCAGATCTGTCATAGTAAGGACTTTGACTATTAGTTATATTATCCAATATCCTCATGTTGTTTTGTTGCATGTCATTCTTTTGAAGATATTTTCTTAGAGTGACTATCCATGCTTCTAATCCTTCAATTATCATGTCCTTTTCATCTAACTATCCTTTGAGTGTTTCTTCAATTCTTTTCTCTTCTTCTACTTGAATTTTTAGCTTTGTGATCATTTGTTCAACTTATTTGGAGTTAGAGTTTTGATATCCTTATTTCTTCTTTAGTTCTTCTTGGAGTGACATTTGTTTTCCTTTTTTCAACCCTTAGAGCTTCTATGGAACTAATCAATTCTTATTTGTAATCAGATTACGACTCTTTTCATTCTTCTTCAGATCCTTCTTCATCGGAGTATTCTACTGCCATAAAAATTACTCTCTCTGTATCATTGTTGTTGTCTTCATCTTCATTTGATGATGAATTGTATTTCTTGGTGCAAAGAATTTTCTTGAAAAAATTATTTTTGTTTTTCTACCCTTTTGTATTTTCTTTTTCTTTTTAGAGTCATCTTATTCATTATTTTCCTTATTATTATAGGGATATTTAGAAGATAAATGACCAACACCATCACAATTAAAACATTTCAATGGAATCATACCTTTTTATTTTTCGGTTCCTCTCTTCAACTTTCTTACAAAGTTTTCTACCTCTTCATCTTCCTCTGAACCATTGATGCAACTACAATCTATTTTGGGCTTATGTTTGTATTTCTTCTTTGACTTCTTGGATGCCTTGAATGCTACTTATTTTTTTCCATATTATATTTCTCTATCCTCATCTCACAGGCAGTGAATATTGTGTGTAACTCATCCATGGTCATTGTAGATGGGTCCACTCTTTTTTCTAGAGATAAAATATTTGAATCAAATCTCATTGGTAGAGATATTAATACCTTTCTAACAACAATCGGTTCCTTTATCTCATCTCCCAGAAATTTGATACTGCTAACTATTTCATCGACTCGTAGAAAGTAAGATGCTATGTTTTCATCTTCATTCATATTCAATTGTTCGAACTTGGCTCTAAAAATCTGAAGTTTAGCTTCCTTAACTTTATCATCTCCTTCGTAGATATTCTTCAGTTTGTCCCACATTTATTTTATGGATTCATAGTGGATAATATTGGTATGTATTGATAGATTCAAACAATTCTTGATAGTGTTTCTAGCCCTTGAATCATTTTCTTCAAGTTTATTTCCATCTTTACTCATCGTGGGAGTATTTGGTGATTTGTATCCATCTAGTATTGATCGCCAAACATTGAATCATTATTATTGTATATACTTATTCATTCTTTTTCTCTAGAAGGAATATTTCTCTCCACCAAATTGTGGTACCCCAATCTTAGCATAATCCATGATCTCCTTCCAATATTTATATTTCTTCTTGAAGGAACTTCTTTGATACCAACTTTTGGATTACTGAGAAGGGGGTGAATCGATAATGAGCGATATTCATAAGTTTATCATTAACATTCAATATATCATCAAAATTATAATCATAAACAACATCATATCACAATAGATACACAGTACACTAGAATTTACATGGAAACCAAAATGGGAGAAAACCACAGAATTATTTTCTTATATATCAAAAGAATACATTCATTGGAAGAAACAAATTCCTGATTCTGAAGCTACAACTGAAAGGAGGCTCCAACCCCCTATTCTCAGGATCCAACCTAAAGGAATACACAACTCCCTAAATTCTCTAGCTCCAACTAGAATGTGGCTACAACCCCCTGAGTTCTCTAGCTACAACCACCTATCGTTGGCCCGTCCTGCCACCCTTAAAGATAAGTGTATACAAAATTTCATTATCACAACATCTTCCACTATCACTGCCACTGTCACTACCACTGTCCCACTGTCTCTTTCACAGTCATTGTCTCATCAACTTGTATCTACTCGTCAAACAACTAACACTTGTACCATACCATGCATCAACTATATACCAGCATACACATTATCTCATGCATCAGTCATGAAACAAAGATACATCAATAAGGAATAGTGAATCATGAACTAGAGAATCAACCATGTGTAACATGTACCATATGCAGATCTGTACCATATCACCAATCAAGTATCTCAAGGAATCAATGCATGCATATGCCACCATAAAATATGAATATACCTCAACCATGCATAATCAACTCAAAGATTTGAACTATAAGAACCATGTCATATGTTGAACCATATATAAGAGTGTTCCTCACTCATACAAGAAACCAAGATATACCATATCCAAGTATCAAACCAACCATAATAAGTATGCCTCAACCATACATGGTATCATGACCAAAAGTAAGAATAAAAAATAATATACAACCATACCAATACCTATATAGTTGACTTGAAACTATGAGATGTTGACATGTAGACTTCCATTAGACTTCAGGAACCTGGTACCAACATTTACTCAATCATTCATGAGCATTTTTACAGATACGTGACTTAATCTTCTACTGCCCACATATATACATGCTTTTCTCCACTGTATCCTATGTACATACACTCCCTTTCTGACCTGTAACCCATGTATACATCAGAAACTATGGTTTGCTACAACTCCAAAAATCTCAACTTCGAACTTCCTTTGCTACCTCAGAAAATGTCATCACAACCTTGGCAAAAAGATCACTAGTTCACAAGATAGATAATCAATGAATGAGCCTGTGAGTGTGCTTGTGAATGACTCAAGGTATATTTATATTTGTTCTAGGTAACTCCTCCACTTAATTTAGTGCTTCTAGAGTTTTCTTGTTACAACAACTTTACCTTTTCATTAAATACTTGTAACCAAATAAGTGATTTTTGACCATTTCTTCAGGGATTACAACTTCATAAAGTCATATCTCCCTAAGATTGAGAAACTACATGGCATTCCACATATCATTGAAAACGACATGACGAGTATTATCCATCTCTGAGGGTATTTCCTGCATTTATTCTATTCGTCATGTCCATATTCCTCATTCAACTTTGGGTATCAAAACCACACCGTCAGAGCTTCTTCAAAGGTTGACATCAATCAAAACCAAACTATCAAAAAATCCAAGCATAAATTAAAGGGAAAGAAGGAAAATTATCACAAAAAGAGAGGAAACTTCAAACCCACTAAGGATTCTTCCAACTCTGAAGATGGAAAATCAAAGAAGGAGAAAAAAAAATGTAGCTATTGCAATAGAGGATATCACCCAAAAATCTCATGCATGAATACCAATATTAATATAATGACACAAGTTTTTCAAAAAAACAATCTTGGAGATTACATACCAAGGAATGTTGAGAAAATGTCTCGAGACAATTCACGAGAAGATCAAGGAGATGCACCTGCATTGATAGCTATCTATTCCTCACCAAATGCATGGATATTATATTTTTGTGCATCAATTCATATGACTACCACACAAGATACTTTTTCCTCTTTGAAACCTTACATAGGACCTCCCATTTTAGTGGAAGATGACACTCTTGTAAAATTTTGTGGACAAGGAAGAGTAGACCTAGACAAGGGATGTTTCAAGAATGTATTGTATGTTGCAAATATATCCATAAATATGCTCTTGATCTATTATATCACTCAATTTAGCACAAGAAACCAGGTAGAATTCAACCTAGATTCAGTGATTATCTCTGACATGGAAAATGGTTCCAAATTTGATGTCAGAGAGGATGATCACTATTCTAGGTTGTATACCTTTTCACATTTTTTCCCTAGATCTAATTTTGTTATGATACTAACACATGCAAATGAATAAAGTGGATTATGGAATGAAATTTTTGGACATTTAAATTTTATGTACTTGCAACAATTAATCAAGAAACTAATGTTAAATGGTCTACCAAACATCAAATTCATTGATGGAGCTTGTCAAGGCTGCATACTTGGAAAACACCCTGAAGAAAAGTTTGAGAAAGGAAAATCATGGTGATCATCCTCCATTATCGAGTTTGTGCATAGTGATGTGTTTGTTCCTTTTCCAAATCCATCAATGAGAAAATAAATATATGTTGTTACATTAATTTATGACTAGTCCAGATACACATGGATCTACTTTCTCAAATTCAAATTTGAATTCTTTGAATTCCTTAAATATTTCAAGGAACTTGCAGAAAATCAATTAGGGAAAAGGATCAAAATCCTTCACATGGACAATGGGGGATAATATGTAAATAAATATGTGTAAAATATTTGTTCTAAAGATAGCACACAATTGCAACACACAATACCCTGTGTTAACACATAAGGTTGTATGGGTCAATTAGTCGTCTTTGTTTTGATTTTTGAGTCATAGGGTTCATGGAACATCGGTTTTGAAGTTATTAGGTTGTGTTCATATGGTTACAGTCAGTTCTAAAAGGAATAGGTCTATGTTTATCCTAAGCCTTAAGTTTGAGTCATATGATGATTGTCATGTCAAGATCTAAACCCTTACAAGTCACACTCTTGTTTTTCTTCATCATGATTCTGACATGTCACACCTCCAACATGTAACTGAGATTCCTTTTGTCACTATCCATCCACACAAGGTTCAACTCAAGTTAAGTTTGTGTGCTTCCAACTCACTAGGAGAGTTTGCAACGTACTCCAAGTACATTTTTCTTTCATCTCTAATCATTGCTTTAAAGGATCTTTTCAAAAATATTTTATGGTTATTAGGGCCTGCTTTTTAACCATTTTTAGGGATTATGTCACCAAATTTTATAACAACTTCCTTGAAGTGCATGATCCAATTTTGAAATTGGCATTGTGAATTCACAAATAGAAGCGTTGCAAACTGGTATAGGCATTGTGAACTAGAGGAAAGAGAGGGTTGTAGCTTGGATAGGTTACAGGCACTCACGTTTAGACTTATCAACATCCACAATAGCCTCAGAGCTACTATGTACTCTATCAACTTTTTTACACCATTTTGAAAGGTTGAGGAGGGTGTTTGGTAAAATTCCTAAAATTGGCGCTGCGAATCGATAGACAAGGGCACTGTGAACTCATTTCCTATAGTAGATTCTTCTAAATATTTGATCATAACTCCAAAAAGATGATGTGGGTTTTCTGAAAATATTTTTTGGAGGAGCATGATAGCGGCATTGACTTGCTGACCAAATTTCATCCTGACCCAATTTGGCATTCGAGAGATATAATTAAAACACTAGTGCGCTGGAAACTGGCACTACAAACTCTTAGTTTTGCATAGTTGTTGGATATTCTCCTTGTTTGGAGGTTTCCACCTATCAAGGAAGGTTCGAATTGTCTCCTAGGAGTTATTTGAACATGAGGGACATGTGTTCCATATCCAGATCAACCAGAATGACCCATTTCAGAAGGCATTTATCATTATAGAAAAAATGCTCCCCAAAACAGGAATTTGTTAGGTTTTTGTTGGAATCTTTTGTAACAAGGCTCCTAACTAGAGGAGGATCCTATGTAACTCCTTGGTTTCGAACTCCTTAGGGTAGATAGATATTATTCACTATAAATGAAAGGGTTTTTGACGAGAAAAGGGTTGGATTCATGATCCAAGAGAGGAGAGAGCTAGAGGAGTAGTTGAGTTGCTCATTTGTAAGCCTGAGGGCATGTGTTGTAGGCATTTTTATGCCATTAGAGATTCATGAAAATTGTGATACCAGACTATTTTTATCTTGTTTCCATTCTTTCTTATCATCTTTCTTGAGTAATATTTACATATTTTGAAGATCAAAAGTTTCCTTTGGTTAATGGATTCATGAGCTGTAAAGGATTTGTGGTAATTTCCTGTTAATCATTAATTATTGTTCAAGCACTCTTTAATCTATCTTACATAAAGGATCTATATTATGTGGATATTCTTTTTTTTTGT
Organism: Picea engelmannii; assembly: GCA_009831015.1. Classification (NCBI taxonomy): domain Eukaryota; kingdom Viridiplantae; phylum Streptophyta; class Pinopsida; order Pinales; family Pinaceae; genus Picea; species Picea engelmannii. The sequence goes on from ML801980.1 coordinate 132,123, forward strand.
TTACCTTCTATTCTTCTACCCATCTTTGCATAAGCCTTTTGTCTGGTAGGAAGCCCGGTTTCTTGTGATCTGCACAATGTTATGAGTCCATGCCCAATAGAATGCATTTGCAAGCAGTATGTTGTCCTCCCTTTTACTCTTCTCTTATTGATCCACCAAGTATAACATGTTTTAATCATTTAAATAAAATGGTTACTGGGCTTATCCTATAGCATTTTGAGGGTGACTCTCATTGCTAACATTTTTGGCACCGTTGTTGGGGAGCGAAGTGTGAAGCAAGCTTCCCTGAGAGAACGACATAGATCCAGCTCTTGATGGTAGACAAGAAAGGGACACAAAAATTGACTTTAATCATCTGCCTAGAGACTCCACAATCAAATACTCCACTGGAGGAAAGATCCTACTGACAAAAATATGAAAATATGGAAGGGAAAAACCAAGTATCATCTCATTAGTCTTATCTATGAATTTTTCTTCTTCTTCATCAGTTCATTCCCAGCTTTCCCTTTACATATAAAAATGATTATCCTTTTCTTTGTTTACTCTAATGATCATCAACATTCATTTGTATATCCCTCTTTGGAAGAAGAAGGTATCCATTTTTCATGTGTTGTATATGTTGATCATGTCTCCCCATCTCAACCTATTGAGAAAGATGAAGTTCATATCTCAATCCCTCTTTAAATTGAGAAGCCTTATAGTCATGGGAATCATGAGGCTAATTTTCCTTCAAAAGTCTTTGTTATACCTTGCAATCATCTTGTTAAACCTCGTTTTCAGCCCACTATTGTTCAACTAGTATCATAGATAAAATGTTTAAACCTTTAAGACTTACATATCATCTTCATCCTTAAAATATTAACTTATTTGATTATCTTCCTCATTTTTTTGGAGAAGATAATATCACCGCCGAGAAGCATTTGGGAGCTTTGTTGATCAGTTTGAGATAGTACATGAAGATGTTACCATGAGGTTGTTTTGAAAATCCTTGTTTGGGGATGGTTCTTTCTGTTTTAAGGGTTTGGGAGCTGATTCCATTAGTTCCTGGACTAAGTTATATTATGCATTTTCAAAGTATTGGGGTGAGAATAAGTCCTTTGATCGATACCTGACAGATTTGCATGATTTGAGGAGAAAAGAAGATGAAGCTCTGTCTATATTCAACATGAGGTTTTACATTTTTTATCATAGCATGTCATTGGAGATCCATCCTTCTGAGAATGAAGCTATGGTTTACTGCATAACATATCAACATCTATATCTTGTCCTTATCCTGAGAGAAAGGAAATCTTCATCATTAAGATAGTCATTTGAGGATGCTGAAGAAGTTGAGGAGAACATTCAAGTTTGAAAAATTATTAGAGATCATGCTTAACTTGAAGATATACATGCATAGGAACAACAAGGAGAGTGTAAGTATGATTTAGATTTGGGACAACATTTGTTAGTTTTTTCAGATTCTACTATGGATTAGGATATAGATCATACTGGTGTTCATTTTTCAAATCAGCTTGAGCATTCAGTAAAGGATGAGTGTATAGATAAATACATATTTTTAGCTGATCATAATAAAAAAAATTAGCTGCTATTATACAATTATCATGTGATCATTATTTTGGAGAGGAAAGTGTCACTCTTGATGATTAAGAGCTGGTCTCAAAATAACAAGAAGGTCATCTATTTTCCAACAAAGGGGAATGTATGCATTGTAAGTAATCTTTTTCTGAATAAACATGATTGTGATATTGTTCTTGAGGATCCAGTAGAAGATTTATTGGAGTTATATCTTTCATATTCTCTTAAGATTTCAAATTTCATCATTTCAATGGCACTTGTGGGTGATTATGATTCTTTGAAGGAGTTTATATCGTTGTTTTTATATTTCTGTTATTATCTATTAATCAGTGTTATAGATGGGATTATTTCAATCATGAAGTTACTTGAATGGTTGTTATGGAAATTTGAATTTACTTGAGAAAATTGTAGATGTTGTTAGAGTAGGGCAGCGTAGGTAAAAATCTCACTTCCCAATCATTTTCTTTTCTTAAAATTGCACAGTATGATAAGATTTGTAGTATGAAGTTAGTTTGCAGCGGGTTTATCAAATTGCTTGAATAAGTGGGATATTTTGGCAGTGTTACTAAGGTTGGTTGAACGGATGACTCCATATCCCAATGGATAAGGCACTGAAACTGCATGTTCTTGGCATATCACAGGGAGCATGGCATCCCCTGTGGGGCCAAATGCTAACACATAAGGTTGTATGGGTCAACAAGTCTTCTTTGTTTTGATTTTTTGAGTCATAAGGTTCATGGAACATAGGTTTTGAAGTTATTAGGTTTTTATCATATGGTTACAATTGGTTCCAAAAGGAATAGGGATATGTTTAGCTTAAGCCTAAAGTTTGAGTCATATGATTATTGTCATATCAAGATCTAAACCCATACAAGTCACACTCTTGTTTTTCTTCATCATGATTCTGACATGTCACACGTGCAGCCTGTACCTGATATTCCTTTTGTCACTATCCATCTGCACAAGGGTCAACTCAAGTTAAATTTGTGTGCTTCCAACTCACTAGGAGAGTTTGCAGCATAATCCAAGTACATTTTTCTCTCACATCTAATCATTGCTTTAAAGGATCTTTGCAAAAATATTTTATGGTTATCAGAGCCTACTTTTTAACCATTTTCAGGGATGATGTCACCAAATTTTTGAACAACTTACTTGAAGTGCATGATCCATTTTGAAATTGGTGCTGCGAACTCACAAATAGAAGCATTGTAAACTGGTACATGCATTGTGAACTGTAGGAAAGAGAGGGTTGTAGCTTGGCTAGGTTGCATGCACTCACGTTCAGACTTATTAACATCCACAACAAACTTAGAGCTACCATGTACTCTATGAAGTTTTTCATACCATTTTGAAAGGCCGAAGAGGGTGTTTGGTAAAATTATTAAAATTGGTACTAAGAACTGGCGCTACAAATTGACAGACAAGGGCATTGCGAACTCATTTCTTGTAGCAACTGCTAAAGATTTGATCATAACTCAAAAACGGTGATGTGGGGTTTTTTGAATTTTTTTTTGGAGGAGCATGGTAATGGCATTCAATTTCTGACCAAATTACAGCTTAACCCAAATTGGCATTCAAGAGATATACTTAAAACGCCGGTGCGCTACAAACTGATGCTAAAAACTCTCTGTTTTGCATAGTTGTTGAATATTCTCCTTCTTTGGAGGTTTCCACATATCAAGGAAGGTTTGAATGGTATACTAGGACTTATTTGAACATGAGGGACATGTGTTCCATTTCTAAATCAATCAGAATGACCCATTTCAAAAGGAATTTATCATTTGTAACATCCCGCTCTGGCGCACTTACAAAACTTATTCTTTGAGGACACTTGCTCGCAAGTGATCTCGACTTTTATGATATTAATACATTTGTGCTTGATTATGATGTGTTCTGATAGACGACATGATGTTTTACTACTTGATGTAGACATGTGCTGCTGACTCAGTTTCATTAAGTGTGCAGGGTTTTGGACCTTGAGGATGCAGAGGCATCGGTGGAACTCCCTTGGACTCCGGACTGAGTCAGGGAGTGGGCTATTTGGGTTGATTCATTTACGATGATATTGATTTGTTTTGATGATATGATATTGATTTTATGATATGTTGTTGACGTTCTGACACGATGGTTGATGATGCAGGCTGATGATAGCTTGCCGACCAGACTCACATATAGAGTAAAGGGGCCACACATGATTTCCAGAGAGGTTGAGGGAGAGGTGTGGACAGCAACCCTGCCACAGCCTACTAGAACTCCCGTCGTGGCTCGAACTGTAGGTTAATGATTACCTAGTTCGAGAGGATCCACGATGCCGTGAGGGAAGACTGCGACAGTCGCTCACAATGATTCTAAGGGGCGCGCAATAAGGTGGGGGCCTTATTCCTTAGAGCCCTTAGTCTCCCACAAGTTCACCTGGCGGAGTGTTGACTCCAGGGGTTATAGATGTCTACCAAACAGTCAAGACGACGAGTGGCACCCTTGGAGCATGTGGTGCATCCTGAAGGGCACGTCGCGCAAAAGAAACACAAGCGGGCGAGTGGCACCCTTGGAGCACGTGGTGCATCCTGAAGGGCACGTCGCGCCATAGAGGCAAACGAGGTGAGTGGCACCCTTGGAGCACGTAGTGCATCCTGAAGGGCACGTCGCATTGATGATGATGATGAGACAACCTAGATGACCCTGAGACCTTAACGCCTAATGAAATTCTTAAAACGACTCCCCTAATTAATTGTCGCCTAGTTCAAATCTAAACCTAATTTTAAAAACATCTCTAAGATAAAACTTTGATAAGCCCTAAGAAAAGATCCTACAAAAATAAACATAAGGGCGTAAACTAAAACCCTCCTAGGTGTTAATTAAAGTCTTCTTAAAATTAAAGGGAGTAAAGTGAAGAAAGGGAATAAATTAATTAAAATACGTGGTGTTAATGGTAAAAAGGAATATAAAGTTAAAAACATGTGAGAGTATAAAAGTAGTGAATTTAAAAATATAGGAAGGATTAATAAGCGCATTTATCTTTTGGGTTTAAAAATAAAAAGAGAGAAATAAATAAGAGAAATAAGGAAACTTGTAATAAAGGAAACTTAATAAAGGAAAGTAAGGGAACATAGGGTAAAAACAAAAAAGGAATCAACAATTAAGGAGTTACTAAAAATCAGCAACTTCATTTTAGGAAAGTTATTAAAAGCTGAGCAGGGATCTAGGAACCCTAGGAGTAATTCTAGGAGTGACTATAGGAGGGGTGAGGGAAATGAGTCTTTTATTTAAATTAAAGAAAATAATTTTAGAGAAACATGGGGGATGAGTGACACTTGGACGACAGAGAATTTTTAGAAGATTGTCATTAAAAATTAAATTAATAATGATTTAGGAAAAGTAGGTGGGTCTCAAATTCTATAAAAGAAGGGGAAAATGAGGAAGAAAAGGGAAATGATGAGCGTAATGTTACGCTACCGGATTTTGTCTTGACTGTTTGCTTGTGAGGAGTTGGGAAATTCTCAGCTGTATTGGAGTGGTAGCTCAGCCTTGGAGGCGAGCTGAGAAGCTAGGCTTATTTTTTGGATCTTGTGTGGCCCCTTTGCGGCTCGGGGGGCTAAGGGGGAAGCAAAGTAACCCTAGCGATTGGCTGGGAGGTACCGGTGAGGTCTCTACGGTCGGCGAGCGGGACGCGGCACGGAGCGCGGGACATCTTCCGAAGCGGGCGTAAGGCAACGGTATGATTTTAATTGGTGAAGTAGAATGCATTTTTATATTCGGCAATTTTAATGTTATTGATGCTGTATATCCCCTTTCATTCATCGCTCTGACTGTATAAAATCATTCTACTGCAATTCTGGACTGTGAAAATTTAAATGATGGTGAGGGAATGTGTAATTTTTAATATTGCTGTTATATCCTTCTTATTCAACGTCCTGGACTGTATAAAATGATTGCTGTTATAATTCAGGACTGTGTATTGTGTTACTGAAAAACTCCGTCGGCAATTTCGTCGGAATGCTTACTGCGATGTAGTTCTGAGAAGTGGTTTGGTTAAATTGTTAAGGAATTTGGAATTCTGGAATTTCGTTTTTGTATTTCATTGCTGTGGTTGATGATAGAACACGTTTTTTTTTGGGGGGGGGAAAGATTTTACTGTGTGTGTTTTTCTGTTGTGGTATTGGGCGTTTTTATATTCAGTGGGCCATTCTTGTATTGGGCGATTTTATTACATACTGTGGGCAATTATTATAATGGGATTTTTTATTCTTGACAGTTGGGCAGTTGAATGCTTTCTGTTTTTGTTATTGACCCAAAGGGTTCGGACCCATTCTGGCAATTCGATTGCTATTTGTTTTGCTTATTGGTCATGAAGGTTTTAAACTCATTGGGCATTTCATTTTTCACCATTGCTGCAAATTTCGCTGAGGGTAACACTGTTCCGATCCTCCAGATTCGTTTGGCATTTCGTTTCTCCTTATCGTGGTCTTGTAAAAGTGTTGGCTTTGCGTTTTTGGTTATTATTGCTGCAATTTCGTGTCTGTATTTCGCTGAGTTTATTGATGGAATCTATTGCTGGGTGTAATGACGTAATTGCATTGATTCATTGTATTTGTGGGGTGTTTGATTGTTCTGCGTTTTGCTGGCATATATTGAGCGTGTTAAATCCCCATTCTGCGCCCCACCAGTTACAAGTTAAATTCATTGTTGTTTTAATGGCATTTATTAGGACTGAGTCGATTGTTGTTTGGTAAGATCACTGTTCCACGTGTGTTTCTATATAATTTCCCCTTCCTACGCCCTGGTGAGGTTTATTCGATTCCGTTGTCAATGGTAAACGCCTCATTTAAGTGAGAAGCTCTCTTCCCCGCATAAAAAATCATCATACAGATCCAAAAGTTAACATCGCCCTGCTTCGAATCAATGTATTTATTTACACAAAGGAGCATTCACACTTAGAATTCTCAAAATAGAATAATGGAGGTCGATAGAGAATGAACCCGACTATACCAATCCATACAATGAATATCTCTCGGTAGTAAAATATTAGCCAAGTCCTCCACCCAAGGACCCACCAGTTTGCCAGCGATAGTAGCATATATGCTTTTATTTTGTGATTGTTTTATACAATTATTCGAATCTGGCAAGATGACAAATAAAGTCAAGAATACAATCTAACTTTAAAGAAAATGTATTTAACTTTAAACATAAAGGTTACAGTACAGCTATGCACAGATCTATAATTATGACTTATTGTAACTTAAATGGCAATATAAATGAATTTTAGGAATGCAATATTAGAATCGTTTTGTGGAAACTTTGTGGTTATAGTTGTTTTTCCTCTATCTAAATTAATCAATAATAGATGCTTTTACCTTCTTCTTGTGCCTACACTGACATTTCCAATGCTGCATTATGTTGTTATATTCTCTAGAAATTGGAACTCTATACCCCAATTATAATGGAGTATGCATGTGTCTTGATTTTAAATCATCCCTTAACTCATGTGGCCTTTAACATTAGATGACATGAGGGATGTGTGATTCTCTTTTGATATTAAGAGAGGTTCTTCTAAGGATATATAGATGTGTATGTTGTTACATTAGATTTGGTTTAAAGAATTGCTCCCTTTCTATATAATGCAGTTGGTTTTAGTGATATAAAAAGGGATGGTCTTAGTCCCCTTTTCATTGAAGCTGGATTCTTGATATGTTCTATTGTATGCATTGTAAGGTGACGACAGGTTAAGGGAATGAAATAGTAATGTATATAGAATGTCAACAGTTTAGGTTACTACCTTTATTATAGGATGCTAACTTCCAATACTGTCATTGTTCCTGATAATGCTAGTGTAGCGCAATCTTCTAAGTTTATGTTTTATCGATAGGGTATTATGGTGCTCATGTATGATCATAGCTTTTATGGCAACATTTTGTAATTAGCAAATGTAATGATATGGTTATATTATTGTGATGCTAGTGTAAACTTTTGTTATCGATAAAACATATATGGGGGAATGTCCTGGAATTACGTACAGTAAATTACTCGGAGACTAGTAAGTGAGGGTTGTTGTTCATTTAACTAATGTTGAACTTGGGTGTTCCTGGTCGGAGTCCTTCTTTTCGTGCGCCTTCCGTAAAGGACATAGTCGTCCTTCTTGTTTATGTTGTACTTGATGGTATTCGGTTGGTTGCTTGGTCGGTTGTGTCGGGCGGGATATAGACACCTCTTGTAGCTTAGTATATATGTCTGTGTGTATTTCCGGTGGAAGGAATCCAGTGCCGTATCAAGAGTCTCGGGCTATTTAAAGACACAGTTTCCACTCTTGTGACACACTCTGAGTTGTATTAGTAGTCTCGGGCTATTTAAAGGCACAGTTTCCACTACTGCGACTCCGTAAAGGATTTATTAGTTTCTTCCTGAGCAGTCGGCTAGAAGCTTGTCTAGTCTTCTTTCGAGAAGACATAAGACTAAAAGCCCTTCTTTTCTGTGCAGAAATAGTAAACTCTACTGTTGGATTCTTCCATCTGTGACTGTACTGTACTTAACACCTGGTGTCATCTTCTGCTTACAGCTGCTATTTGTACGCCTTATGTCTAGGGGCGTTTATTACTTGTTGTCACTGTGATATGTCGGGGTTGTCTTGTTGTGTTTGTCTTGCTTGCGTCTTGTTCTAGGTCGGGTTACTAGTTTCTGCCTGAGAAGTCGGCCAGGAGCCTGTCTAATCTTCTTTCGAGAAGACATAAGACTAAACACCCTACTTTCCTATGCAGAAATAGTAACCCTAACACCTTGGACTCTTCCCTTTGTGTTCTTACTGTGAACCCCCCGTATGTCTTAATGTTTGTGTTGTGTGCCGTATGCCTATGGTCGTATATTGTTGCAGTTACTCGTGGTGTGCCTTCAGTCTTCTTTTGTTGAACATCGTGGTTGCGTCTTGTTGGTTGTCGAGTGGTGACGTAGAGTCAAGTGTGTTGTTACTTCTACGCGCGCACACACACCTTAAACAAAAAAAAAAAAATTCACCTGTTTCCAGAGTTGTTGTCGTAACAACGAGGAGGTCGTTATATATGGTATCAGATCTGGTTCGACCTGCGACTTGGGATTCTCTACGGATTTCGTTGACATGATTAGATTTGATTATATTGTTATTGATCGAGTTGATTGTGTGCATGCAGGTAATCATGGTTAGAGGGCGTTGCGGAGGCAGATGGTGGGGTGCTAGGGGAGGAGGCATGACGCCTCCAACAACATCCACGCCTAAGGGGTCTAACCCCCAGGGAGGTGAGCAGGTTCTCGGATAGGAGAAGATAGCAGTTGGAAATGTGATTGGGATGATGAGATCTTTTCGGCGCATGTCCGAGGTGCTGATCAGCCGATTGGACAGAGATGAGGCCAGGGCACCGGCACCTACTGAGGTTCCGCCGCGCGCATCGGCCGTTACAGGTAGCATTCACTGTTGTAAACTCGAGAAGGTAAAATTTCCTGAGTTCTTTGGTGCCTCGGATGGCGCAGTCGCCAAGGCATGGTTGGATAATATGGTGATGTGTTTTTCACTTCACGATTACACCTCCAACATGAAGGTTTGCATGGCGATCTTTCAACTGAAGGGGAGCGCTCTTCTATGGTGGAAGACGCTCTTGCCGTAGCTAAACATGGTCGTTGAAGACGTGTCATGGGAACTGTTCGAGGAACGGTTTCGAGAGAGGTATCTTTCAGAGGAATTCATTGAGAGTCAACTCAATGAGTTCAATGCTTTATGACAGGGAGGTTGTACGGTGCCCGAGTACGAGGCACATTTTATGGAGCTGCTCCGGTATGCTCCGCACCTGAACACAGAGAAGCTCAAGGTCAACCGATTCGTGTTTGGCCTTAACGACAGCCTGCGTGCAAAGGTTAGGATCTTGATGCCTCAAACCTTGCACGACGCTGTCCAAAAGGCCCTCATAGCAGAGGAGGAGCTTATCAGCGGGGGTCAGGCCAGGACTCCAGCGAGACCTGCAGGGCAGGGTTCATCTGGAATGTCACAGCATCAGATGCCAGCGAGACACACGTCGGGATATCGTGGCTTCCAGAGGGGATCCACGATCACTACACCTCGATGACTGCCGCCTTAGCAGCGAACACCTTATCAAGGACCACAGCACGAGCAGCAGCGTCGCCCGCAGCAGCAGCAACTTAGGCCTGTTCAGCAGAACAGACCAGGGTTTCAGGCCGGTGGGCAGTCATCTTCTACTTTGGGTACCAGGACTACTGGGTTGAAGAAGGGGTGTTGGACGTGTGGGGAGCCACACTACCAGCGCGATTGTCCTGTGGAGAGGACTAGAGCATCCGGATCAGCCGGACCCACTACAGTGGGAGATATGGGCAAGGCCCATCAGTTTCACGCAGCGGTGAATAACCGCCAGGCAGAGCACTAGTCGACTATGCTCGAGATGAAAGGTACTGTCGCTGACCAGACCCTTAGTATTTTGATAGACCCAGGTTCTACTGAGAGTTTCATTTCTGGTGCAGCGCTAAAAAGGATTAAGGTAAAGGCAGTCAAACAGGATGAGTTTAGCTTTGTAGAGATGGCTTCTGGAGCCAAACAGAAGGTTGGAGGAAAGGTTACGGGCTGTGCCCTTAACCTGGGAGATTTTGTCACGAGGGTCAACTTGTACGTCATGATCTTAGGATCTTATGACGTCGTGATCGGCATGGATTGGTTGGAATCGCATGAGGCGATACTCAACTGTAAGACGAAACAGTTGAGCTTAGTCGATGATGAAGGACAGAGACATGTGATAGTAGGACGGAACCAGGGAGTATCCTTGAGGTTCGTCTCTTCCTTACAGTTATGAAAGAGTATGCGCAAGGGGTGAAAGCTTTATACGATCCTTGCACTAA
>ML801980.1:155783-172530 GCA_009831015.1 Picea engelmannii
CCTACTCACCCCTATGAAATCCGCCCAAACCACCACCCAATACCACTCACCTCACCCTGCCACCATAGTCCTATTACCCTACTCCATCTGTCCTATCCTACATACTCGTTACCCAATTAAATTCTCCCCCCTGACCATTAACCACCCATTAACAACCCCACGCCATATCAGACATCTATTGTACACCTCTTGTTACACCATTTTTTGATATAGACACCGTGGATGTCATGCCAAACCAAGTTGTCAAGTTAACTGCCATGACCTCTCCCCATCAACAGGCATCTTTTCCCCAGGTAATTACAATTTCTCCATTATTTTACCGCAAGCTCTGTCAATTATGGACCCCAAGGCCAAATTTGTAGACACGTCCGAGAACCCAATTATTCCCCCTCTTTTTGACCTGGACCACATCCCTATTTCAAATAAAGATTAAAAAATCACAGAGCCAAGGTGCGAAATCGACTTCTTCGAATTGTGCTCATGGCTAAAGGACATTTTTCTGGACTAGAGTGACGAAATTGGACTCTGGGAGTCCAATTTTCCTTTGTACGTGTTCCCTCAAACTCACCATTTCCCCGAATATGCTCTCAAATGTTAAGCCCTCTATTTGTCAGGCCAAAGGGCCATTGCCTCCTCCTCTAGTGAAACTTTGTTCACAGTCACCTCTGAAGCCATCTACCGGATGTTGCAGATCCATAGAAACAAATCAATTATCCCATTCTCCATTGAAGCCCTAAACGATCTATAAAAAAATCTCACTTTCCCCCAAAGAGCCCAGATATTTGAGATTTCCCTCCCAAAAGATGCTCAGTTTCCCAAAAAGAATCCACCTTACTCATCTTCCATCTTCACTATCAAATCCAACCAGATCATTTATATGCTTTCTTACCTGTTAGGTTATTACTTAGATGAATGGGTAGATGAGCCTATTTTAGGATTTCTATCAATATTTTCCACAGAAGAAAGAGTTTCAATTAAATTCAACTTCAGTCAATTTCTGTCTGAAAATATTCATGATCAGCTATTCAGGTTTCCAACTAAAGGGATGTTCCAATACTGAAGGGATGTTACAATGTTTCCCTGTGCACATCATAAATTAAACTAGGAAGGAAGACCACAACCAGTGACATCATGGACCTCATTGGTGAGGAAAAATTCAGCAGATTCCATCTTCAAGGACTTCATATATCAGTTCATTCACCAAGTTGTTTGTATGCTAAACAACAAAATAGAGCCAAGGATGAATGAATAAATTCATAGAGTCTTGCACCTATCTGATCAAGCTAATATAGGGGATTGGTATTTATACCAAAACCATACAGAAATAAGAGTATATGGGTGTCAGCTGCCTCCTTACAAATTTCCAAAATACCTCCCAGTGAGGATTTTTGCACTAGAATATATTAGGAAAATGGTGAATTCATATGACAATCACTTTTTTGTATAAAAGAATAAGTCCCAGCTTAGAATCAAGACTCAGATTGGCCCTTTCATATACAACAACAGATCAACAGGAGACGAAGCAAATAACCTCTTGAAACAAATGAGGTTTCCTCTGAATTCCACTTGGGCATATGACCCATTTGGTGTCATCTTTGAACTCATAATCAAACAAAGGAGAACCCCTTATGTTCACACTCAGAGGCCAAAGGTGGAGAGATACATGGACTAGACATAGTGGCAAGAGAAAACATTACAAGAACCAGAGGAGCAATCATCCCATGTAACTTCTTCACATACTAACACACCCCAAGAGAAAGTAGAGAAGAGATCAAGGGAGGAGGTTTATCCTTCAGTCATAGAGGTATCAACTAAGGATTTCCAATTTTACAGAAGAGGGCCAAAAACCATTCATACAACAGATTTTCTCAAGGAAGGAGAAATGAAGTCCACCACAGTATTGGAGAGACCACACTCTTCAACCCATTCAAATAGTCACTTTATAGTTTCTACATCATCACCAACATCTAAAAGAAACCCAGGCACTACTCTGATAGATGAATCAATTCATAGGAAACCAGAGTCAAATATTTTTGACAAATATAAAAAGATCAAGCAAAGGAATGAGCTCCTCAACAACAACACCTATGCTCAATTCTGGAATAAGACCTCCACTACTCAACACAGACTGCTGTCATATTTTGACATAGAAAGAGGAATAATGAAAATTGCATTCTTACAAGAACAAGTTCCCCATCCTAAAACAATTGCAGACTATAGGAAGACTGCCTTTGAATTTGATGTAAAGGATGTCCATCCAGTGGACGAAATGGATATGCATAGGCAAATAGGAGAAATACTATTCTCAACTTTGACAAACACCTTAATGATTTCTTCCAAGTTGTAGGTATCCTTAAACAATATCCAATCCCAATTAAAGATGGAGAAGATCTCTTCTTTGGCCAAGGACAACAAAATAAAATCATTAGAAGAATTGGTGGTGAAATTTGGGTATGACCCAACAAATTTCAAGGCAACAAAGGAGTTGTTAAAAAAGAAGAATGTTGATATAGAATCTCTGAGAAAGAAGTTGAAGCTTCCAGCTAAATAATATTCAGAATCCAAATAAGTGGCTGAGACTGAAGGCCACAGAGAAGAAATCTTAAAGTTAATCATGGAACAAAATGCACAAATAAGAGAAATGGAAGCAGAAATGGACAAACTGATAAAGGAAAATGAACAAAATGTGCATATGGCCATGATCCCACTGGATGTAGTCCCTCTAATAGGAATTAGGACAACATAAGGGTCCACATCAAAAGAAATCCCATCAGTAATTCCATCAACAACTCCATCAACAATTCCATCAACAATCCCATAAAAAATCCTAGTACAAGTCTCAGATGCATCTGACAAACTTGTAAAATCCATGGAATATTTGTCCATACAAGGGGAAGAGATTAGAAAACTACAGGAAGAGGTAAATGCCTTGCAGGAGTTGAAATCAATGTTTCAGGCTAGTCACCAAGTAGATATGCATAAGTCTCAAAGGACCAGTCAACAATTAAAGCAATTAGAGAAAGAGACTGCCATGGAAAATACCTTAGACCAAGCTAAAGAAAACATTTGGATATGTATCAACAAATCAATGTCAGAAATCTGGCCATCCATACAAATCATTTTTGAATAGCATGATTTAGTACATAAAGCCAAGGGAGAAATTGAAATCATCAAGGAAGAATTAGGAGAAAGACCCATAGAGGCCACTGAACTTATCAGATTTCTAAAATCCAAAAACAAACAAGAGTTAGAAGAACTGAATATTGAGGGCATAAGTGAAGCCATCCTTGAGATCAAGAAGGTTTTGACCAAGAAAGTCTTAATGTTGTAGCTAGAAGACAAATATTTAGTGATGGGAATAGGTGTGCATAGATTCTTCAGTAAATTTGAGGTACTACACAAGAAAGGGCTTCATGGATTGTTAGTACTGAATGAAAAATTGATCACTCTACCTGTTTACAAATAGAAAATGAGCACAGTGGAAAAGGACAGTTCAAATTTTGCAGGGATACAAGGAAGCATCATTGGTAAAGATTTCTTGGATACACTATAGTTAGACTTAAGTATTCAACATGAGATTAAGCATATCTTCATAACTAATCCTACCTTTTCCAAATACACAAAAATGAATGGAATATATAGGAAATTATTTAAGATTTCCATCCTAGGTAAAAAGAGGTGGGAAGATATATGCACATTACTTGAGTAGAGACAATTTTGGTGTTTTAGTCAGCATGGAGCATCTAGCCAAAGTCAAATAGATGAGTCATCAACCACTTCCACCAAATCAACACCAAAGATCCAAGAAAATCGGTAAAATCCCTGCATTTCATATTTAGAGATCTAGTTAGTTAGATATTCCTCCATAATATCCTAATCATTTATGACATGATATGATGTCAATAGTTTTATAAATACTTCTCTCTTCAAAGTATTGTGGGTTGATTTTTGCACCCAAGAGATATTGTGTAAATTTTCAAAGGATCAACCAGTAATAAAAAAGGCTTATTCACAGGATTCTTGTGTCATATTGTTGGTGATGTGATTTCTCTCTTTCTCAAATGTTTTTCCATTCTCTATAATCATTTCATGTGTTTCTAATTCTAATCATTAAAAGAAAGTTAAAAGAACATAATTTATTTCATTATACTATGTCTCTCATTTTTTAATGATATGGATGTTGTTCATATGAAACTAAGTAAAGGAATTCTTAACTGCTCTTCTACTTAATGGTTTTCCCCCTCTTTGTCTTCTTATTCATTTCATTTGATTTAAATAGATCCAATAGTCTTACGACCCTTCCATGTGGAGAAAACCTTATAAAATATGAAACAAATCCTTATCTTTAAGTACAAACCCCATAGCCTAATGTAAATTTAAGCATTCTTTCATCCATATATTTCAAACAAACAAACAAAACTCAAACTTTCATAACTAACATAACATTTTAAAAATCAAACAAATCTAAATCCTATATAGAGATCCCTCTTTGAAGCTGGCAGGACTAGATTCCAGCTTTCAAAGTGGTTTGGTAGTTACCTCTGTCTTTTCTTCTACAACCTATGGAAATTACAGAGTGCTAATATAGTGGCGATGATACTGGGGAACTGAACACATTTTCCAACTTTATGAATTATCTTCTAAAGTAAGAAAACTTTATTTCTGGACAATCAAAGATCTAAATTTTAAGAGATAAATGCTCATAGGTTGTAACAATTTGTAAATAATTAATTAGTTTTTTTTTTATGTTTAATTTCTGGATCCTAAAAGAATTCACACTAGATCTCATCCTGATCCAAAAACTATAAAAGTAGTAGATAACCCTGAAAAGTTGATCAGAAAAAGAAGTTTGGTAGAAAGTCAAGGGAATAGTATGCCTCCTCCTAGGGAACTGGAAGTTTTTCACATTCAAAGACATCCAGTTTGATCTACCATTTAGGCATAGCCTATTCAGAACCAAATCTGATAGATTTGTATATGAAACATTTTTAGATCAAGATATCCTCCAACCTAGTACACTTGAAAGACACTCTCATGGATCATATCTTTATCAACAGATCCTACAAAAATTTGAGAAGTTACAAGATCTAGCATCAAAATTTGATCAAGATTTGCATAAAGCCTACATTCAACAGTCTGTTGAGCTTTCTTCCTTGACCATCTCTGCATCATCTATCAATTCTCAATAAATTCATCCTATATCTTCTAGCCCTGCATCTTCTATATCTTCCACCACTTCTCCAACAACTTCACATGTTTTTATCCATCCTGTCACAAGAGTTCCTGCTATCTATCCTCCTTCACCAATCATGGTAGCAAGATATGCTCCCCTCGTTTTGGCCTCTCCCTTACACAATATGCCCTAGGATTATCAAACTAGGATTCCTCAGTTTGATGGCACTAGAAATATGGCTGCACAACAACATGTTGACAAGATAAATGACTTCTTTGCCCCGCAAGAAGTTGATGAAGAATATGTCAAAATGAGATTGTTTTCCCAAAGCTTAAATGGAGAAGTTAGGAAACGGTTCAAATCCTTACCAACTGCTAGCCTGAATGAAATTACTGCCTTTCATCAATCATTCCTCAATAGATGGGAAGTTAAGAAAAATCCACTTCAAATATTATCCGAATATGAAAGTATTAACATAAACCAAGGGGAAAATGTACATGATTATTGCACTATATTTAACAATATTTATAATGCAATTGCAACAAAAATTAAACCTCCTCAAGTTTTAGCTTTGATCAAATTCCCTGATGGTTTTGATGATGACATGTATTAGCAATTGAGAGAAAGAAACCCTACAACTTTTGAAGAAATGAAAATATGTGTTGTGAGTGTAGAGGCAAATTTGTTAGCTAAGAGAGCTAGACAAAGAACAAATAGGAGAGGAACTATCAAAGAAGAAACATCTACCTCTTCTGCTGATGCTAAAATAGACTCCTTAGTAAGAACCATGGAAAGGATAATGGAAAGATTAGACATCACTGATAGAACTCCACCAAGAGAAAATCAACCTGGTCCCCAAATAAAAAATCCTAATTTTAGGAGAAATCCACTCCAAATTATACAAAGAGAACCAAGAGAACAAAGATAACATAGAGACCCAGATCAACAGATTAGGCCCCCTCTTCAAGAAAATTATGCTGATGAAGGGGAAGAAACAATTGAGGGACTTGATGATGTTCATATTAATTTAATGGTAATAAATGATAATGATTCTATTTTTCTTACCCAAGAAGAACATGATCTTTTACTTCTTTCATAAACTGAAGTTGATGATGAAGAATCAGATCAACAAACTTTTGAAAATGCAATTATGGAAGTTCATAGGCAGTATAACGTGAGAAGTAAGAAGTCCAATGATAATCCAACTAAGAAAGCTTATGACATTAAAAATATAGTTGGCACACCTACCAAGAAAGTTCCTGACATTCCCCCTAAGAAAACATCAGAAGCCCAAACCAAAAGAACATCTGATTTTTTTTCAAAAATAGCTCAAATTGATGTTCCCTCCACCAACTAGCCCAAATATACTTCTCAAAAGAATGTTGTTGAGAAATCATATTTCCCTAACCAAAATAAGACTCAAACCTTATTTAACTTTGAAAGTGAATTGGAAAAACTCAAGATACCCATTCCTCTAATAGAGTTAATGAATAAGAATGCTTACATATCACAAGTAATGAAAGCTATGAAAATAGAGGCAGATACAAATACAATGAATATTGTTGATGATAAAGAAGAGTTATTATTTGGGCTTGAAGTTGATGGAAAATCTAAAAGTGGTGTTGTTCCTCCATTTTACATCAGTTTGAACATTCATGACAAAACTTTGCACAATGCCATGTTGGACTCTGGTGCTTCCCACAAGCTTATGCCTAATTCTGTTATGGAAAAACTAGGACTTGATATCACTAGAACATACAAGGATTTATATTCTTTTGATTCAAGTAAAGTAAAATGCATAGGTCTTATCAAAGATTTGTGTGTTACTTTAGCACAAATCCTACACAAGAGCATGGTAATGGACATAGTTGTTGCAGACATACCTCCTAAATATGGCATGTTATTGTCTCTCTCATGGGGAACCAAGTTACAAGGTACCCTTCAACTAGACATGTCTTATGCCACCATCCCATTATTTGGTCAACAAAGGAGATTATATAGGGATACACTAATGAAATGCATGGTCAGAAGTCAAGATAAACCACACAATTATCCCTTATATTTTGTTCATTTAGAAGTTGATTCTTTTATTTTGTACAATCATGGAGATATGGAAAGACAAATTGCAAATATGGAGGATGATGTTTATAACATTAAGGAAAACAAAAACAACCCTTGAAGAAGAAAAAACAATGATGATACAATCTGATGAACCAAAGGAACCTCTATGGACTTTAGAATTTGATGGTGTTTTTAGTAAGGAAGGATCAAGAGCTCGTGTGTGCGTTTCTAATTCAAAAACAAATCATATAGAAAGTCATTCCTACAAGTTGAATTTTTAGTGTACCAACAATATAGAATAATATGAATCCTTAATGATAGGTTTATAATTGTTAAAGAAGCTTAGTGCTAAGATAATTTCAATTAGGGGTGATTCTGAACTCATAATAAAATAGATCAAAGGTGAATACTTTGATAAACACCCAAGATTGACAGCCTACGTAAATGTTGTTCTAGATTTTCTGTAGTGCTTTACTGAATATGATTTGCTAGCCACTCCCAGAGACCAAAAAATTCTTGTTGATGGTATGGCTACCTCAAAAACTACCTGTAAGATGCCATTTCATCCTAATCACTAGTACACAGTTGAAGTGAAATGCATACCTGCTATCCCAGGCAACATTAGGTATTGATAAGTTTTTGGAAATGATAAAAAAATTGAAAATTTTTTGCAATCAAAAAATGAATTTGAATGTGCCAACATAGATTTTAATAGTGATGATGAAAGAGAAAATGTAGGTAAGATAGGTTTAGAAGAAAAAAATAAAAAAGAGAGGATCTTGACATTTTGCAATTGAAAGATAATGTTCTACCTAGAGGATTAGTCCCTTTGGAAGAGTTATTTGATTTTGATGATGAGGCCAAAAAACCTAAAATTGAACCTACTGGAAAGGAAGTTGAAGACTGAAACATAGGAACTGAAAAATAACCAAAGATGATTAAATTGTCAAAATCTTTACCTCCTGCTCAAAAACAAAAATATATATAATTATTCAAAGAATTTATAGATGTTTTTGCATGGAGCTATGAAGATCTGAAATCTTATGACACTAGCATTATACAACATAAAATTCCCATAAAATAAGACCAAAATCATTTTAAACAAAAACTTAGGAGGATTAACCCAAAGTTGATGCCTCTAATTGAAAAATAAATAAAAAAGATGTATGATGCTAAAATCATTGTCCCATTAAGATTCTCTAAATGGGTATAAAATTTAATTCCATCTAGGAAGAAGAGTGGAGTGATCAAACTATACATTGATTTCAGAAACCTTAATAAAGTCTCTCTCAAAGACAACTATCCCTTGCCAAAAATGGACCATATTTTGCAGAAGGTAGTTGGGTCCAACATAATTTCTCTGTTAGATGTTTTTTTCTTGTTACAACCAAGTTTTAGTTCACCTTGATGATAAAGAAAAAACATTATTTACTACACCTTGGGGAACTTTCATGTATGTGAAAATGCCTTTTGGTTTAATGAATGTTGGGGATACATTTCAAAGAGAAATGTATATTGATTTTGTGGATGAACTTGGAAGATTCATTGTTAAATACCTAGATGATATCACTGTTTTTTCAAAAATAGATGAAGAACACTTACTCCACCTTAGAAGAGTTTTTGAAAAATGCAGGAGATTTGGAATTTCACTTAATCCAAAGAAAACATTGTTTGGTCTAGAAAAAGGTAAAATTATTGGACATATCATATCGAAGGATGGAATTAAAATTGAACCTAGCATAATTGAAGCCATTCAAAAAATATATCATCCCAGAAACATAAAATAATTACAGTCTTTCATTGGAAAAATAAACTTTCTTAGAAGATTTATCCCTAACTTGACAGAACTTCTAAGAAATATAACAAATATGTTGAAAAAAACACAAAAATAAAATGGACCATAGAAGAAAAACATTCATTTGATCAGGTGAAACAAGCCTTAACACAAGCCCCTTGTTCTTATCAGCCCTGATTTCACAAAAGATTTCCTCCTATTCTCTTTTGGCTCTGAGCATACTATTACAACAATTCTTTTGCAGAAGAACAATGAAGGCCATGAACAACCTATTGCTCTCTTCAGTAAATCCTCGAGAGATGTTGTACTAAACTATGACATCATGGAAAATAAATCTTTTTCTTTGGTGAAAGCAATCAAATATTTCAGAGTATATATTCTCCACTCACACATTATTTCTTATGTCCCAAATTCTGTGGTAGAAGATATTTTGACCCAAGACAATCCTGATGGAAAAATGGGTAAACAGATTGTTTTTATCCTTGAATATGATATTGAGATCAAACCAAACCAAGCTCATTAAGGGTCAAGGATTAGCTAAATTGATGGTTGAGTCCAATTTTCATGCTTTGGATATTAATTTTCTAGCTGCAGTGGATGAACAAGAAGAGCAAGCAACTCCATAAGTTAAATAAGTTTTCTCAACCTCTCCCTGGTATGCAAACCTGATTTTCGTTTTAAATCATTTACAAGCTCCTCCTTGTTTAACCAAGACTAAATCTAGATTTCTCAAAATCAAATCTATGAAGTATTGCATTTTAAATGGAAATTTGTATTGGAAAGATGTTGGAGGGATTTTACTAAACTATTTATTGAAAGACTAGGCAGATAAAGCTTTGTAGGATTTTCATGAAGGAGATTGTGGTGGGCAATTGAACTGGAAGACCACTGCCAATAAAATTCTGAGAGATGGTTTTTATTGGCCAAGCTTATTTGCAAAAGTCCACAAGAAAGTGACCTCATGTCATAACTGTCAAATCTTTGAAGGAAAAAGGAAACTATTGCCTTTACCCTTGAAACCAATATCAGTTGGAACTCCTTTTCAACAATGGGGTTTGGATTTCATTGGAGAAATCCATCCACCATCATCAGGCCATCAAAAATGGATTCTCACAGCCACTGACTACTTTACCAAGTGGATTGAAGTTGTACCTACAATGAAAGCCACTAATGCTTGGATCATTAAGTTTTTAGAAACTAACATTCTTTCAAGATTTGGATGTCCCAAGAAAATCATCACTGACAATGCAACAACATTCAAATCAAAGAATATGGTGGAGTTTTGCAGCAAATATCAGATCACCTTAGGACACTCTACTTCCTATTACCCTCAGGGGAATGGATTACCAAAGTCTTCAAACAAGATTTTGGTCAACATCATCAAAATGATGTTGCAGGATAAGAAGAAATCATGGCACAACAAGTTGGTCAATGCACTATGGGTAGACAAACTTACCACTAAGAGATAAATTGGCATGTCCCCATACCAATTGGTTTATGGAATGGATGTTATTTTTCCCACTTCTTTAGGTGTTCCTATCATCAAATTACTACAGGAAGTACAGGTAGAACCAAATGACATCTAGAGGAGAATTAATCAGACTATACCGCTGCAACAATCCAGAGAATAGGTCTACAACCAAACTCAAGTGATCCAGGAAAATATCAAGAAGATCTATGATAGAAGGACCAAGGTTATGATTTCCACATAGGAGAAAACGTACTGAAATGGGATTCAAGGAATGAAGAGAAGGGAAAGCATGGAAAATTTGAGAATTTATGGAAAGGTCCATACATAATGAATGCTTACAGAGGAATAAATGCATTCTTTATCAAGGACATGGATGGAGCAGATCTTCCATGAGGAACTGTCAATGGAAGAATGCTCAAGCACTATTTTTCACTAGAGTAAAAGCATTCATCACCCAGTTCATTGTAAATACCATTTTATTTTTTCTGTCATGAGTGGGTGACTTATATCAGTGGTTGAAGCCTGAAGAGAAGGCCCTAATCCCATGATTAGTTGTCATTAGATTTGCATCTACAATAAAACTAATCAGATGCATAAAGTACTATAGAATATTATTCAAGGAAACTGATAGCTGGTTCTTGGCACCTCACAAGGAGAGTAACATCCCCAAGTGGAGCCAATGTTAGAAACCTATATTTCATAGTATCACCTGGTGATTGAAATTTCTTCCTCCAGACATTTTTCATTGTAAATAATATTGCATTCTGCAAATGATTTCGAAAAAAAAAACAAAAAAATAAAAGAAAAAAGAAAAAAAAGAAAAAAACAATAAAACCCCATCAAAAATAAATTTAGTTTGAATCATATTGTCTAATCATGATCAAACTTTTTAAATTTGTGTAGTTAGGTTAGAGAACAAGTTTGGTCAAATTGTTTAAATTTGGCCAAAGTAGTTAAGCTAGAGTAATAATTAATCCAACAGTCTAAGCTGGATTAATATGTTAGATGCCTAGGTTAGAAGGTAGGTTAGGTAATTTGGTCTCAATAAAATTTAAAGGGGATTTGAAAATATACCCCTAGTTGATTAAATTTGATTATTTTAGCTTAGGAAAATACAATTATGGTGTAAAGTGGAAAAAATAAAACTTAGCGCTTCATAGCACATATTTTTAATCGTAAGTTTGCTAGTGGACAAGACATTTTTTATTGTAGTCACTAATTCTTTCACAAGTCTCCATTGACGACACCCATCTCTTGTCATATTAACGGTCCTTAGCGCTTTTCAGACCCACCCAACCTCTCTACCTTTAATGGTGGCAGGGTCCGAAAATTTGTTTTCCCTTGCGTTGGTCCCACCTAACATGGCGCGTCCTCAACATTTCAGACCTCCCCCGCTATTTCCTCTTACCACCTACCCTCCCTCTGAAATATTCCCAAAACACCACCCAATACCACTCACCTCACCCCGCCATCGTAGTCCTATTACCCCATGCCATCTGTCTTGTCCTACATACCCGTTACCCAATTAAATTCTTCCGTCTGACCATTAACTGCCTCGTAACAACCCCGTGCCATAAGAGACACCTACTGTACACCTTAAAAACCCGTTTCACATCTTGTTATGCCATTTTATGATATATACATAGTGGATACCATGTCAAAGCAAGATTTCAAGTTGACCACCATGACCTCTCCCCATGAACAAGCGTCATTTCCCTGGGTAATTACAGTTTCACCATTATTTTGTCGCAAGCTCTGTCAATTATGGCCCCCAAGGCCAAATCTACAGATATGTCTGATAACCCAATCCTTCCCCCTCCTATCGACCTGGACCACATCGCTCTAGAAAATAAATATTACAAAATCACAGAGCCGTGGTGCGAATTCGATTTATTCGAATTGCACTCATGGATAAAGGACATTTTTCTGGACCAGAGTGACGAAATTTGACTCTAGGAGTCCAATTTTCCTTTGTACATGTTCCCTCAAACTCACCATGTCCTCAAATTTGATCTTAGATTTCAAGCCCTTTATTTTCCCGGTCAAAGGGTCATTGCCTCCTCCTCTGGTGAAACTTTTTTCACATTCACCTATGAAGCCATCGACTAGATGCTAGAGATTCCTAGAAATGAATCAATTGTCCCATTCTCCATTGAATCCCTAAATGACGTATACAAGAGACTCACTTTCCCCCAAAGATCCCTGAGCTTTGAGATTTTCCTCCCAGAAGATGACCAGCTTCCCATAAAGAATCCATCATACTCATCTTCCATCTTCACTGTCAAAGCCAACTAGATCATCTCTATGCTTTCTTACTTGTTAGGTTATTACTCAAATGAATGGGTAGATGAGCCTATTTTAGGCTTTCTATCCATAGTTTCCACAGAAGAAATATTTTCAATTGAATTCAACTTCAGTCAATTTCTGGCTGATAATATTCATGATCAACTATTTGGGTTTCCAACTGAAGGGATGTTTAGATACTCTTCAGTTCTGGTCTACATGTTTTTATTCTACTAGTTAGACAGGTTTTTGTGTGCACTCAATAAATTAAACCAGAAAGGAATCCCATAGTCAGTGACATCATGGACCTCATTGGTGAGGAAAAATTCAACAGAGTTCAGCTTCAAGGAGTTCATAGATTAGTTCATTCAACTAGTTGTTTGTATGCTGAACAACAACACAGAGCCAAGGATCAATGAATAAATTTAGATAGTATTTCACCTATCTGATCAAGCTAAGATAGGGGTTTGGTATTTATACCAAAACCATATAGAAATAAGAGTATATGGGTGTCAACTTCCTCCTTATAGATTTCCAAAATACCTCCCAGTGAGGATTTTTGCACTATAATATATAAGAAAAATGGTGAATTCATATGAAATTCACTTTTTTTCATCAAAGAAGAAGCCCCAGCTTAGAATCAACACTCAGATTGGCCCCTTCATCCACAACAACAGATCAACACGAGAAGAAGTAGAGAACCTCTTGAAACAAATGAGGTTTCCTCTGAGTTCCACTTGGGCATATGACCCATTTGGTGTCATGCATGAACTCATAATCAAACAAAATATCACCCCTTATGTCCACACTTAGAGGTCATAGGTGGAGAGATACATGAACCAGACAGAGTGACAAGAGAACACATTACAAGAACCAGAGGGGAAACCTGCTCCTGTAACTGCTTCACATACTAACAAACCCAAAAAGTAGGTAGAGAAGAGATCAAGGAAGGATGTTTCTCCTTCAGTCAAAAAGGTATCAAATGAGGATTTCCATGTTTATAGAAAGAGGGCCAAAACTAGTCATACAACATATTTGCTCAAGTTGGGAGAAATGTAGTCCACCATAGTCTTGGAGGGACCACACTCTTCAACCCATTCAGACAGTTAGTTTACAGTTTCTACATCATCACCAGCATCTCAAAGAAACCAAGACAATAATCTGACAGCTGAATTAGCTCATGGGCAACTAGAGTCAAATATTTTTGACAAATATAAAAAGATCAAGCAAAGGACTGAGCTCCTCAACAACAACACCTATGCTAAATTCTAGAAGCATGCCTCCACTACTGAACAAAGAATGTTGTCAAATTTTGACACAGAAAGAGGAAGAATGCAAATGGCATTCTTACAAGCACAAGTTCTCCATCCTAAAACAACTGCAGACTATAAGAAGAATGCCTTTGAATTTGATGTAAAGGATGTCCATCCAGTGGACCAGATGGATATGCATAGGCAGACAAGATAAATTATATTCTCAACTTTGAAAAAAACCTCAATGACTGCTTCCAAGTTGCAAGTATCCTTAAATAATATCTGGTCTCAATTAAAGCTATTGAAGATCTCTTCTTTGTCCAAGGACAACAAAATAAAATCATTAGAAGAATTGGTGCTGAAGATTGGGTATGACCCAAAAAAAGTCAAGGAAGAAGAGGAGTTGTTAAAAAATAAGAATGTTGATATAGCATCTTTGAGAAAGCAACTAAAACTTCCATCTACAGAAGATTTAATAGGCAAAGAAGTGGCTGAGACTGAAGGCCACAAAGAAGAAATGTTAAAGTTAATCATGGAACAAAATGCACAAATAAGAGAAATGGAAGCATAAATGGACAAACTGATAAAGGAAAAGGAAAAAAATGTGCAGATGTCCATGATCCCATTGGAGGCAGTCCCTCTGACATGAATCAGAACAACAAAAGGGTCCACATCAACATAAATCCCATCAACAATTCCATCAACAATCCTAGTACAAGTCTCAGATGCATCTGAAAAACTTGTAAAATCCATGGAAGATATGTCCATACAAAGGGAAGAGATCAAAAAACTATAGGAAGAGGTAAATACCTTGTAGGAGTTGAAATCAATGTTTCAATCTAGTCACGGGGAAGAGATGCATAAGTCTCAAAGGCTCGGTCAACAATTACAGAAATTAGGGAAAGAGACTACCATGGAAAATACCTTATCCCAAGCTAAGGAAAAAATTTGGATATATATCAACAAATCAATGTCAGAAATATGTCCATCCATAAAGATCATTTTTGAATAGCATGAGTTGGTACATAAATCTAGGGGAGAAATTGTAATAATCAAGTAATAATTAGGAGAAAGACCCATAAAGGCCACTGAACTTATCATATTTCTAAACTCTAAAAACAAACAGGAGTTAGAAGAATTGGAGATTGAGGAGAGAATTGTAACCATCCTTGAGGTCAAGAAGGTTCTGACCAAGAAAGGCTTAATGTTGCAGCTGGAAGAAAATTCTCAAGTGATGGGCATTGGTGTGTAGAGATTTTTCAGTAAATTTGAGGTACTACACAAGAAAGGGCTTCCTGGATTGTTAGTACTGAATGAAAAATTGATCACTCTACTTAATTATAAACAAAAAATGAGCACAGTGGAAAAGGACAATTCAAAGTTTGCAGGGATACATGGAAGCATCACTGGTAAATATTTCTTGGAGACAGTATAGGTAGAATTAAGTATTCAGCATGAGATTAAACATATCTTCATCACTAAGTCTACCCTTGCCAAATACACATAAATGGATGAAATATATAGGAAATTACTCAAGATTTCCATCCGAGGTAAAAAGAGGTGGAAATATCTATGCACATTACTTAAGTAGAGACAATTTTTGTGTTTTAGTCAGCATCGAGAAGCTAGCCAAAGTCAAAGATATGATTCATCAACCACTTCCACCAAATCAACACCAAAGATCCAAGCAAATATGCAAAATCCCTACATTTTGTATTTAGAGATCTAGTTAGTTAGATATTCCTGCATAATATCCTGATCATTTATGACAAGACCTGATGTAAATAGTTTTATAAATACTTCTCTCTTCGAAGTATTGTGGGCTGATTTTTTCACCCAAGAGCTATTGTGTAAATTTTCAAAGGATTGACCAGTAATAAAAGAGGCTTATTCACAAGATTCTTGTGTTAGATTGTTGGTGATGTGCTTTCTCTCTTTGTTCAATGTTTTTCCATTCTCTATAATCATTGCATGTGTTTCTAATTCTAACCATTAAAAGAAAGTTAAGAGAACATAATTTTTTTCATTACACTCCGTCTCTAGTTTTTTAATGATCTGCATGTTGTTCATCTAAAACTAAGTAAAGGAATTCTTGACTTCACTTCTACTTAGTGGTTTTTCCACTCTTTGTCTTCTTATTCATTTCATTTGATTTAAATAGATCCAACAATATTACTACCCTTCCCTATGGAGAAAACCTTCTAAAAGATGAAACAAATCCTTATCTTTAAGTACAGATCCCATAGCCCAATGGAAATTTAAGCATTCTTTCAGCCATATATTTCAAACAAAAAACAAAACTCGAACTGACATAACTAGCCTAACATTTTAAAACTCAAACAAATATAAACCCTATAGATATATCCCTCTCTGAAGCTGGCATGGTTATATCCCAAATTCCAAAGTGGTTTGGTAGTTACCTATTTCTTTTCTTCTACAACCTATGGAAATTATGGAGTGCTAACACCTCCCAAAAAAACTGAGTTCAAACAAGCACACACACACTCCTAAAACTCATTTTCTTCCTTCTCTATCCTTCTCTTCCCTTTTCTACATCTACCCCCCCTCTCTTGTTAATGTTTATGCTATCATTATAGTTCTTTGCATTTCATAAAGACAAGAGCATAATAACCACAAGATCACTGAGAAATACACATCCACAATAGACACAACATTTATCCTGGGAAACCCTCTAGGGGAAGAAAACCCAG
>ML801980.1:177034-194166 GCA_009831015.1 Picea engelmannii
TTATAATACACTCATTACTTCACTTTATTATTTACCTTTTAAAATCTCTTAAACCACTTTGACTACTTTGACCTTTTGGGGCTTCTAGATGACATATGAGGGTCCTCCAACTTCGTAAGGCCATAACTCTCAAACCATGAGGCGTTATGTGACGTTCCGCATACCAACAAAAATGGAATGAAATGTACTATCCATATAGAATAGTATTATTTGAAAATATATCATAACTCATACCGTTATCCATCAAACAAACTTCGGTCCATTACCTAAGCCTGGGGTCTCCAACTTCTCATGGCCATAACTCTCTAACCATGAGGATTTATGTGACGTTCCACATACCACTGGAAATGGAATGACAAGAAATATCTATCTAGGATAGTTTAATTGACAAATTCATTGTCCTTCATCTCATTATTCCACAATTAAGCATGGGTTCTCTTACTCCGCAAAGCATCTTCCCGTGAGGGCTTTCAACATAAGGGGACCACTTTGGAGTTCATCCATATTTACTTCTTATCAACCATAACAAGACAATAATGATTCATCTTTACATCAAACAATCTTGGGTCCATTACCCAAACCTTTGTGTTGTGGGGCTTTCTTCAAGGGTTAACATTAATGACAACCAACCTTAATCAACAATCTCCCCCTTTGGCATTGATGGAAACACTCTGATGCAATACTAAAATCATATCACTCATGCTCCCCCTGTAACCATGCCTCTATCGTCTGTATCTGATAAATTTTCCTCTGTCCTCTGCATCTGATAAATATGGCCCCCCTGGAACCATGCCTCTGTCCTCTGCATCTGATAAATCTCTCCCCTTTTGTCATCAATGAAAAAGGTATCTTTCCATCCAGGGCTTCTCCCCCTGACTGAATTGTCCTCTTATGGTGCTTCCTCATGTACATCTAAGACATATAAGATAAGCATTCAAGAAGAATTCAAAAATCATTCGTTTTGGAGTAGAAATAACTCCAAGTCTTTGGTGAAGATATTCAAAGGCTTCCCATGGAAGTGGTTTTGTAAAGATGTCTGCCACTTGTTCTTTTGTGCCCACATACTCAACTCTGATGTTCTTTTCTACAACCTGTTCTCATAGAAAGTGATACTTGATTGGAATGTGCTTCGTCTTGGAGTGAATCACTGGGTTTTTTGAGATACCGATGACACTTGTATTATCATAATATATTGGAATGGGCTCATCATACTCAACCTGTATATCTGTCAAAGTTTGTTTCATCCAAAGAACCCGTGTACAACATGTTGTTGCTGCAAAATACTCTGCCTCGGTTGTAGATAGAGATATTGATGATTGTTTCTTTCTTAGCCATGATACCAAATACTCACCTAAGTAGAACGTTGCTCCACTGGTGCTTCGTCAGTCATCACCTGCCCAATCTGCATTTGTGTAGGCAATAAGTGATAGATTTTTTCCTTTTGGATACCATAATCCAAACTCTTTTGTTCCTTTGAGATATCTGAAAATCCTCTTTACTGCTAATACATGTGATTCCTTTGGTGCTGCTTGAAATCGTGCCACCTGTCCAACTACTTGCATTACATCTGGTCTGGATGTTGTCACATATATTAGGTTGTCAATCATTGACCTGTATTGCCTCTGATCTGTAGACTTTGAATCATTATGTTTTCTCAACTTGCAATTGGTTTGCATATGAGTGGTAACTGGTTTGCAATCTTCCATTCCGAACCTCTTTACCATTTCTCTGATATACTTAGTTTGAGAAATAAAAATTTCTTAGTTTCTTTGACATATATGAAGACCCAAAAAGAAGGATAGTACTCCGATTAATGACATTTCAAATTCAGTCTGCATATCCTTTGCAAATTTCTGGCTTAACCTGTCATTAGTACTTCGAAAACAATATCATCAACATAAATTTCAATTAATAAAATATTACCTTGAGTTACCTTGATGTAGAGGTTGTTGTCTACGCTTCCTTTCCATAGTTTGTAGGGAGTTTTGTCATTGTTGTTTCTAAGCATTACTCTGTTTTGAATGTGAACTGATGTATGCACTGCATGTATCCAAAAAATATCTATCAATTTGGAATCCATTAGCATTGTTCGATCCATTTTCTATGTAATTATCATCCATTATGATAATGTTGATTTTTCTTTGAATCACTCTATGAACCAATCTATGAATCCATTCTGTCATCCACTATCATATATCTATCCAAACTTGGTAAGTGTTCTTACTAATCCATCTCTGTCTATACTATCCAAGACTCTACTTGTGCAATTGTCCATAATGCTGACCCATTTATCACTATACTATCATGAAGTCTTGATTAATCTATCAAACTGTACTTCTGCTAACTGAATGCTATGAATTTGTCTTCTCAAACTCTGCAAGCTACTCGAAGGATGGTTGTTTGGTCTGTCACAACTATCGCATAGACTCCCCTTGTCTAATATTCATATTACTTGGGAGTCTCTAAGCCGGATGGCTCATAACAATTCCTGCTCTGATGTGTATTCATCATCATATTCATTGGTAGATTCATCATCATCTTCATTGGTAGATTCATTATCTCTCTGATCTCTAACTTTTTTCTTTCTATCTGTGGATTCATCTTTCACTACAATGCCTGAAAGTACAATCTCTTGAACCTATTCCTTATTTACCTTTTCTTCCTTTCTTTCAGTTATTTTCCAAACCTTTCTGTATCTGACATCTTTCCTTTTCTCTATAGAATTTTCTTCATCTCATTTTATTTCCAATCTTGCGATCTCTGGTACCTTGTCTTTGTTCACATGTTCTTCCTGTTTTCTTATCCATACTTTCTTATATCTGATATCGGTGTTCTCTTTCATGGAAGTATTGATCATGATTCTACAATCATTGGCTATGTGTCCATAGTTATGACATTTGTAACACTCAATGTTACGTGCGACACATAGGCACGGTCTACTTAAACGTTTCTTTTATAATCCCTGCAATCTGCAGCCTTATGTCCAAAGTTAGTACAATAAAAACAATGACCATAAAATACATTTTCATACCTGGGAGTGAATGATCTTCTTTGTGGCATAGTCCTTCTGAATTTTTTCCTTGACTGATCATGATCATGATTGAAGATTCTTTGTGGCTTGAACATGGATGGTATTCTTGAAGATGTATCTTCAATAGTTTTCTTATATTCTGGTTGACCATGATTCCTTCCCTTGAGTACTTCTGCATAACTCTTTCTATTTTCTTCATTCTTATTTTCTAGCAACGTAGAGTGCTTCTCTTCATTGTCTAAAACTGATGTGGATGTTTCTGTCTCTTCAACGTTCTTGTTGGGCTTGACGATTTTGACCCTTAGTGTGACAACTTCTTCTTCAAGATTCTCAACCTCTTGTTCCTTCTTCATTATTTGAGACTTCATGACCTCTTCTGTTCTCTTTGCTTCTTCAAGTTGGATTTTCAATGTAATTATTTCTTCTTCTAGTGTTTTCTCTTCTTGACCAAACTCTTCCTCAAGTTGGTTTAAGTCATTGGTTCTTTCCTTGAGATGATCCATTAGTATCTTTTCTCTTTTATTCTTCTTCCTTTTATGTTGCTATGTTGGCTTCTAAACATTTATTTTGATATTCTAGAGTTTCTTCAATTCTTCTGGCCTCTTCTAGTTGAGCTCTTAAATTCTTGATGACCTGCTGATCCTTTTCGGAACATTTAACACTTTGTTTTTGCTTCATCAATTCTTTCTTGGATGACTTGTTTTCTTCTCTTTCTTTCCTTAGATATTTAATTGCACTGCTCAATTTTTCTTTGCAATCAACTTATGCTTCATCATACTCTTCCTCTTCTGAATCTGTCTGACATGATGAGCATCTTTGTTCTTGTTCTGTATCTGCATATTCTTTGGCATTTTCTGAATCTGCGATGGGTGAAGAATATATGTCATGTAACTTATCCCAAATTTCTTTGGCTGATGAACATTTACCAACCTTTTCTCTTACCGTTTTAGGTAATCCTTCCCAGATGAAATTCATTGCTATTTTGTTATTCTTCTTCAATTCCTTCTTGGCTGCAGTCTTTTCCCTTTTTGAACTATCATATACTGTAACAATTGATAGCCAAATATAATGTCCCTGTGCCTGTAAAAATACTTTCGTACTTCTACTCAACATCTCATACTTAAAACAATTCTGACCATTAAACATTGGTACTCCATTCTCAGAATAATCCATGATCTCCTTCTAGTGGTTAAATTATTTCCTGAAGGAGCCTCCCTCTAATACCAATTGTTGGATTACTGAGAGGGGGGGTGAATCAATAATAGAGAAATTTAATCCTTTTTAACCATATAATCCAAGTGTTATATCAATGTAGCATTATCATCCAATAACTGCAGATTAAATAAACAATGAACAAATGAACATTCATACACATACAGAGTACACTAGTGTTTTACGTGGAAACCCAAAGAGGGAGAAAACCACGTAATGTTTTTTATTATGTGTCTTGAAGAATTACATTCATTGGAAGCACCAACTTCCTTTGTTTTCCAGCTACAATTGGAAGGAGGCTCCAACCCCCTAGTTTCTCAGGCTACAACCTAAGGGAATCTCCAACTCCCCAATTCTCTGGCTACAACTAGAAGGAGGCTACAACCCCCTATGTTCTCCGACTACAACCAGAAGGTGGCTACAACCACCTATCCTTACCCCATCCAACCACCCTAAAGTAGAAGTAGAATGGCGGAACGACTGTTACACTATCACTGTGAGATATACCATTGTAAACCTATACCAGTCAACCTGTACCATGCATCAACCATGCATCAACCTGTACCTCAACCTGTAATCAACCTCTACCATAAACAAGTGCATCAACCATGCACCAACATGTACCAACCAACCTGTAATCAACCTGTACCATGCACCAACTTGTACCTCAACCTATACCATAAACAAGTGCATCAACCATGCACCAACTTGTACCTCAACCAATAATTAACCTGTACCATAAAAAAGTGCATCAACAATGCACCAACCTCTACCAACCAAAATGTAATCAACCTATAACATAAACAAGTGCATCAACCATGCACCAAACCTGTACAAATAACTTGTCACAACAAGTTGTCCAAAAAATCTATCACAACAACTTGTCTCATCAATTTTATCAACCGAATCAGATCTACTCACCAATATAAATCACCAAGACAACTCTCAAATATGTGAATCAACTAAGTATAACACAACAACTCATAATCATCACCAAGATCAATATGTGCTTCTGATAATACAAGTATGCTACATCATCCATAAACCATGTGTCAACAATACTACTAACAAGTGCCTCCAACCATGTACCAAGTATGTACCAATCATGTATCAACTACTCATCAACTATGACTCATCAATATGTACCAACATCATCAACTATACACCTCATGTATGTGCCAACTCATCAACTACTTGTCTCAACCATGTACTCAACATGTACCTCAACCAAAATCCCTCATCAATTTAATCATCCAAATCTGATTTGTAGCTTTGTAATAGACCTGGTGTAGATGATCACATTCCTTCAAACCTTCCTTAACTTTAACAAGAAGAGACTAGCATTTTCATCAAACTTTTCTTTAGTCTCACATGCCTAGTTTTGGATGAGTCAACAACCCTAACTTGAAGTAATCATAAATTTAAATCTGTAATGTATAAATATCTGAAACTAATACAAAATGTTCTTAAGCATGTTTTATGAAATTCATCCAAGTGTCACTACTTGGAACCTCTCAGGAAATGAGTTATAGCAAAAATGGCATACCTTGCTGAATTCTGGCTTATTCTAGAGAGAGACCTTGTAGAGCGTTACCCACATGGAATATTCATTGAATTGATTTGAAACTGTTACAAAAAATACTAAAGATTGTACCTTAACCAAAACATTTGGTCTCACTGAATTTGGATCTGTTATGAAGAAGTTATGACGTTTTTACCTGAAACACATGTTTTTGACTAGTTTCAAGACTAGCTACAAACCCTATTTTACACGGAGTGTAACTCCCAAAATACAATGACCCACAAGATGATTTTTTTACCACAGATACTTGGGTACGTTTTGTCAATGGCATAGCAATTTCACGGTTTGAATCATTACAAAAAAACATTTATAGCAAAAATGGTGAGATGACCTATAAATAACATACCTTAGAATACCATCAAAAGAATTTATCCTTCCTTGCATTTCGATCTTGTTTTCTTCACCTTCCCTCAGAAATTCAGATTAGATATCCTTGGTTCCTCATACACCTATAGATATTCAATATGCTCAAGTGTGATTAAAATGAGAGAGCCTTGCCTCTTATTTATACTCTCCAAGTAGCTTCCTTAAAAACATCTTCTAGGTCACTTGTCCCCACTTTCCTTATTTTAGGGTTAACCCACTTGTAATTTCTCCATTAAATTTATAATTGAAATAATTTATTTTGTATTCACTTTGAATTATAATACACTCATTACTTCACTTTATTATTTACCTTTTAAAGTCTCTTTAACCACTTTGACTACTTTGACCTTTTGGGGCTTCTAGATGACATATGAGGGTACTCCAACTTTGTAAGGCCATAACTCTCAAACCGTGAGGAGTTATGTGACGTTCCACATACCACTAGAAATGGAATGACATGTACTATCCATATAGAATAGTATTATCTAAAAATATATCATAACTCATACCGTTATCCATCAAACAAACTTCGGTCCATTACCCAAACCTGGGGTCTCCAACTTCTCATGGCCATAACTCTCTAACCGTGAGGAGTTATGTGACATTCCACATACCATCGGAAATGGAATGAAAAGCACTATCGATCTAGGATAGTTTACCTGACAAATTCATTGTCCTTCATCTCATTATTCCACAATTAAGCATGGGTTCTCTTACTCCGCAAAGCATCTTCCCATGAGGGCTTTCACCATAAGGGGACCACTTTGGAGTTCATCCATCTTTACTTCTTATCAACCATGACAAGACAATAATGAGTCATCTTTACATCAAACAATCTTGGGTCCATTACCCAAACCTTTGTGTTGTGGGGCTTTCTTCAAGGGTTGACATCAATGGCAACCAACCTTAATCAACAAGTGCACATACAAAATGATGTATATATATCTATGCTATTGATCAGAGATTCTTTTAAGGATGGAAATTTATTTTAAAATGTAGAATCCTTCGTGAATCTTACTAATCCTTCATATGCCAACTATAAAATGTTTGACGATATTTTTGTAAAAATATTAAAATTTATAAGGATTTTATATAGTTTGTATAGAATTTTGGCTATTTTTAAGGTAAAATAATTTAATCATATAGAATTTGTGCGAATCATTTTTAGAATAGCTAATATTGTTTTTGGAAAAACCATATAAAATTAGCCCATGAGAAAAATTTATCCCCTAAAATCATCCCTTCTATTGATGTTTATGTTTGAATCCCTCTCTATATCCCTTTTGTGCTATAGACATATACTTTTTAATTTAACTGTGCTCGGGCCCTTTAAGGAATTTTATAATAAGAATGAACACATGTTCTTAAGAACTTGTACACATTCTTAGGACCATGCAGATGTTCTTAAGATGCATTCCTACCATTAAAACTACGTGGCAATCAATGTGGAGGTTCAACCACATCCAAACCTATATGTATAGGAACATGTGTGTGTTCCTAAGAATGCACAGATGTTCTTGCAAGTGCATGTTCTTACTCATGCCCTTGCCACTTTTTCAGCCACAAACTTCTTGTACTCACCCTTCATTGAGTAGAAATTTACAACTCTATGATATCTCTTGGGGGTGAAAGACACAAATGCTTAGAAACTCCCATAGTTAACATTGTATTTTCAGAGGGGGTTTTGTTCCCACAAGGTTTCCCTTCTTTCCTCATTTTTCAGCTGTTATATTTTTTTCATAGATGCATTGTACATGGGTACCTAACATGGCTTATTGTTGGGGCCTTTTCATTGTATACACCCTAGTAGTGCTCCAAGGGGTGCAGTACCACCTTGAAATCATCACCAGGAGGGCACACCACAT
The DNA here is from genome assembly GCA_009831015.1 of Picea engelmannii. Lineage (NCBI taxonomy): Eukaryota > Viridiplantae > Streptophyta > Pinopsida > Pinales > Pinaceae > Picea > Picea engelmannii. Next base: position 185,091 of record ML801980.1, read on the forward strand.
GTGCATACATGAGTGTAACTCATTCCACTTGTGCATAACTAGTTAATTATTGATTGCATAACTAGTTAATTAAGAATAGGTTACATTTTAGTAGAATTTTAGTTGAGTGGATGTCTACATCATGTCTATAATATCTACTATGGAACATTAGCTCACCATATAGAGTATATCACATGCAATTTTTCCATTCATCAAATGTGGAATACATTTTTTTCACTCATTCTCTCTTAGTCTCTTTTTTCTCCAAGTGTAGAATTGTTGCTTCTTTTTGCAAACTAGATTGTCTATGTTGGTTAAACAAAAAATTCACACTAGTTTCCACTATGTTATCTCATCTAATGATAAGGGAAAAAAATAGCATTCTTTACTCTTTCTCCCAAGTATTTCCCAACTACTTTATCCATTTGTTTTACAAACACCCATCCACTATTAATAGACGGATGCCACCAAGGGAGCCTCAGATTAAAATAAAGTTTATAAAATCCTATAATGAACATAATCTTTCATTGTTCTTCCAAGTTTTAAAATATAGAAAATGGTTCTCATTTGAACTATTTTGAATTGCATTTCTAAATTGAATTTTTTCTTTGAATAAATTATGAATCCACCCCTTCATTTTCTTACAATGATAATTTTATTACATTTCATCATTCTCAATAAGCTCACATTCTTTTGTTGTTTTGCATCTTGACTTGTTCCCTAATTTTCCATCAACATCTTTCTTATAATATATTTTTTCAACAAGGCTTCTTAATGCTATCCTTATTAAACACATTTTAACATACTTACCATATGAAAGTACAAATTGGACATTTCACTTTAGTCACATCACCATTTTCACAAGTCATGGGATCCATAAATGGAAATATTGAATTCCACTATAACTTAAATGACCTTCTAGAATCTCAATTCCCTCTCTTATGTTTATTAGGTCATATCAATTATCCCTATTGTTTAGTTAAATCAATCAACCCTTCAACATCATTAGTCAAATTAACTTAATTTTCAATGCATTTCTCTTGTATATATGTATTTTTCATATCAACTGCTTTATGGTTAGGAGATATACCAAAAACATCAATTGGGCCAAACATCAACTGGGTGAATTTCACTCCACTCTCTTCACAATTTTATTTCTCTCTCCCAATGAATCACACTTTTTCACTTTATCAAATTATAAAAATAATTTTTTCTTTTTCAAATTACTAGTATTTCTTTTTTCTTGGTCTTCCATTAAAAATATGATGAGATAATTTCAATTTATATGTCCACTTCCATAACCTATTCATTTCCCTTCCCACATCCAATTTTTTTGTAACTTGGAACACAAATTTATATTCTTATACAAATTTCTAAAATCATTTCGTACATTTTTTATTTGAAGATTATATAACCATCCAATTTTTTTTTCGAAATTTATATAACCATCTAGATTTCTTATTAATACATATTTTATATAACATTATATCTAAAATATTTTTCATTTTTATAAATTTCATACAATACTATAGACACATTACCTTTAATTAAAGTCATTAGAAAAAGATGAACTTTTGTCCTTTATTCAATGTAAAAGGTCAGCATATTACACTTTCTAAATACTATTGATATAATTATTTGATCTTGTGTATTTTTTCATGAAAATATATATATAACCTTATGGAAATGGAAAGCAGACACTCCCTTTAATGTCCATTAATATAAAATAATGTAAAAGGTCAGCATATTACACTTTCTAAATACTATTGATATAATTATTTGATCTTGTGTATTTTTTCATGAAAATATATATATAACCTTATGGAAATGGAAAGCAGACACTCCCTTTAATGTCCATTAATATAAAATGAAAAAACATAAATATGAATAATGAGAAAAAATATTAAATGAATTTTTTTATAAAAATAAAATATAATGAAAATTATTTTTAATCATGTTTTTATTTTATTTTAATATATATTATAATTAATTATTTAATTACTAATCATTAATAACACTGTTATTATAATTTTCTACTTCCTCTTGTTTCAATTTCTGTACCAACGGCAACCTTAAAACGTATATAATACCATTTTCCACTTTACCTTGTTTCAATTTCTATACTTGTGGCAACTTTAAGCCATATATAATACTATATTGAAGGTTTTTAATTCCATGCATTGTTTTGATTTAGAAAAATATTTACTTTTAAATTCTTATTTTCCTTGCGCCAAAAAACTGGTCTTGAGCTGTAAATCTGTTTATTCTCTTTAATTTCGTGCCAGCTTCCTTAAGCCGAGACATTTATTTACGTGCGGAAAGTGATTCATGTTTTGATGTTTTAAATCTATGTTGATCAAAGTTTTTTTTTGTTGGAAACCGCTAGTCGTTCTTGGATTATTCCACAAACATTTATGGAGTGGGCTAACCCGAAAGTAATTTTTTCTTTTGAGTTTAGAGTTACTTAGTTTTAGTGGTTTGTTTTTAAATTTTCAATCAATCCAAAATTTTAATTTATTTTCTGAGCATTTAATTGGTTTAAAATGGGGCAAAATCCTAGGACAAGTTTTTAAAATGCATGAAGTTTTGATTTATTATAGGTGAAACTCAGACTACCCCTAAAAATTTGACAAGATTCAGGCTTATTTTTTTACCTGAAAAACGAGTTTGTTTACTCCGAAATTAACCTACTCCAACAATTATTTGACAAACAAATGATGGATAATATCAAAGTTGGAATTTCAAAACAGACAAACCTGTCAAATTTAAAGGTTTTGTACACTGTAAAGTTGCTTTCAATTGTTTTTTACTAAAATTGTTGATGTTATTTACCAAAAATGTTGATGGTTACATGAAATTATTAACTATATTTGACTGTCAATGGCAATTTGCATGTTAAATTCCATCTCTGGATAATGTATTGAAAACTATTATAAATGAATTTACAGAGACAACATTATATATATAAATTATATTTAATTTAGTCCTTTAAACTTTCTTATATAAATCCAAAACCTAAAATAGATTTAGAATAATGTTTTAGCGTCCTTCTGCTTATATGCTTGAAATATGTAAATAATAATAAAAAATGAAACATGTTATTGGAACCGAACATAATTGTTAATTTTATAAAATCTGTTTTTCGTGTGGAAAAGGTTTGAGATATTATTCTTAATGGTTAAGAACATGTGTTTCCTCTTAAAAGGTCACAAGTTAAAATCCAGAGGGGGTAGGGTATGTATATCTTCGTAGACTTTACCAGTCAAATAGCTGGACAGAGGGGGTCCCTTGTCCCACAAACAAGAGGATCTCATACACCAATTTAGTGTGGCTTGGCAGTGACCTTAAAAATAAATTATTATTATTATTATTATTAAAAACCATAACGAAGGGATTCTGGTTGTGCCACTAGCCACTTGGTTCTATGGTGACAGTGATTCCACATGGAAAGCACAGGATGGCACGTGAAATTAAAGGATGATCTGGATGCCAACCCTTTCTTGGCGTGTAAAATCAGTTTCCCCTCCATCGATTCATGTGTTATGTTAAATTCATTGTACTCCGTGTAGGGTTAGGGTTAGTGGGTGGGCTGCTCAATCTTGTAGGCAGGCTGTTCCGTGGCAATGCATGTAGGGTTAGGATTAGTGGGTTGGCTGCTCAATCTTGCCCAGAGTTCAATTCCCTATGCAAAATTAAAACGAAAAAACAGGAGTTCCAAAATATTGCATGATGTTCGCCTCTTTTTGGAAGCCGGTAGGATAGAAGTATTCACCGAATCAACGCTCCTCATAGACGAATAGTAATTCCATTCTCCATATAGAGTTGATTGTAAAGATTACAAATAAAGAGCGATGGAAATTGACTTCCATTTTAATGCTACTGCCGCTTTCTTTCGGCGCAAGCCTCTCCACATCCACCCAACATTCGACCAAACCTCAAAATATCATACTATACAGTTTTACGATTTACAATTGAAATATCAAACTAGAAGAAGGCCCAAACAGGCGCTAGTGCCTGCAACCATGAGCCATTTATTAGAAGGAAGGTCCATGTCTATCAGAATTGTTTGGCCAAACCGCCAAATAGCAGTGAATGCCATTCATCTAAATTGTTGAGAGGAAGCGAAAGTTTGGCCAAATTGCCAATTAGCCGGGGCGACATTGTACATGGTCAGCGTTCTTCCACTGCTTATGGTTACTCTGAATGACAGACTCTGTCCATTGAGATACGAATTGCTTTGCCAATTCGCTCCCCAATTCCTCTCAATCTGTTGCCACCCAGTCTTGGAGCCTTTTATCCACGCCGCCTTCACGTCTCCTCTGCCCCCGACATTGCTAATCAGAACCAGCTCGAAGTAGTCCCGCCCATTTACTGTGAAGCGTATTCCTCCAGTCTTCTTGCATGGAGTCCTGCAGCGATTCCATTAACACCACCCAGTTAAATATATAAAGTATATCACAGAATCTCCAATTCAATAGTGTAAAATGAAAATTACATGATTAAAACGCTGTGGATTTGGGGCTTGTTGTGTTTATCAATATTAGCATAAATATTATATACCTTCTGTAGTGAACAGGCACAATGCCGGCTTTGTATAGAGCAATCTGCTGGAAGGCAGGCTGTGACATGTCGAAATGCTGAAGGGGTGGATTGCACCACCCTCCATTGTCATTGGGCAGGGCGCTATTCGGCGGACAGAAATTGGTGGCGGTGATGATAATCGATCCGGGCAGACACCACTGAGGAACTTTGTCAGAGTCACACTTAATCTGAAAACATGCTCCGCACATCTGTCCGTCGTTGAACAAAGCGGTGCTGAGGGCAGCAGTGTTGGTACCATATCCATTGCTATTCAAATCCCCATACCCACATGCACCCCCTGAACAAGAATTCATTCATACAATACATTACATCACATGTTAATCAATTAATTCATGAAACAATCCAGTCCTTTCTATTGGATTGGAATTAGTCATTTAATCAATTAATTCATGAAACAATCCAGTCCTTTCTATTGGATTGGAATTAGTAATGATCAAGATCAAACACAAAGAAGAAGCTAGAAACCAAATTGGTGTATGATATTGTCTACTTAATAATTTAACTGGTAAAATCTATTGAGTATATATACTTTACTCCTCTAGATTTGAAATTGTGATTTCTGAGGAAATAACACATGTTCTTAGCCATTAAACTTACCCTCTCATCTCAATTCAATTATACAATAAATCAAAATTTTCTCATATCCAAAATTTAAATTAAATTTATGTTTTAATTTCAGAATTTAAATTTATGTTACATTACAGTTATATGAAACCTTAATAATATTTATCTATCAAAATTGCATCACGGTGAACCAACCTTCATATCTGAAACTTACAAAATTCTTATCAAATTTATAAACGGAAAGAAAATACTTCTACTACGAAAGTTAACACTCACCCATAGTTCCAGAGGCATCGCTCCCACCATAGAATGTAGCGTGGGCTGCAGTCCAAGCACCTACCATGACTGCTCTTTGCAAAATCGATGCTAGGATAACAACAACCACCATCAGAATTCGAAATTCACTGGCCGTCTCCATTGCGATATAAGACAGCCTCGAATATTGCCTATCAATCTTTCTTCGTTGGTGCAATTCACCTTACAGTTGCAGGTATATATATACAGGTTTGGCATGTGGGATTTTAGGTCATGGGAAACGGCGAACAAGCATTACCGTTCTGATCGTTGTACGGTTTGGATAGTGGGTTCGAGTCATCGGAGGGCCCAGTCGTAAAGTCAGCTTTTGACTTTGCTGCTGAGCCCTCCGATGACCGGAACCTACGCTTGAGCCACATGCAGGAAGTCATTTTTCTCGGAGGGAATCCTGCATGCTCGATGAAATATTTTATTCACAGTTTGCAGCTCAAGTTTGTGATCAGTACCGCACCGTGCGCGTATTTCTACGCTGTCTTGAAGATCTGAAAAAGTAATAGATCAGTACTGCACCGCGCGCACATGTCTTCCTTATGGATACAAATAGTTTGGCAATGATAAACCGGGATGGATGAAGTAAAATCATTAAAAATACAGCCCAACAAATGGAAGACTTTAATGTTTCTGGGTATTTCCTTGTCATCCGCCATGTTCTGGGTATTTAATGCCGTATCCAAAGCCGAGGAATTTCTGGGTTTGAAAGTTTAGTATTTTAATTGAAAAGCTAATAGCTTCGATGAATAAGCGTAATGTACAAGTTTCAATTGTTTAGGTAGCATTGAAATGCTGTGTAGCCGACTGATTAGGTAGCATTGAAATGTTATGTAGCTAATAGCTTCAATGAATAAGCGTAATGCACGAATTTCAATTGTTTAGGTTGCATTGAAATGTACAAATTTCAATTGTTTAGGTAGCTCAATAAAATGTTGTGTTGCCCACTGATTAGCTTTCTCGCCGTTGGCGATGAGTCAGGGCTCCCTGGCATTCGGCTTATTTAACAGACGACCAGAACTGTTCTTCATCTCATCTGGCATGTTCACTATAATGCAACAAGCGGTGTTTAATGTTATTACAGTTTCCTTGGCTGTTCATAGTGGTCTAAATGCTTTTGGTTTTAGTAGTAACCAGTTCAAGCAGCAGATATGGATATTGAAATGTTACATATTGAAATGTTTTTTTCAATCAAATGTGTAGCAATGTTAAAAAATTAATATTTCATTTGTGGGAATTGGATTTAGATAAGAAAGTTCACAATCATTCCTCAATACTAAATCTAACAATCAACAACCACATTTATAAAGAGTGGTATATCAAAAAATGGTTGATATAAATAGATGAGGTCATTAATTTTTAATTTAGAAAAATGGCCCCAATCAGATATGTCAATTGAGGAATACTAAACCATTAATCAATTATCAACTAATATATTAACTAGCACAGCCGCTAACTCGCGGCTGAGAACGCCGAAAGGGCGGACAGCTGAAATTCGTGGTGAAAATGAAACGCGCACAGAAAATGAAACGCATATGCAGTCAGAAAATGAAACGTCTGGACAGACAGTTGAGGAAATTTAAATGGTAATCTGAAAAGTTAATCATTTAACGTGTCAATCATATAGTGCTACAGTAATTTCTTAATATGATTAGGTAAATGTTAAAAAGTAAACAGGGTAACGGATGCATTCAGAAATACAAGGAAGTTATGAAGAGTAAATCACATTCATTGATTTGGGAGGACGACTAAGAATATGCCAACATCTTCAATTGTTAACCATCAGATTAGAATTTTAGATTAAAAACTGATTAATTGTGCTCATTGTCAATAGGTATACGCCTTTCGGCGTAATTAATTTAATGTACACATATAATTTAATGTTAATTAATATATTAATATAATCTCTAAATTAAAGTAATAATACATGAATATATATTATGCTATTAATATAACATATTAATTTGTAATGTATTAATTAAGCATTAAATAATTAATCTTACTAACATAAGATATTAATTAATCATCAATAAATTATTAAAATAATAACAATACATTAAAATTGTATTACAATAATATATTAATATATATGTTTGTCGAGAAAGAAGAAGGATGTTATTTCTCTATCTTCAACTGAGGAAGAGTACAGAGGGGTAGTTAACATAACCATTCAGGTTATGTGGCTACAACATTTTCTCACTGAGTTGGGCATTCGGTTTTATCGTTCGGTTGTCATATGGTGTGACAACCAGAGCACTCTGAAGTTCTACATAGATCCAATTCAGAGGCAACAAATGAAGAACATCAATATCCACATGCACTACATCCGAGACTTATTACATGAGGGGATCATCGACTTGTACTTATGTACTTCATCAAAACAGAGTGCAAACATCTTCACTAAGACGTTCACTAAGAAAAAGTTTCATTCTCTGCACAATCGTCTTGTAGTGAAGCTCACAGTTTCCTAGAAACTGTCAGTTCTTCTTTTTACATACATTGTAATTTGATGGGGGGGTTTTCCCATAATGTTTTCCCTCTTTCCTTGTTTATTTTAATGTATATTTTGTTTTTGGGTACCTAACATGGCCTTGTTGTTGGGACCCATTCTTTATTTTCACCATAGTGATGTTTGGGGGGGTGTTGGAAATACTTCACACACACCTAGGATTTCTTTTTCCTAAGGTTTTCTCTATGTTTATTAGTCATTATTCAGTCTCCTATATTTTAGGGAGAATATGCCTTTCCCTACATTCTAGGATAATATTCTCTTTAGTTCACACTTCAGTTTGATCCGTTGAGTGGAGTCTTAATGCCACTTTGGTTTCATCACCATGAAACATTGGGATCATCAGCTATTAATGTACATTGTCATTGGGATTGTCACCAAACTAGCGCATTACTCATGATTCCCTGATCTCCTCCTCACTTCACTTTGTTTCAGTCAGTTAACTGAAGACTGAGAGACTAGTTAATTCAGACTAGGTGTTCATTTACTCCCGTAAATGTCGGTGTGTGTCTAGATCACTCTAGACCACCACTATGTTGTATTGGTTTCTCCTCCAATGCGCATTAGTTGAGTTATACAGAGTAAATTATGTGTAAAATTATCATTCATTCATTTGGTTAATGCAAATTATTTGATTCTCACTCTCTCGTTTCAATCTTTTCTCTTTTATCTGCAAACTACGTATGTATTATTGCTAGCTAGATCTTACTTGTGCAGGTTCATCCGCATTTACACTTCAAACCCCATCCTATTGGATGAGGAACTAGGTGATTAGGGGAACAAATGCTTTTGGTAGAAGAAGGAACATGCATCTTAGGCTCAAACCACTTTGCAAATTAGGTTCAAATCACTTGTTTTATGTTTTTTTTTGTAACATTAGTAGACTAGGTAAGCATAAGTTCTTTCTTTTAGATATTTTAGAAAAAAATTAGAATTTTTGTAAAACAAAAATAGTGATCTCCTAGTATTTTTGTGGTCCTGGTTTCCCAAATGATAGTTCGATAATGTTGTTGTCCTAATTTCCCAGGTAGTAGGCCATAAAAAGTGATGCTTGTTCACTTTTGTGTGACATAATAATACTTGTATTATCTAGCTTAAAAAAATTATAATATATATATA
>ML801980.1:206689-221640 GCA_009831015.1 Picea engelmannii
TTATATATATATATATATATATATATATATATATATATATATATATATATATTTGATATTAAAATATTTTACTTGTTACTAATATTTTTTTAAATAACATGTGTTAACTACATATTAAGTATTGAAGGAATTACACATATCCTTCATATGAAGAAGTAACAAGTACTTATTGGTCAAATAGGAAAGTTTTTTCTTTTTTTAAAGTTGATATAAAATTATTTTACTTAATGTGGATGTTAAAATCCTTTTCTAAATGTCACCTGTCAACCCCATGTTGAATATGGAAGGAATTACAAATCTTCATACTTTAGTGTAGGAAATTATTTTTTTCTTCTTAATATTTTTTAAATGTCACATCTCAACTCCATATAAAGCATTGAATAAATTACACATACTAATTTTTTTACTTTCAATTACTCTCTCTTTCTCACGCTCTCTCTATAGAGAGTTGATATATAATTATTTTACTTAATCTAGATATTGAAATATTTTATTTATAATGGACATTGCAATATTTTTTGTTATTAATATTTTTTAAATTTCACTTGTAACTCCATGTTGAGCAGAGAAGGAATTACACATCTCCCTCATTCCAGGAAGTAGAAAGCACCTATTAGAAAGCACCAAAAATTAGTTTAAATAGTTTTGAGCTAGAAGTGAAGCTAATCTCTTGTTCCCTTTTCCCTTAGGTTTAAGCCTGCCACATGATTGATTAGATTAAGGAGGTTTAGTTAGTTTAAGTGATTTTAAACCAGAGGTGAAGCTAATCTATTGTTCCCCTTTGGAGTTAGGCTTGCTACATGATTGATTAAATAAGGAGATTAAAGTCCATGTACATATAATGAAATGCCAATGCATATAATGAAATGCCATCTCTCCCACATGATTGATTAGATTAAGGAAGTTTGGTTAATTTAAATGATTTTAAAACAGAGGAGAACTAATCTATTGTTCCCCTTTGGAGTTAGGCTTGCTACATGATTGATTAGATAAGGAGATTGAAGTCCATGTGCATATAATGAAATGCCATCTCTCCCACCATAGCTATATTGTTCCCCTTTGGAGTTAGGCTTGCTACATGATTGATTAGATAAGGAGATTGAAGTCCATGTGCATATAATGAAATGCCATCTCTCCCACCATAGCTACTAACTTGGATGCTGACAAGGCATGATTTCAGCGTATCCTTTTCTTTCCAGTTTTTCTTTTCTCCAAGCAAAGAGACAAGTAAACCCAACCAAGAGAAATTCCATACTTATCATACTGTAAATTCATGGACACGCCATCAATTCTTAGAATTTTGGACTGCCTGGAAAAAAAAAACATTTCAGGCAGTTCCTTCTGCCAACTGCCTCCGTTGGCAGAAGGAACTGCCTGAAATGTTTTTTTCCCGCTTATTCTCTGATTGATTGGATTCATCTATGGCCTCAAAGTGGATTTTTTATGTTTTTCTCCACTATAATACAATAGCATCGATTGTGCAAATTATTAGAAATGTTGGACAGCATTTCTTTTAGAGACTCATGCAGTATCTGTTGACCCTGAATTTTGGACTTGACTTCACCATTACCAATTCTGGCAGCTAAATCATGCAAAGTATTTATCTCCAGAGATGACAGTAGCGATCGAAGTGTCGCTTCTTGGCCAGGACTGTAATTAACAACGCTCAAATATCGCAAACATTCTTGCATGAAATCATGAAACGACAATTCTGAAGTAACTGAGACGATAGCTGCGGCTTCATCGACGCTCGAGAAACAAATGAATCAGTTGCATGCAAGAAGGAAGCAGGTATGATGTTAAAGATGTAAGATGGAAAGATAAACCAAACTCGGTATGTATAACAGCGATACACTAAATAATTGAAATGATATTATCGAAAATGTTTCATGACACAAAATGCGTCTCATGATTTTACAGTGCTTCTTTCATTCGTGGCATGATGATAATAAAACACGTCACGGCATTACACTCAACTACATACATTAAAAATTAAAAATATAATCCTCGCACTATGCTGAACTATCACACTACAATGTATTTTTGGATCAAGCCAGTAAGATTAAGTATATGTATTAAAAAATACGAATGTCATTTGTACAAAATAAATGCATTATACATTATTTTTTACAACTGTAATGGTCTGGTCAAATGTCTAACCAACAACAAAGTAGCCCTAGCTTTACTTCGTTTTGTCCAAGTTCAATGGAGAACAAGGCCGTTGATGGATATGAATCTTTGGCTATAGGAATCCTTGCCTAGTAGTCAAAAGATGAGAACTATATACTTTGAAGATGTTCCAATATTGTCTCTTAGAGCAACAAAATGAGACAATGACAAATCTCCCCTCCCCTTATTGAGATAATGATAGATTGATCCCTAAATGTGATCTACAATGAAATGTGTTATAAAATGATCCATCATTTAACACTTTCTTTATCTTTGCACAAACCATTCTTTAAAAAAATATGCATTTACAATTAGTATGATAAAGAAAATTATGTATTATATTATCTATAGGCACACTCCTTTAAATGCTAAATTTCATTATCGAGCATTAAATGTCATTTTAATCATTTCATAGATTTATAATTCTTCTTTAAGACTAGATAGTTTCTTGTTCCATGTGCAACTCAGTTATCCATGATTCTAGTCAATCATCTAACACACATAATTAACAAAGGGATCCGAAGTGAGGGAGTGTTAGAAGATATAAATCAAAACTCTAATATTTCATGAAATAAATATCATGTGATTGTATATCCGATATGATTGATATGCTTTTCAATCTAAAGTCAAATATGTTTTGTCTTATGTTTATTTTTATTGTTAAATCCATCAACATGGCATTAGGTTTTTGTGCTTAGCATGGTAGATAGATTAAGGAGGTGAAGCAATGTTGAGCATACAAATTCTTGCTACTAAATCATATGAACATTTTGCAAGTACCTTTGTAGCTACAGTATTTGTGGAAGTGATAAAGATACACTCTTAGAGGATAGATAGAAAAGGGGTCCTTGGTTAATGTCAATCTCATGCTTGTCTATGTGTTATGGTGGGTGGGGGTTCTTGGTTGGTTCCAATGCTTGTGTATGTATTATGGTGGGTGGGGTGATAGAGACGTTAGAAGTGTACTCAATTAAGACTATGTCTAGAAGAGATAGGGGTAGAATCAGAGCCAAAGGATTTTATCTTTCTATATTAATATAAGGAAGATGATTTTGAAAGTTTGATTGTTTCAAACCTTAATGCTTGTGCATGACCAACAAGAATTGAACCTCAATGTGGAGTCAATCAACACAAGGCAATATAATAGTTATGCACTCAACATGTCACTTACAGGAATTGGAGTGTGGAGGAGGAATTCAAGGAATTCAACCTGAGTGTGGAGGATAGTAATCATCCCTCCCAACCACCCAATCTAAATCCAATTGACTTAAAATTTGAAGAACATGGAGGTGAACTTTGATCCACTTATGTGTGCATATATATCATTTAATATAATCTCTCTATTACAAATTTAAATCATAATTGTCTTTTAATTCAATTGTATTCCCTTTTTTATTTTTCTCCTTAAAAAATTTACACTTTTTAAACTTATCTAATATCACAACTTGGTTGAATAGGGAATCTTTGAAATTTCTTAATTTAGAGTTATGTTGATGATATAAAATAACAATATCTAAAATTAAATTGATAAATGTTATATTAGAATCCACTTCTAAGTGGAATTTCATAATATTTTTTATAGTATTATTATTAATAAGTATAAATGATATACTTAAAATTAAATAAAATTTTATAATAATTAATATAATAAATTTGAAAATTAAATTAAAATATTTACTAACACATTATTATTTTGTTTTAAATTGTTTTAGAGAATTGAGTGTTTCATATATCTATATAAATTAATTTATTTTTAATTATTTTGTATATTATTATTATTTTAATTATATTTTATTATTTTATTGGATATGTAAATGTTAGAGTTTATTTTAAATATTTTTCCATATATATAAATCTATGTAAAATTGATTTTGATGAAATATACCATATTATGGAAATTTACATACATATTTAATACATGAATCAAAATGAGTCAAAATCCTTAATATAACTAATAATTTATCACATTAATCTTTTCATTGTTTAAATTTGATTTTATATGATTTTCATTTTAAATCAAAATTGAGAAATTTGTATTATGGAAATTTACATACATATTTAATACAGGAATCAAAATGAGTCAAAATCCTTAATATAACTAATAATTTATCACATTAATCTTTTCATTGTTTAAATTTGATTTTATATGATTTTCATTTTAAATCAAAATTGAGAAATTTGTATTATATAAAATTATAGTTGTAACAATGAAATTACATCATACACGCATACTTCGTAGCCAAAATTTTAAGAAAAATAAATAGCTCCTTGCAAAATATAGAGCTTACGTATATGATCAAAAAAAATGTCCCAGTACATAGCCTCTAAAATGTCCCAGTACATAGCCTCTTCTAAGATTGGATATGGTAGTTTAATATTATATTAATCAAAGAACATTGAGAAGTACAAAGATTCATAGTAAATCTTGGCTATTGGATTTGGATTACACATTAGAATAATTATCAAGACACATTATAATTGGTTATTGTGTGCAACCAATTAATAATGAAAAGAACAAGAATCATACAAAAATTTAGCAAGTAAATAAGGATATAAAGATGCATAAGAAGGTAATAAAATTTCTTCAATCATAAATATAGAGAAATGAAAACAAGTAATAATGGTTGCAAAGAAGGAAGTGATGGTAGTTTGGTATCACAAAGGAAATATACCAAGGTAAAAGAGAAGAAAGAGAAGAAGGACTTCCTAAGTTTTTGGGTAAACCATCTTTGTAGGTAAGTGTATGTATGTTAGGAGAGTTGTAGTCTATGAATTCACTATTTAGGTGTAAATAATACAATGAAAATGAATTTTCATTCACTTTAAAGGTGTTAGTGGAATAATAAAGCACTTCATTATGTATGGATTGGTTTTGGTGATTAAAATTAAAATTCATAGAGTTTATCCATTTAAGAGAGAGAGAGAGGATACTTGAATCATTTAGATGATATTGCATCACTAAGGGAGTGTTTATAAAAATTAAATGAGAATTGTGGATGAGAGATGAAGGTAGATAATGCCACATTTATTCCTAGTGTATAAATGAATAACAAACTAAATAAATGTGTTGATTTATAGAAGGAAAGTATTCAAAATGAATGTGAAAGGGGATTCAATAATATTTATGTTGGATAGTATATGAAAAACATAATGGATTCTGACAGAGTCTATATGAAACTGAAGAGACATAAATGTATCATTGTTGGTGCATTAGTGTTAAGCCCTAAATATTGGCACATTACTTCTTAATTGGGTAATATTTAATTAGTATTGTTATTTGATTTATGTTGACTTGTGTCCATTAATTGTAATTGTAACTCTTAGTCTTCTATATATACCAAGGGGAGATTTTCATTTGGAATCATCTTATATTTGTAAATTTATGTGGTGTATAAGGAGGTTTCCCCCTTGAAGAGGCTCATTATATGAAATCATCTATTTTTCAAGGCATTGAGTACTTATTCTAAGGTTTTTTTATGCTATTTTGATATTTGATTCTTAAAATTTGGTATCAGATCTCAAGGTCTTGGGGTTTTGTTGCTACATCTGAGACACCTTGGAATTTTTGCTATAACTTTTTTTCTACAACGTTTAAGAAGGAACCCCTTGAGGGATTTTTTACAGATTGATCAAGGTATGTGGGGTTCAAATTTTATATCCTTAGGCCTTATACTTTTGTAGATATAGCCTCTATAAGATAGAGTTCTGGAATCATCCTAAATTTATTCATCGCGGAATTTTCGCTATAATTTTTTTTTTGTGATGTTTTAGACCCTGAAACCCAGATTCTATTCACGGAAATTATTAAGGTATCTGTGATAAAAAATTTATCTTCCGGGTCATTACAATTTTATAGATACACCCTGTGTAAGATATGGTAGTTGACTAGTCATATTAACTAGTCTCAAACAAGTGTTCTGAGTAAAACAATGATATATTCTTCACTGAGTATCCAAATTAAGTGAGACTGGTTGCATTGGATAGTGGGCAGTCTGCAGTATTTTTGGTGCAAGTTTCAGAATCAAATATCAGGTATTGTGCTCTTTGCATGCTTTATAACAACGCTCTCCTAGGAGGAAAAAAAATAGCAAGGTGTGGGGAAGTTACCATAACTTCCACTTGGCACATCCAATTTTGATCAAACGTATGGAATTGCAAAGAATACGTATCATAGAACTACATAATGAAATTTTTAGACCCATAAGGGCTGAAACTTTGGATATACAACAGAAGAAAGATCGTTTAGAAGAACCACCTCAAAATCAAGGTTTAAAAGTGATACTTGGCCAACATTCCACCAAAAAAGGGAACTTCTAAACCAAATAATCATTCAAACAAACCTGCTTGGACTCTTGATGAAGGTGAAGAAATTCACAGGGACATAAATGCTTTACAAAAGAAGGAAGTAACAAAAGATGAAGTACAAGGGATGGTGGATTCAACTGAAGCTAAGTTGGAAGCAATAATGGATGCTAATATGGATGGTTTAAAAAGGGATATCATGTAAGGATTGAAAAAATTGTTAATAGATAGACCACTTGAAAGTGAAAATGTATCCCATGAAATTCATGGTGAGGACACAAGGAAGATGAATCAAGACTAGAGAAACTCCAACTTTGGGTTGAAGACCAACCACTTTCCTAAGATCGATATGATGAAGTTTGATGGCAAGGATCCAATCACATGGATACTCGAGATGGAGATGTTCATTGATCTACATGATGTTCCACACACACAAAAGGTATGAATTGCATATTTATATTTAGAACCCAATCAATTTGTGTGGTATTGATGGCTTTGTTCTCGTAAATCACTTTTCACTTGGACAATTTTCGCGGAATACATGATAACACACTATGAGGATACAAGGAGCAATACCTTCTTTAGCCAATTGATAAATCTCACGCAAAATGGTTTAGTTGCGGAACACATTGAGAAATTCCAAAGATTGAATATAAAGGTAACAATTATTCCATATGAGCACCTAAATGATGTATTCATAGGAACTTTAAAGGATAATATTCAACATGAGGTTCATCTTTGGGAACCCAAATCATTGGAGAATGCGGGTGGCGAGAAATGTTGAAAGTAAAAATATGGCTATGGCTACTAAAAGGACCACTCCTAACATCTATTGAGATAATAATGTCCCTTCTTCTAAAACACCTCAACCTACATGGTTGAAACCTCAATAATTGGAGGAAAGAAAAGAAAAAGGTTTATGCTTTAATTGTGAAAACAAGTACAGTAAGGGACATAAGTGTGGTGAGAAGAAATTATTCTACATAGATCGTGAAGAGGAAAAAGAAGAACAAGAATAAGAACCATATCAAGATGAAAATGTAGAAGATATTTCTTCTGAAGAGTTGAATCCCACCATATCATGTTATGCATTGGCTAGAATTAGCACTCCTCAAACCCTTAAAATTGAATGATATATCAAAAAGAAAAAGGTAATAGTCATAATTGATTATGGTAGTACTCATAATTTCATTCACTATAAATTAGCAAAAGATCTCAATTGATTTATATATCCAGTGCCATAGTTTCAAGTAATGATTGCAGATGGAGGAACTATCAATTGCTCAGGAAAATGCCATAGGATCAATCTTACTATGGGGGAACATGTAATGAATAGTCTAATGATTGCTATACCCATGGGTGGTGATGACGTTGTACTAGGATTCCAATGGTTACAATCATTGGGAACAATGGCTTTTAATTTTCAAGAACTTTTCATGAAATTTTCATTGGAAGGAAAAGAAATTGAGTTAAGGGGTATCACAGGGAAACCCAGTAAGGTGATAATCTCTAATGGCATGACAAAATTATTGAAAAAGGGGCATCAGGGGTGTAATTGTACAACTATGATCACTATATGTTCAAACATCTAAGCCATATATTCTCCTAGATATCCAAGGGATAATTGATAGTCATTCCAAAGTATTTGAAGATATTCCCAGAGATCTTCCACCCACTCACAATCATGATCATGCTATTCACCTAATTCCTGGGAGTGTTCCTCCTAACGTCAGCCCTTACAGATACCCTTATGCCCAAAAGAGTGAAATTCAGTGTATGGTTGAAGAAATGTTAGAGGACAGAATTATTAAACCTATCCAAAGTTCTTACTTTGCACCAGTGGTAATGGTACTCAAGAAAGAGGGATCATGGCGTATGTGTCCATATTATAGAGAGATCAACAAGATAATTATTAAAGATAAGTTTCTCATTCCTGCCATTGATGAATTGTTAGATGAACTACATGGAGAAATCTACTTCACAAAGTTGGATCTTTGTTCATGGTATCATCATATTAGAATGAAATAAGAAGATATCCCAAAAATAGCATTCTGAACTCATGAAGGCCATTGTGGATTTTTGGTCATGCCTTTTGGCATTACGAATGCACCTTCCACATTCCAAGGGTTGATGAATTCCATTTTCAAGCCCTTCCTTTGAAAATTTGTGTTAGTATTTTTTGATGATATACTAATCTATATAAGTCTAGGGAGGATCATGTTCGACATGTTGACAGGGTGCTACAAGTACTAAAGGAGCAACAACTATATTCCAAATCATCCAAATGTTTCTTTTGGGTGAAGGAGGTAGAGTATTTGGGTCATATTGTATCTCATGAAGGTGTCAAGGTATACCCTAACAAGATTAAGGCCATGCTGGACTGGCTGGTTCCCAAAACATTGAAGAATCTTATAGGATTTTGGGTTTGACAGGTTACTACCACAAGTTTGTTCGGAACTATGGAAGAATAGTAGCACCTTTAACAACATTAACTAAAAAGGATGCATTTTCATGGACTCCAGAGGAAACTCAAGTTTTTGAACAACTTAAAGAGGTGATGTGAAAAGCTCCTATCTTGACCACACTAGAATTCACAAAAACCTTTATTCTGGAATGTGATGCCTTAGGAAATGGTATCGATGTTGTTCTAATGCAAGAAGGAAGGCCCCTTGCTTTTGAAAGTCCTCCAATCAAGGGAAATGACTTACACAAACCCATTTATGAGAAGGAAATGATGGAAATACTACATGTATTGAAGCAATTGCACCTTTACCTAATAGGTAGGCACTTCAAGGTAAAAAAATATCATGATAGTCTTAAATACTTCTTGGAACAAATATTATCTTCAGAAGAAAAACAAAAATGGGTGACCAAGATGTTGGGTTATGATTTTGAAATCATCTACAAAAAAGGGAAGAAAATTTTTGTGGCAGATACACTCTCAATAAAGGATGAAGATATTGAGGCCTTTCTCTGTGTTATCTTAATCATCCAACCTGATTGGATAATAGAATCAAGGGATGAATAGAAGAATGGAAAAAAAGTGTGGAATCTTATTCAAAGGCTGTGGAAAGATTCTAGTGCATCCGATACATTTACATGGAAAAATGATTTACTATGGTACAAAGATCGCTTATATTTATGTAAGAACTACCAACTCAAATGAAAGTTACTCTTGGAACTGCACACCTCTCCTGTAGGTGGGCACTCATAATTTTTTAAAACCTACCACAGGGTCAAGAAGGAATTTTTTGGGATGGCCTTAAGACTGATGTTCAAAGGTTTGTGGAAGAATGTTTGGTTTTCCAACAAAATAAGGTGGAAACAATT
The DNA here is from genome assembly GCA_009831015.1 of Picea engelmannii. NCBI lineage: Eukaryota > Viridiplantae > Streptophyta > Pinopsida > Pinales > Pinaceae > Picea > Picea engelmannii. Next base: position 216,491 of record ML801980.1, read on the forward strand.
GAGACCCCGGGTCTTTTACAACCATTATCCATCCCAAGTCAGCGCTAGGAGGAGGTTTCCATGGATTTCATCACAGGTTTACCGAAGTCTAAAGGAAAGAGTGTTATCATGGTGATTGTTGATAGACTGACCAAGTATGCACACTTGTGTTCCCTCTCTCACCCTTTCAAAGTTAGTACAGTTTCGACCACATTCATGGAGACAATTCAAAAGCCACATGGAAGCCCAAAGATTATTGTAAGTGACAAAGATCCCATCTTCATTGGATATTTTTGGAAAGAATTATTTTCTTGTTTGGGCACTCAATTGGCTCATAGCCAATCTTATCATCCTCAATCTCATGGACAAACCGAGATAGTGAAAATTTTTATGGAAGGATACCTTCGTTGCTTTGTCTCTAATAAACAAACACAATGGTTCAAGTGGTTACCCTTGGCAGAATGGTGGTATAACACTTCCTTTCACACTGCAACAAAAATGACACCATTTATGGTGCTCTATGGATATCACCCACCATCCATCACTTCTTATTTATAATTAAAAACTAAGATTCAAGCAGTGGAAGATCACATCGAGCATCAACAACAAGTTCTCCAACTCTTAAAGGAAAACCTGACCATGGCACTAAATCACATGAAACAACAAGCATATCAAGATCGTAGTGAAAGAAGTTTCGAAGTAGGGGATTGGGTATTTTTAAGACTACAACCATACACAAAGATGTCCCTCAAGCAAGCTAAGAAGGATAATAAATTATCACCAAATTACTATGGCCCTTATAAGGCGTTGCAAAATATTGGTACTATGGCATACAAATTGGAGTTTCTTACATATTCACGAGTACACCCAGTTTTTCATGTTTCATGCTTAAAGAAGGTTATAGGTGACAAGATCCTAGTTCAAACTATATTTCCAGAACTTGACGAAGAAGGAAAAATCATATTGGAGCATGAAGCTATCACTGACACAAGAATTCTCTAGCTGAGGAATAGATCCATTTCAGAGTATCTCATTAAGTGGAAGAAACTATCTGTTGAAGATTCCACCTGGGAAGATGATTTTTTAATACAGAAGCATTCAAAATTACTCAAGCGCTACATACAACACTTTTCTTAAGGGGAGGAGCATGTTAAGCCCTAAATATTGACACATTACCCCTTAATTGGGCTATATTAAATCAATATTGTTTTTTTATTTATGTCGTCTTGGGTCCATTAGTTGTAATTGTAACTCCTAGTATCCTATATATACCAAGGAGACCTTTTCATTTGGAATCATCTTGTATTTTTGAATTTATGTGGTGTATATGGAGGTTTCCCCCCTCAGAGAGGCTTATTATTTGAAATTCTCTCTTTGCCAATGCATTGAGTACTTATTATGAGGTATTTTATGCTATTTTGATATTTGGTTCTTAACAATTAAAATGTTGATTGATGAAATCGAGGATTAGGACAAATTGGACAAAGAAGAAGAGAGTGGTTAATGATACTTCAGTGTCAATATCAATCTTGCGTGATATAATGCGTAGCACCATGATTTCTAGAAAAACTCAAGCAAGGTTAACCAAAAAAGGAAGCATATTCTAAATGTACAACACAAATATGATATTTGGGAAATAAATGTGGATTGGCTAGGTTGGGGTTGGATAAAAAGTGCTAAAAAAATGAAACAACAATGAAAATATGATCAAAATAAGAGCACATATGTTTTCTAGAATCCATTGGGATTTAAGAACAATGAAAGACAACAAAGAAAGACTAATAATGTTAAACAAAGCTACGAGATGTTGAGGAAGGTGTTGTAGAAACAAATCATGAACATGGCCAGAAAGGAATCCATGATAATGAGTGAGAATTATTTAACCTTTCTATTTTTGTGTTTATGTACTTCTAATATTAGTAAATCCATCAGGTATTGATAGTTTTAAAGGAGAGAAATTCAAAAAATGAAAGAAATTAGATACTTACAATGCATATGCAATAGTAAGCATGCTAAGAGCTAATGCTTGCTGCATATAGTTATGATTTTAGTGTATATGAAAATTCTTGAACATATATAATATGTTTACAAATTAAGAGTGGTCTATTGATATGTATGAAATACAGATTTTATAATGATTAAATGTATCTAATGATGGATTATGTAACTAGGAAAAGGTTAATAGCATGGCTAAAGACATCGATGATTGTGGCCCATTTATTATTAGGATGACCCTATTACATATAAATTTACACATTACTTATATATTTAACCCCATATGTTCCCTATCTTGGTGTCATATCATATACATTTGACGTCATACATGCCCCCCTTAGGGTCATATCAATGATACTGCATATGATAGTCAATTTTATGAAGAAAATATGAGGACAAGAAAATGTTGATCAAGAGGTTGGTCAAAGGAGTATGTGAGTCCATATAACGCACCAATTAATTAGGTAGCATAAAATAAGTTGATGGAAACCATGTAGGTATACAATTAGTGTTCTTATGTTGCATAGATGATGAAGGGAGTTTAGGTAAGAATTTCTTCAGTCAATATTTGATATCCTAATTGATATGTTTATGTTATTTGAAATAATTTATGTGAATGATATACCACTTGGTGTGGTAAAGGAATAAAATTTTTGATATATATCTAGGTTGTTTAATATTTTAAATGAATTCATATGAGATAAAATGACATCTCAATTTGTGTTGGTTATGAGCTAGTAACCAAGGTGGGTAATAAGTTATAATTATGTTATAGAAGTTAATGCTTGTAGAGATAACCATATATTTGGCCATAATGTTATTGGATATGGAAATGATATAACACAATACAAGTCTCCAATCATATCCCTACTTGTATTGGTGTCTTGTACTATAACCTTCTTTCCAACACTGAGAGCACCTTTAGAGAAAAATGGTTTCCTAAGGGATTGCAGAGCATAGAAAGGAAATGCATTCTAGTATGCCTAAGGAATTGTTTATTAGAGAAAGGGTATATACCTAGTGTTGAGTTGGGATAAGGATGAAGGTGTTCAGATGGCCAAGAAAGTATTGGGGAGGTAGTCAAATGATGTGTTGAATAATTGGCTATACCTTCAAACTCATCATGGTGGAATACATGACATATGAATAATGTATTCTTGAATCAATGCAAGGGTGCATTGAGAAGATGTGCATGAGTAAATTGAATAAGTGTGAAAGTTTTGGTTATGAACACACATATGTTGGGATATCTACGTGAATGCATTATTTGAATTCATTGTGTGAATGCATCCTTATGTTATGTACCATTGAAATTAATATGATTACAACTAAATGATGGAGTTGTTAATAAATTCATGAGTTTTGAGATCATTTAAAGAGTTGTTGTGGGTGTTGTAGTAAAAATATGGTATGAAAAAGTACTCATGTCTTGATGGAATACAATAAATATTCATTGAGAGAATAGATTTGCATAAAGAGACATCTTGGATATGGAATTTAAAGAAAGTTGTAATGAAAACAACAACTACAACCTACATAAGTGGAAGCTAAGTATTATGTGGAACTTCTTATATATTTTAGAAATACGATTGATGTGATAACTATTTTAAAAGTCAATTGAAAGAGAGAGATGAATTATAATATTTGTATGTTTATGTTATGAAACAAGTGGATGGTGGTTCCACGTAGTAAGGGGAAAGGATGAATATTGTAAAGCTAGAAAGCCTAGGAAGAAGGTCATTGTGATGACATTGGAACTTTGTGATTTTCATAAGTTATCGATTGAACAGAGGTTTTGAGTGAATTATTGGGTAATAATATATAGGTTGGCACTCTTATTGAATGTGAAATACTTGGCAAGATGGATCACTCAAGGGAGTGTTTAGCAAAGAAGGATATGAATGACATTGGAAGGGAGAGTTAGTCAAGCAAGAGGAAACATAAATGAATATTCTATGAGAAATTCATGTGGCATGATTGTTGAAATCAAGGAAGGTTTTTCAGAAAGGATAGTGAGATGAACTCTTACCCATGGAAACAATGTGAAGCAAATAAATATTCATACATATAAGTACTGGATTAAAATTTCACATTTATTAAATATTATAAATAAATATGATTACTTTGTTGAGTTGAAACTTCCTATGAAGGGAATAAACATTGCATAAAAATGGCTATAACAACCATATTTTTCTTGACAGTCATTACAGAAGTAGTTGAAGAATGAAGACATGATTCTATATTAGAAAGAAGAATATTGAGGAGGGTGTTATTCCTATGGCGGGAGGAATGTAATACCCTCTATGAGCATGAGAATAAACTGTAAGTATTGGGTAATTGGGTCAGTGGTTTAATTTGATTACTTTGGAATTATATAAAATAATAATAATAATAATTTAATAATAATATAAAAAGGTGCACTTAGGTTTATATATCCCTAAGAGGATAATGGGGGAGATGAAAAGACAAGAGGGGAAATAGGGGGTGCTCAATAAATTAATATGTTATTGAGATTACCAAGTGTCTAGCTCTGATGCCTTCATATCCCTTTATATTATTTTCTTTATGTTTATTTCCCAATATTTTCAAAAGGGGAACATGGTATCCATGCAAATCATTTATTCATGAAATCCTTGGAATGTTAATTCATTCTCATTCAAGGGAGGGGGTAACCATAAAGGAGGTTTCCAATTGGGGAGACCATGTGCATATGTTGAGAGAGATAATCGTAGGTGGGGATTCTAGTGTGCTGAACCATGGAGGAGAATGCTACTATGTAGGTACACTGTGAGGCCATTCACATACACTAAGATGATGTTGGTGTGTTATCTTTCAGTATTGATATTCCATTATTCCTATAGGTATTTTGTTTCTATAAACTTGATTATTTTACTTGTATGAGGAAAACCATGGCTATGAGTGTTTCTAATTGCTACAATTGAGATTTCCTACAATCCAACATTGGAGATTTTCATGGCTAGCTTGCATGAAAACATTATATGAAAATGGGATAGCCTAAGGGATTGCTTATTAGTGAAGGGGGTCCCATTAATTATGTTGTGAAAGGATTATGGGGAAAGAGGGGATAGAAAGTCAGATTTTTGTAGAATTAATGCGATAAAAGGTAAGTTCCCTAGTTGTAGATGTTGTTGTAAACTTGGGTTGAGAGGTCAAAT
>ML801980.1:221740-236005 GCA_009831015.1 Picea engelmannii
TAAAAATTATAGTCTCTTCTTCTATTTTGCTTGTCGTTGCTACATTGTATCCTTGCCTACAATAAAAGCAAGTAAGAATAAATGGATTCAATTATGCTTTACCGATACGTTGGTATTCAATTTCCAAATTTAACTACAATTTTAAAAAAGTGGAGTTGATAATAATATGGGTAAATATTCATTCTAACAATTTTTTAAAGGAATATTACATAGCCTAAATGTAACCCAAATAACTCACCTCAATATTATGGTAGCCACCTATATGACAATACGTGATAGATTGATGTTTCATGCACTTTAATATTCTATACAACCCCACTCTATTATAAACCCCTTTAGATTCAATCCCATGAATTTACCTAGCCATAATCACACTACCATCCTAAATCATGTCTTTATCCTCTTTTAGGATCAACTCTAAAATTTATTTTTCAAAACTTCTTTGATGTTATATTTGGTTATTTATATGTCTCAATGAATGCTTACCTTTAGGTTTCTTTTTCAACAAATGGATAAATTGGTTTTACATGGCACCGCAGTTTTTACACGACACCACTTGGTTCTATCATGATACTTGAAATGATTTTGGTCAACATAATAACTCACACTAAACACCATTTATTATTCATTATATTCCATATGAGGTCATCTTGGGTGGCTCACTAATTTTTTTAATTGAAATACATGCAAAAATGAAGATAAAGTTGTGAAATGTTTCGCTTGTTGATTGGTTCATGAGGATTAATAGATCACCATGGTAATCCTACCATGCTCAATATTTGTTGTTATCTTTATCAATATAGTATATTCTCCTTTTTCCTTGGAATTTTTTGAAGTAAAGAAAAAAGAAATATATAAGAGATGCCTATAATTCTAATCATATTTCACTCACTACCAATTGTTGATGATTGCAGCGTCGTGTGACATTCTACAGGTTGTTCTCCTCTGGACTAAGTTGAGACGATATGTGAGAGAGCCCATGTGTTGGGTGTGCCCATGTGATGGGTGTGCATCAGACTCTGTACTGAGTTGTGATGACGTGTGGTCTCTTGTCTACTCCTATGGACTGAGTTGCTCGATGACTTGAGATGGTCTCCTTCCTTGTAATCCTCTAGATTGAGTTGAGTTGGGTTGAGATGGTCTCATGCCTTGTAATCCTATGGACTTAGTTGAGTTGCCTCGAGATGGTTCTCCAGATGGTACTCCTATGGACTCAGTTTATTTAATATTTTGAGAGTGATGTCTTTGTGGACGACCACAGGTGGACGTGTCCCTAGTGGCTAAGCATTAAAGAATGTGAGAGATCCTTGCTATATTGTCTAAAGATTAAGATTTACTATGTAATCCTGATTGTGTAAAAGGGTACAATTCGACCCCACCATGTAAAAGATAATTAATATTGTGTAATGATTAATTATATTTTAAGTTGTTCAGGTCCTCCCTATTATGCCAAGTGTCTTGTCTATTCATTGAGCTAGGTATTGTATAAATAAGAGATAGATCCCCATTGTGGATCATATCTCATACACTCAACGCATGGTCTGAAATTGTGAGGACTGAAGTGCGCACTTTTCTAGGCACTAGTTTTTTCAGTCATAGAAGCACCCTCTTGTGTGCTAGGGTTTGGTGGTGGATGGCGGATCTTCTCTTGGAAATATAAGAAAAGGATTGTTGGGTTTTTCCCTTGATTGAGAAGGGTTTTCCCAAGATACTTCTTGTGTTCTTGTGCATGGTTATTCTTCTTGTGATCTTGGTTTACTGTAGCTTGTATTGTTGTTGCAAATGGTTATGGTTTAGTTAATGCTAAGTTTGATATAAAATACATGCTTGACCTAATCATCAAATTTCAACATGGTATTAGAGCAGTTCCTGAAGAAGACCTATTGCACAATAAATGAAGGTAGGTCATGGACATCTAAAAGTTTTCATACCCCTGTTGTTGGTGTAAGGAGAGGGTTGAACCCTCACATAAATTCTGTGGTGAATTTTGAGGTTGGACACAGGTCTATTAGTTTGGGCTAAGCCTTGATTAAGGGCTTAAAAGTTGGTAGTGCATTGTTTAAAGTGGTTAAGGGAGACCACGGTATGAAGAGGATCCTCCAGGGTTGTCCCAGCCATAAGAACCCCTAACTACAGAACTAAATGAAGACCTAAAACAATAGACCTACCACATAACTAAAATTGAAACCTAAACAAATTGCAGTTTGGTTTTGAGGGAGATCTGAGGTAGGTTCTGAGGCATATTAAAGGATGAATTTGTGACAGTATTCAATGGTATTTTTCTGAGGTATATTTCAGAAAAATTATAACAGTTTTGAGGCCAAAATGATTGACATATCTGAGGCGAAGACTGAGTGGGTTAAGAGGCAAATTTCAAAGCATTAAGGTAATTTTTGAGGCAACTAAAAAGTGATTTCTGAGGCAACAAAAAGGTGACTCCTAAGGCAACAGACTAAAGAGATCTGAGGCTATAAGGGTGGATCTAAGGCATGTCCTGTAGCATAGATTAAGGTCAAACTAGAGGCTTGTTCTTTGACAGTCCTGAGACTAATTCTAAAGTATTTCCTAAAATAGTTTTGAAACAATTCCAAAGCCATTTTTGTGGAAAATCTACAAAGTGATCAAAGGCAGATCTAAGATCTTATGCAAGCCTAATTTTCTAAGGAAATGAGGCATACCTCATACAAAATATGAGGGAAAATTCTAGAATCATCTCCTGCATAACCAAGTGAAGATTGAGAAGTAGCTAGAGACTCATCTTGGGTACAAATTTTAGTTTGTGCTATAGGAAGTATACTAGCAAATTTCTAATTCTGAGTTTGAAGAAGTTTTGAGGTAAATTTCTTAAACTTGTTTCAAGAGTGATCTTTGGTGTGACTTTTGAGTGTGGGATATGAGTGCACCTTATTGAAGATCTAGTGGACATCAAGGAGACTAGACTTGCATCTAGTGATGTGCAAGGTTTCAAGACCTTGTCACAAGGAGACTAGACTTGCAGCTAGTGATGTGCAAGGTTTCAATCCCTTGTCACTATGAGACTAGACTTGCAGCTAGTGATGTGCAAGGAAAGAAACATAAGCCACCTCAAAATAAGTTGATAAATTCATGAAAGAACGACGAGGATTTATTCCCTATCTCATCTTTCTTAGGAGGATCAAAAGCAAGATTGAGCATGATTGCAGATTAAGGTAAGTTTTGTACTACTTTCCTTAATTGATTTCATCATTACTCTGTAGTATCTTGCTTTTGATAATGAAGGGTATTATCCTTGGTGTGGAATCCCTCATGAATGATCCCTGGTATGGGAGTCCATTTTTTTTTTTTTTTTTGTGGTTGGTTATTATCTTAGTATAGGAGGCCAAATTTCTTATTTCATTATTGAAGGGCCATGATCCCTGGTACAAGAGTCAAATTCTTCTTGGTTGGTTATTATCCTAATACATGAGGCCATTTGGATTGTTATCCCTATGGGAGTTCATCTTGGTTATTATCCTAGTACGAGAGGCCAAAAAAAGCACTTTAGAGACAGTAGAGGACCTGAGAAGACATGGAATGTCTCTAAGTTAGCAACACCAAAAAAAGGAAGATGTTTGTCCTTCCGAATTTAGAGGGATTCATTTGAATCAGAGGGAGTCAAACTATTTGAGAAGAATGAAGAGACAATATCTTCTCCCCCTTCAACAATTCAAAGGGAGATAATTACAGATCTAGTTGATCCAGTTGATGTTCCTAGAGACATTGCAGTAGGCCATAAGAGGCCTTCTTTGGCTTGACAAACTCTGTAGGAGGATGAAGGACATGCAGTTCCTCGTGATACATTCTGAGAGAGAAAGATACCACAAATATTTCCGAGCTATGTTTAATCTATGAGACACATCATTGATACTGAACCTTCTTGTCATGGAGAAGCAACAAGACATTAGTTTTGGAAAGATGCCATGACAGAAGAGCATCGCTCCATCATGAAGAATGATGTGTGGGATATTGTTCTGAGACCGAAAGGGAAGTCTGTAGTAACTTCCAAGTGGATCTATAAGATCAAACATGCAGCTGATGGAAGTGTCAAGAAACACAAAGCAAAATTTGTGGCTAGAATATTATCTCTGGAGGAGGGAATAGATTATGAGGAGACATTTTCTCATGTTTCCCAATAGACTTCCATCCATACGATTATTTCTCTGGTTGAATCCATGGGTTGGAGACTACATCAGATGGATGTAAAAGACAACCTTTCTCAATGGTGATATGGAGGAAGAATCTTACATCAAGCAACCATATGGATTTGTGACACATGAGAAGGAGTCTCATGTATGCAGGTTGAAGAAATCTCTGTATGGACTAAAACAGGCACCTCTTGTGTGGTATGAGAAGATTGATGGATACTTGATGAGTTTGGGCTTTAGCAAGAGTGTTTTTTATCCAAACCTAGACTACCACATTGTTGGTGATGAGTGCCTGATTTTGGTCCTATATGATGACTTATTCCTCACCGATTCAGAAAGCCTCATTGTTGAATGCAAGAGTGCATTGGCTTCTAAATTCGAGTTGAAGGACCTTTGTATGATGAAATACTTCATGGGACTAGAAGTATGGTAGAGGACTGATGAGATTTTCCTAAGTCAAGGAAAATATGCAGTCAAGATATTGAAGAGATTCGGTATGACAAACTACAAATCCATGCCTACACTGATGGTGATGAATTTGAAGAATATGAACGAGGCTTCTTTTGAGTCAGGCGAGATTGATCCACATCTTTATATATAGCTGATTAGATCATGGATGTATCTGGTTAACACTAGACCTAATATATGCTATGCAGTGAGTGTACTCAGCCAATTTATGAGTTAGTTGAGATAGACACACTAGATAGCAGCGGAGCATGTGTTTAGATATCTATGAGGCACAATTGGTTATGGCTTGAGATATGCCTTCGATGTAGACATGAGATTGCAGGACTATGTCGATGCAGATTGGGCAGGGAGCGTAGTGGACCGAAAGAGTACCTACGATTGTTGCTTTACTTTGGGATCTTCCATGGTTTCCTGGTGTAGTAGGAAACAAAATTCTGTGGATTTTAGTACTTCAGAAGTAGAGTAAGTTGAATTTTGTGTGGCATTCCACGAAGCAGTGTGGCTTCACAAGATCCTTGCAGAATTATTTTTTCACGAGATGGATTCCACCATTATCCATTGAGATGACCAGAGCAGTGTGAAGCTCTTCGAGAACCATGTGTTTCATGATAAATCAAAACACATTGAGATGAAATACCATTATACCAAATATATGGTGCAGAGGAAAGCAGTACACATGCAATATCTTTCTACACACGAGTAGGTTGCAAATGTCTTCACCAAATCGCTTTCCAAGATGAAGTTTGAGTACTTCTGTGAGATACTTGGCTTGGTGGAGAAGGCCTCCCTAACTGAGAGGGAGTGTTGATGATTGCGACGTCATGTGACATTCTCCAGGTCGTTCTCCTCTAGAATGAGTTGAGTTGATCTGTGAGAGAGCCCATGTGTTGGGTGTACCCATGTGATGGTGTGTGTCGGACTCTGGACTGATTTGTGATGACTTGTGGTCTCTTGTCTACTCCTCTAGAGTGAGTTGAGATGACTTGAGATGGTCTCCTTCCTTGTACTCCTTTGGATAGAGTTGATTCGGCTTGAGATGGTCTCCTACCTTGAACTCCTATGTTCTTAGTTGATTCATCTTGAGATGGTTCTCCAAATGGTACTCCTATGGACTTAGTTGAGTTAATCTATTGAGAGTGACGTCCCTGTGGTTGAGCACAGGTGGACGTTTCCCTAGTGGTTGAAAACTAGAGGATGTGACATATCCTTGCTATATTGTCTAAAGAGTAATATTTATTATGTAACCCTAATTGTGTAAGGGGTACAAGTCGGCCCCACCATGAAAAAGATAATTAATATTGTGTAATGATTAATTATATTTTAATTTGTTCAGGTCACCCCTATTGTGCCAAGTGTCTTATCTATTCGTTGAGCTAGTTATTGTATAAATAAGAGATAGATCCCCATTATGGATCTTCTCTCATACACTCAATGCATGGTCTAGAATTATGAGGACTAAAGTGCGCACTTTTCTAGGCACTATTTTTATCAGTCATAGAAGCACCCTCTTGTGTGTTAGGGTTTGGTGGTGGATGGTGGATCTTCTCTTGGCAATATAAGCAAAGGATTGTTGGGTTTTTCCCTTTATTGAGAAGGGTTTTCCCAGGATAATTCTTATGTTCTTGTGCATGGTTATTCTTCTTATGATCTTGGTTTACTACAACTTGTATTGTTGCTACAAATGGTTATCGTTCAGTTAATGCTAAATTTGAAATAAACTACATGCTTGACCTAACCATCAAAATTCAACACCAACTCCTTCTTCTATATATGTAACATTCATGGAGAAGTAAATAATATTAAAGATATATAATTCATTATAGAAGTTGTATATTTTTTGTGATATTTTGCTACTTTTGCAATAGTGGAACTCCTTATATGGTAATGAGTAATTGTATTTGTAGTGGGGCATGGGTAATATGTAATTGTATGAATTTAGTTGACTAAAAAGAGGAGGACCGAGAAGATCAAATTGATCTTGGAGCCTATCATATTGAGATTCTTACTTGAAAGCTAACAATGAATGGGCATTGGGAATATTAAATATTAGTGGGAAAAAATGAATTATTATTACTATGTTTATGCTTATGAGGATGTAAACAAAGTGAAATAATCGAAGTAAATGTTTGAGAAATTTTACATACTAAGTTGGATTGGACTTCTGATTAAGACAAATTTGGAAAAGGAAATAGCATAATTCCTTTGTTGATGTTTATACCATCGNTATGCTTATGAGGATGTAAACAAAGTGAAATAATCGAAGTAAATGTTTGAGAAATTTTACATACTAAGTTGGATTGGACTTCTGATTAAGACAAATTTGGAAAAGGAAATAGCATAATTCCTTTGTTGATGTTTATACCATCGTCATTCGAAGAGTTTTAGATAATACTATATAAAATGCAATAACAACCTGGAACATTGTGTTCATGGATCATTATGTATCTGGAATTTTTTTTATGTGAAAGTATTACCCATGTTTTGTTACAACATCTATATCATACTAGGATATATATAATTTATCAGTGCAACAAGGTTCATCCTTCTCCCTATATCCATCCTTTGAGACACTCAACATGATTTAAAATGATAGAAAACTATGCCACTAATTCCATGAGCATGGAGCCTATAAGTATGGTGCGGACTATGATTGATGAAGAAATCCATAGGCAATGTGAACAAAAGTTTAACTGAAGTTTATATTTGGCCCAAGAGGCTCTAACCTAATTTGTATAAAATAGACAAATATGGTTTTATGGAAAGAAATCAAATATTCAAGGTGAACATTGATCGTAACAACCCTTTCTAGAAAAAAAGATTGATATTGAAGCACTTAATGAGTGGTTTAACACATGTCATTTGGGTCTAGCTTAGGTGGTTGGGAGAAATTTGTTATCCTCCCTGCCCATGTTCAATTCCCACAACTAATATGTTCAGCTCATAATGAATATATTGTTGTAATAGCCTTGAACACTATGTTGACAAATCCTCTAGCTTCTCACAAATGCGGTTTACCCTTGGTATCATCCTCGATGAGGAGAAGTACCCGGTGGGTTTCCTAGAGATATGTATTCCATAGAATTTATAAAAAACAGGGGGGCGGGGGTGGGTTTAACATGATCCAATTTACAGATTTTGAGGTCAACAACATCAACAATACATAGGAGATCAAGATTGTAACCATACAAATGTAATTGGTTTCCAAAGTTTGGTGGGAAATGCACAAAAAACACTTTGATAAGTGTGATTATCCTATCACTACATGACTTAGAATTCATAATACAATATTTCATTAGAAACATGTAGGAAACCCACTTTCCTTGTAATATTTTTCCTATGTAGGAAAACCTCTTGTCTTGTACTCTCTTTCCTATGTAGGAAAACTGCTTCTTGTACTAGTGGTTGTTTTTTAAAATTAAACTTTGATATGCAAGAAATATGATTTGCAACTTTGGTATGCAAGAGATAGGATGTGCACCCTTGTATGAAACTTTCTTATCATAAGAAATTAATCTAACATTCACATTGTATTAAATCTTTCATACTACTACTAACAAATAAAATTCCTAATTAAAATAATACCTAAAGATATTAAAACTATTTATATAAATTAATAACAAATCAAATCCTTAAAATACCATAAAAGATATTAAAACCATTCATACTCAATATAAACAAATCAAATCCTTAAAATACCATAAAAGATATTAAAACCATTCATGTTCAATATAAACAAATCAAATTCTTGAAATACCATAGATTACAAACATATAGAACACCACCTAATTAATGAAGCCTCCAAAGGTGTTAACACCTTCTCCTCTCAATCCCATTTCCAAACTTCCTCTCCGCCTAAAAGGGTTTGGGTTACACTCATGAAAAATTAGATTTGTTGTTAATTCATTGTTTTTCAATTTTTATCTTTATTTTAAAAGATCATATAAATTAAAATTATTTTTCACTTTTAAGCATAATTTTTTTTTTATTATTTCTTAACTTTTAAGTATAATTATTATTGATTAACTAAGTGTATTATGTGAAATATTCTTTAACTTTAATTTTAATATGTTACTAAGTTATCTTACTAAAAGCATATATTTAGTTGGAAATACAAATTATTGGGTAGAAAGATACATTCTACAATTTAGATTAGGTGGATGTGTGACTATGTGTTTAAATTCAATTTGTACTTTATACTTGTCACTCTTAAATAATAATAATAAAAAAATTAAGTAAATGAAAATTGTATATATCTAATTCTAACCTTTTGCTAAATAAAACAAATTGTATATATATGTTTAAACCCTTCTTTTTACATTTTAAAAACAATTGAAGAAGGATTTTCACCTCCTAAAAATTTAATCCCTTTCAACAACAAAAGTTAAAATGAATTTATACAGATCATAATATAATGCAAATATCCTTTAAATGTAAATGTATTGCTTTTGCCTATGAGCAGGAGCATTGACAGAAGCAAATTAACACTCATGTCGCTCATGAGGTTATGAACGTTAGAAAGTACTGTGAAAACTTACATATATTGACTTGAAAATTCCATGCTTATCTCAAAGTGGGTTATATAGTCCAAGCCTATCTACTTTGCCATTACCATTTGTGGGTTATAGCCCAAGCCTCTCAACTTTGCCATTACCATTTGTGCATGACATTATCGTGACTTATTTACACATATTTATACCTCCGTGACGAATGCAAACTGAATTTGTCATATCAAACAAACCATGAAGACCTTGGATTACCTTCGAGGCCATGGCGATTGGTACCCATGTTCTTGTCAACGACGACAGCGAACGCTCGGCTTAAAAGCAGGCGCACACAGAGGAGCCACTTAGAAGCCCTTCCGTGACATATACTCTTGCAGATGCTTTCATTGCACACTTCATCTTCTTCAACCACATCCTCTCACACAGTTCAATTCATTTGCAATAAGTCAGCGCGATTGCATGTGCTTCCCATGGACATACGTAACTTATATTACAGTAGATTGGAGTTGGTGCAGCTATTTCAATAGACTAATCATAAACACGTTTGAATCCCTGTGATTTTAAATTCGGCGAGCCCGTACTACGCCATTTTGAAAGCCTTGTGGATATGGAAGGCATGCCGCGTCAAACCTAATTATAATTATATTGGCAGAAGCCAATCCAGTGATGCACCTATATAAATATAATATTGATAGTACATGTTCGTAGTACGGGCAATCATTGATAGTTTATTCAGTATATGCAAAACTCGCTGTGATGAATAATTTGCTGTTGGTCGTTGCATTGATGTATTTTTTTGTGCTAACAGTGTGGGGAAGGAGAGATGACATTCACCCATAACACGATAACGCAGTAACAGAAGGAACATCGCATTTGAGGGACCAGAAAAAGAAAATAAACTTGCTGAAAATGAGATTTCTTTCATTCATAAATACTCATCCAAATGATAGTGTTATAATTAGGTTTGAATTCTCAAAAGTGGTCTTGTAAGAAAAAACGTTAAAGCTTGATGATACATGCCAAGAATAATAATGGAATCTGTTAAATATATTGTAACCTCAACAGTCTGACAGTACACTGCCAGCTATCCTAGCCAGTTGTGCTTTCTATTTTTGTCTTTCTTGAGTCTATTTAGCTCAACCATCTTGCATTGTACTTAACTTCTTCAGTACTTCTTCATACATTTCAATATACTGTTCTATTCTTTTCTCTCTGCATTTCTCTTTGCTTCACAATTTATCATGGTATCAGAGCTTCAACAGTAAGCCTCTTCACACAATCCGGAGAGCAACACGATCCTCACAGCGCAGAGCTTCACGGATCTTGAGAGCACGTGACACAGTCTCTTTCACAAGGTTTGGAGAGTCATCCGTCATACTCTCGAAAGATCCTCATAGGAAAATTCCACGAGGAAGCAGTCCGTCTTACGTTCAAAAGATCAACGTAGGAAGCTTGCAGAGGTTGCAGAGCGTACTACGCTCGAAAGAACGAGGAAGCAGAGATCGAGAAAGAAGAAACTTTAAAGATTCTTGCACATTTTTCAAGAATCGTCAAAGATTGACGAAGAAGAGCTGCAGAACGAAAGAACGTTTAAAGAACTCGAAGAATTCGTTCAAATCGTTAAAGATTTCTGCAGAAGGCTGCATCGTTTAAAGTTTTTTTAAATTCGCTCAAATCTGTCAAAGATTGAAGCAGTGAACAAAGAATCTGTGAATTTCTTTCAAATCTTTGAAAGATTCACAGATCTTTCTTCCACAGGAGAAAAGAACGTGTCTCAGGTTCAAAGAACAACCGTCGCGACCGTAAGATTCGTCCTGAGAATGGATCTGAAGCGGGAAACCAGTTCAGAAGGGATGAGGAGAGTGCGGAAAAGGCGAAAGAGTTTCAGCCGTTAGATCTTGCACAGAGACCCGACCGTCGTTGGATCCACAAGAAAGTGCACGAGGTTTAATCCTCTGCAGCGCCAAGGAATTTTTGACCTGTGAAGTCCCGTCATCATCTGGAGCGTCCATCAAGAGACACGTGGCGATATAGCGGCACTTCGCTGACTCGCAAGGTGTAAAGGTCAGAAGACTGTCGTGAGAATTCACGAATCGCAAAATCACGAGTCATTCTGGACTGTTGAATCAAGAAAGATCGTGAGTCGTTGATCTTATCCCATCGCAAAATCGGGGATCGGGAGTTGGACGAGCAAAGATTGCACTCCAAAAACTCCGATACGTGATATCGCAAAATCCCGAGAGGACTTGTGAGCCGTCCATCTCAGAGAATAGGTGGCAGCAGATCCAAGTGCCGTCAAATCGACATTTCGGAGTTCGCGGTTTTGAAAGACCGTCGCAACAAGAGTTCTAAACTCTCGAAATCATGATTCACGAAATAGCGATAAGATCACAGCCATCCGTTTGACCGGACACGTGGCGGACATCGAGGAAACCATCGGCGTTTCGACATCCAGGGTTTCAAGTTGACAGAGAAGTTGTGTCAACGGAGCGTCGCAAGTCGCGATATCCCGAGGTTGAATCAGGACCGTCCATCTTGTGGGGACGCGTGGCGTAAATCCGAGGACTCGGGAAAAGTCCCGAAAAGGAAAGGGCCATCGGCACATCAAGATTCGGTGTTTCGCAAATCCTGAGAACAAGAAGCACGAGCATTTCGGAACTGCGAAGTCCGAAATCATGACAGGAGGAAAGTTCCATTTTGGGGCCCAGCTGACATCATCTTGTCAAAACAAGGGATCAGGAATCTCCACGGTGAAACCCCCGAAGCAAACTTGAGTTGTCCATCTGTTGAGGATGCGTGGCAGAGATCGAGGCTTTCGAAAAATTTCTCGAAAGTAGAGTCCATCAGCATTACGGGATTCGGCAAATCGCGGATCCTGGAGACGACAAGTTTGGAACAGAACAAATCGCGAAATCACGAGGAGAAATCAGGACCGTCCAATATAGGAGGATGCATGGCGGAGATCAAAGGAATCGGGAAATTTCTCAAAAGGAAAGCGCCATCGGTAAATCAGAGATCGGGGAATCGAGGAGTTAGAAGAGCTCGTCATCAGGGTTCACGAAGTCCTGATTCGCGATATCCCAATAAGATCTGGACCGTCAGATCACAGGAAGATCTGGACCGTTAAAACGTCCAAAAACAAATTTCGCATTTCGGCAATTTGAAAGGCAAAAAAACCCGAAAAGACAGTAGCGCTTTAACATTAAGGCGCGTGGTCACATTGCACCGTGACAAAGGCAAATTCAAGGCCGATAAGCTCTTTTCGGCCATCGACAAATCGACGTTTCGGCGATCGGAGGTAAATACGGAATTTCCCTCTATTTTTTCTGCAATTTTTTTTATGGCGTCCTCTAGCAATTTAGGACCAACTCAGGGTCCGATTCTTCTGTGAAAGAATTACGAGTTTTGGTCTCTTCGAATGAGGTCGTTCTTGCAAGCACAAGAGTGTTGGGAACCAGTGGATCTTGGATATGTGGAACCAGAGCCCACAACCCTGTCTGCCATGACAAATCCACAACGAATTGCTCAGGCAACACTGAGGAACAAAGAAAATAAAGCCAAATTTTGGATTCAAAACTCTGTGGATGACTCGATTTTTTCGAAAATCATAGGCGCTAGTACTTCGAAATAGGCCTGGGATATCCTTAAATCTTCCTACCAAGGAAATGACAGGGTCAAAACAGTTAAACTGCAAACCTTGAGGACACAATTCGAGACTTTAAGAATGACAGAGTCTGAAAATGTGGATCAGTTCATGACCAGAGTCATGGGAATCGTGAACCAGATTAGATTGACTGGCGAAATCATCACTAATCAACGCATTGTTGAGAAAAATCTCAGAAGTTTACCAAAGAAATTCGAAATGGTTGCAAAAGCAATCCTTGAATCCAAGGATCTGTCAAGGTTTTCAACAGATGAATTAATTGGTTCTCTGGTGACGCATGAGATTAGACTGCATCTCACAGATGAGTCAATCTCCAATGATTTCAAAACTCAATTCTCCTTCAGCGGAGGGAAAGGCAGAGGAAGAAGAAGAGGTCACCAAGGAAGAGGGAGCAATCAAAGTAACCCTCACTCCAGTGGAGGCATTAGACAACAGTATCTGAATCAAAATTTCCAAGGTCAAAGAAATCAACAACAAAATCAACATCAGAATTTCCAGCCTCAAAGAGGCAGAGGGAGAAGATCAAATGACAAAACAAGCATACACTGCTATTACTGCAAAAAGTATGGGCACTATGAATCTGAATGTAGGAAGAAGCAAGAAGATAAGCTCTCAGGCAGAGCACATGTGTCAAATCACACAGGAGAAAACTCAAGAGGTATGTTTCTCTCATGCCACAAGACTGAACAACAACCTAAAGATCTCTAGTTGCTGGACAGTGGATGCAGCAATCACATGACAGATAAAAAAGATTTACTTTCATGCATTGATTCTTCAATCTCATCTGATATTACACCTAGAAATGATTACTTAGTTAAAGTTCAAAGAAAAGGAACTGTTCCTATTCTTACTAAACAGAATGTAAAGAAAGACATAAACAATGTCTATCATGTACCATATCTGAAACATAACTTGTTAAGTGTAGGACAACTCATTGAACATGGATATAAGGTACTTTTTGAGGGAGCATCTTGCAAGATATATGAAAAATTCCCAAGCAGAAAATTGATTTCTGAAATCCACATGACTCCAAATAGGATGTTTCCCCTTACCCTCAGAACTGCAAATCTGAGTCAACCATATGCACTGAGTGCATCAATCCTGAATGAAACAATGGTTTGGCATACAAGATTTGGACATCTACCATTTTAGAGTCAAAGTCTTCTTTAGAAAAACTCCATGGTCAAAGGTCTTCTTATCTTTAAAGAACAAATTCCCCCATGTGAGTCTTGCATACTTGGAAAACATAAGAGAACTAGTTTTCCACAGTCATCAAATCAAGCCAAACAACATCTTGAATTTGTTCACATTGACCTATGTGGACGAATGCAAACAGAGTCAATAGGTGGTAGTTTTTACTTTCTAACGTTTATTGATGATTTCAGCAGAAAAATATGGATCTATTTTCTCAGACACAAGTCTGAAACTTTTGCAAAATTCAAAGAATTCAAAGCAGAAGCTGAAAAAT
>ML801980.1:256124-268708 GCA_009831015.1 Picea engelmannii
CCATCCCAAGTCAATGCTGGGAGGAGGTTTCCATGGATTTCATCACAGGGTTACCGAAGTCTGAAGGAAAGAGTGTCATCATGGTGATTGTTGATAGACTGACCAAGTACACACACTTTTGTGCACTCTCTCATCCCTTCAAACCCAGTACAGTTTCCACCGCATTCATGGAGATAGTTCAAAAACTACATGGAATCCCAAAGATTGTTGTAAGTGACAAAGATCCTATATTCACTAGACATTTTTGAACATAATTATTCTCTTGTGTGGGTACATAATTGCCTCATAGATCATTCTATCATGCTCAATATGATGTACAAATCGAGACAGTGAACAAATTTCTGGAAGGCTACCTTCGTTGCTTTGTCTCTGATAAACAAACACAATGGTTCAAATGGTTACCCTTGGCAGAATGGTGGTATAACACTTCCTTTCATACTGCAACAAAAACAACACCATTTATGGCACTCTATGGATACCACCCTCCTTCCATCACTTCTTCTCTAAAATAAAAATCTATGGTTCAAGTAGTGGAAGATCACATCGATCATCAACAACAAGTTCTCCAATTCTTAAAGTACAACCTGACCATGGCACAGAATCGCATGAAACAACAAGCATATCAACATCGTAGTGAAAGAAAAGTAGGGGATTGGGTGTTTTTAAGACTAAAACCATACAAACATATGTCCCTCAAGCAAGCCAAGAAGGATAATAAATTATCACCAAAGTACTATGGCCCTTATAAGGTGTTGCAAAAGATTGGTAATATGGCATACAAATTGGAGTTTCCTGCATCCTCATGAGTACACCCAGTTTTCCATGTTTCATGCTTAAAGAAGGTTATAGGTGATAAGATCCCAGTTCAAACTATATTTCTAGAACTTGATGAGGAAGGAAAAATCATATTGGAGCCTAAAGCCATCACTGACACAAGAATTTGCTAGCTGAGGAATAGATCCATTTTAGAGTATCTCATTAAGTGGAGGAAACTACCTGCTGAAGATTCCACTTGGGAAGATGAGTCTTTTATACAAAAGCATCCATAATTACTCAAGCATTGCAAACAACACTTGTCTCAAGGGGAGGGCCATGTTAATCCCTAAATAGTGGCACATTACCCCTTAATTGGGGCATATTTCATTAATAATGTTATTTTATTTATGTCGACTTGGGTCCATTAGTGGTAATTGTACCTCCTAGTCTCCTATATATACCAAGGATAAATTTTCATTTGGAATCATATTGTATTTGAAAATTTATGTGGTGTATAAGGAGGTTTCCTCCTCGAAGAGGCTTATTATCTGAAATTCTATCTTTTTCAAGACGTTGAGTACTTATTATGAGGTTTTTCTATGTTATCTTGATATTTGGTTCTTAACACGTGTCACCTCTTTTTGCCCACATACTTTGACCTTTGACCTAGTTGAATGGAACTTTTACCACTTATAACTTTTTCATGCAAACTCCATTTGAGGCAACATTTGCATCGTTGGAAAGATGACAACGATATCTTCACATTGATGGTGTTTTCGAGAGAATATGGGATGATCAAATTTGGAGCATTACTGAACCATTTTGGATCTCTATGGATGTTCCATATCTTTATGGACCTCTATGAGAATTATTGGATCCTCTTAAACCATTCCTTCCCATTGGAAGACTTTTGTACCACCAAAAGTTTTGATTACTCATCAACTAAGTGAGGGTAGAGTTCCCTCACCCTTCCAATCTCCATCTATTTAGATTTACTTGGTTTTATTCCTTTAAGACCAACCCAAAGATATTCCACATCACCTCTTTTTGAATTTATGATCCTTCTGTCGAGAATGACATCTTCTTATATTTCGTCCAAATATTCTAGAGTAAAATCATCAACTGCTAGAACCTGAATACTTTCATATTCATCCATAATCATAGGAGGCTCATACAACTTCAAATTCTAAACATTTACTATTGAATACATTTGCATGTAATATGGTAGATTGAAACAAAAGGCACTAGTACCAATCTTTTCTAACATCTTGAACGGACCATATCGGATTGTCCTTAGTTTTTTATGTTCACCTTTCATTCTATATTTGTTGATATGTAAACATACTTGATCACTAAATTCAAACTAATGATCTATCTGATGTTTATAGTGACTTGCCTTATACTTGGCTTGGCTCTTCTCCAATTGTTCCTATACTTCTTGATGTACATGTTGAATATTTTGAATGAACCTTTTATCTTTATCTATATCATCATGTCCATCGTTTTTACCTGCTTCTCCAAAAAAGGATTCCATAGGTGATTTAGGAAAATACCCAAAACATACTTCAAAAGGAGTTTTTTGAGTAGATGAATGCATGGAATGATTATAGGAATGTTGGATATAAGATAATTGTTCATCCCATAATTTAGGATGCTTGTTGCAGTATTCTAGAAGTAGATGTACCATTGTTTTGTTCACCAACTATGTCTACCAATTTGTATGTGGATGAAAATTTGTTCTCTTATTCAACTTAGTGTCCATTAGCTCCCATAAATGAGACCAAAAATTTCCAAAAAAGTGAGTCTCGATTTGATATAATAGATGTAGGAAGTCCAAAATGAATCCATACATTAGTCAAGAACATATGTGTTGTATGTTCATTTATGACCTGTTTCTTGCATGGCATTAGAATACACATCTTGTTGAATCTTTACACCAAAAAATATAGATAATAATGAACTATATTGGACATTGAAAAACCCCGTACAAAGTCCATGGAGATACTTTCCCATGGCTATGAAGGTACCGTAAGTGGTGTATACAATCCTAGAATTTTGTTGCTAGGATTACTTGTGGCACACATGCCACACCATTTTGTATACTTGGAAACTGTCTCATTCATTCGAGGCCAATAACAATACCTTTGTAGTTGTGAAACTATATTACCAAACCAGAAATGAACAAATATAAGAGATGTATGAGCTTCTCTTTAATTACATTCACTCTTTCATCTCTTGGGATACATAGTTTTCCAAGATGATATAATAAATTTTCATTCATACAATAATTTGACTGCTGACTGTAGTGAGTTAATGCATCCTATACTTCTATAAAATCATCATCCCTAGAATATTTCTCTGCATAGATTTCACGTGCTAAAGGAGTATACCTCAGTATTTTGGATGCATTAATTACTGATCTTGACAACATATCTACAACCTTGTTATGAATACCCTTCTTATACTTGATTACCATATGAAATTTCTATAGAAAAACCATCCACCTGAAGTGTCGTGACTATTGAAGCTTGGTCTGTGACTGGAAATACTATAATGGGTGATGCTCGGTATGAATTCTCGTCTCCTTTACAATTAAGTAATGCTTCCATTTCTTTACACTATGTACCAATGAATACAATTCCTTATCATATGTTGGATAGTTAATCACAACTTGAGTGAAAGTCTCAGAATGATAACATATAGGTTTACCTCTTTGCATCAATACTATGGCCATGGCATATCCTATTGCATCGTTTTGAATAAAAAATGGTTGTTGTAGATCTAACAGAGCCAAAACCGGTGCGGTGCTTATCTTTTGCTTCAATGTTTCAAATTCCTTATGTTGTTTTCCTCCCCATTGAAAGATCGCTTTAACACTTCTTAATGCATGTAGAGGCTTTTTATGTATGAGAAATTAGCAATGAATTTCCTCTAGTACTGTACTGCTCCTAATAATCTCTTGACTTCAGTGGAAGTAATTGGTTTGGGCCATTTCACAATGGCTTCTAACTTTGCGGGTGCTATTCTTAACTGACCATTCCGTACAATGTAACCAAAATATACCAGAGAATTTTTACCAAATTCACACTTAGATAACTTGATATACAACATTTCCTTCTTCAAGAGTTCAAAAACTATCTTAACATGCGTTATATGATATTCCCATATTTGACTAAAGATCAATATGTCGTCTAAATAGATAATAAAAAATTAATATATGTAGGGTTGGAACACATCATTCATCACTCTCATAAAATGTTTTGGTGCATTACATAACTCAAATGGCATAACCAACCATTCATACAAGCCTTGATTGGTCTTGAAAGAAGCCTTCCATATGTTGCTTTCTACAATTTTGATCTGATGGTAGCCATTTCTCAAGTCCAACTCAGTGAGATACACAACATTATTTAACTGATCTAATAGATCATATATTATGGGAAGAGGATAATGGTTATTTACCGTCATCTTGTTCAGGGATAAAAAATCAATACAAATCCTCCATGTGCCATCTTTCTTGGGAACTAAAACAATAGGAGAACCACATGGAAAAAATATTTATCTGATGATTCCTTTATCAAGTAGCTCTTGAATGTGCTTCTTAATTTCTACATTCTTGATCACTAATGATCTGTACATTCCAATATTCAAAACAAGAGCATCTTGCTGCAAATATATTTAATGCTCAACCTCTCTTTTAGGGGGAAACCTTATCGGTTCCTTAAACAAATCATCATAATTAGATATGTTGTTTTTCAAATCTTGTCTATGATTTGGATCACAACCTGCTAAAGAATTTGTTATATCCTCTTCTTATGTTTCACTATCAAGAGAAAAAAATATTTAATTGCGCTCAAGAGTCTCTTCATTTTCCCTATTCTCACTAAAGAAACATTAGTTTTGATGCAATGAACTCTGACAATATATTCAACCCCATACTTGAGAATATGGTATTTGTTTTCTTCTCGATAGAACACAACCTTATTGTCAAATATATATGGACTACTCAAGACGATGCCACAAATGTCAATAGGCAAAACATCTAATTCGACCTCGTCAAAGAACTTAGTTGTAATTTCAAACCTGATCTTACACTTCTTTGTTACTTGGAACTTAGCATCATCACACACCCAACCTAATGGATATGGATTTTTGTGAGGTGTCATCTTCAATCTCAACTTCTTAACAATTTCTTTAGATATTAGGTTATCTTGAGATCCACTGTCGAATAAAGTATCTACCTTAGTATGTTTGACTATAAGTTTGACATGAAAAATCTCGCTCCTTTTATTCTGATCAATATCACTTTCCATCTTGGCAGATTGAACTAAGGAATTTGAACTAAAAGCTTACATATATTTTCTTCCTATGGCCATCATCTTGGATTCATCTCCGAAATATGACCCAAGATATTGATGAGCTAATGAAACAATCTTTTTCTTCCCTTTATCCTTGAATTTCTTCGGTTGTAATTCTGGATGTAGCTTCCAACACTGTGATTCCTCATGTCCCTTTCTCTTATAGTGGGAACATGTAGGTCTTCCCTCATCTTGCTTCATTATGGTTGATTTTTTAATCTTCCATTTAACTTTTGGTTTCTTCTCAAACTTGAATGGCTTCTTATCTTCACTCGTGTTCTTACCCTTACTAGCCTCTAGATGTGTATATTGTACTGACACCTTATCAATGTTAGTAGGGATAAACATTATAATATTGTGATGAATATATGAGTGCATGCTACCAATATACTTCAGAAAAATTTCATGAGTATACAATGGAATTCATAGGGATAATGCCTTCTTTTTGAATTCCTGTGTATATGCCTGAATATTATGTCCTTTACCTTATGTTAGATGTTGCCACTCGATCATTGTCATTTGTGTATGTGTCAGTGGATAGAATTATTTTATTATAGCCTTAGTAAACTTATCCCAATAAGATATTACTTTACCCTTTTGAACAAGATCAACATAAATCTTACTCTCCCACCATATTAAGGCATTTCCACTTAGTTGAAGAGAAACTAACAATATCTTTGTAGCCTCTTCCATGATCCTTTGAACCCTCCAATATACCTCTATATGCTTGATCCAATTGTCCAATTTCTCAACATTCAATTCTCCATGATAGGTCAGTAAATCGAACTTAACATCCAATTTTAGTAATGGAAGCTTATGCTCATACTTCTTAGAGGACTTATTTTGATGAGAGGAATGTTAACTTGCTTCATAAGAAACTGATGATGATGATTGTTGACGCCCAAAATCTCAACACATGGTACATGCATGCAAATTGGTTGCAATGCCTTATTATTTATGAATAATTAATAAGATATTAAATAGGTGGGACCTCGTGTGTGAATATGAAGGAAGGATGACTCATTTTCCTTGCTCATGACTCAGTTGCGAATTGAATTCTAAAGTTTATTGTCTCTAAATCAATCTTTGAAACAAATGAGAAAACAACAAATTTTATGGGGGATTTGATTAAAAGAGAAATGGTATTGCTTTGATGATCATCACGGTTCTATTCTGCTACACATAGTTTGAATGGGAATTTAAAATCTAGACTTGAATTTGTATATGGTTATGGCATTGCATTTCTACAATTTAATGTTAAAAGGATTATGCACCATTATTTAAATTTAAAGTCATAAATCTAGGGCATGGCTCTCCTAGAAAGTGTTGATATATATTATATTGGTGCTCAAAAGTTGGCGCACACATTAAGTTTGGAAACATAGAAAGGGTGGCGTATTGGACTTGCATTGAGATGATATGGCTATGGTGGATTATAAGTTGTATGACTATCTCTCTCATACTAGCTATGGGTGATGGAGTAAATGTGGATATGACGTGAAGTAATTGAACGTTTCTCTAACCTACATCGATGGTCGCCAGCCTTGCTATTTTGCATTTGGTCATTTTTTTTGGGATTGTTGTTGCCTCTGTGTTGCTCGGGTTTGGAAGAAATAATCATGTTTGGTTGATTCTCCTTGGCATTTTTCATCCAGGTATGAATGTTCTTGCTGCTCCATCCATGAATTATTTCTTTGCTCATCAATTTAATCAAAAGTTGTCTCTTGCATTCACTTACAGTATGTGTTTTTCCAAAGTTTATGGAATGTGATTTTTCAGCTGTGTAATGGCTTTCGAATGAAGTTAATATCTATTGGCGTTTATGTGAAAATTGATTCACAATTGAATATCTCTCTCTCTTGAATGAAATTATGGTTGTTCTGTTTCTCTACCTATTGGAAAAAGTTGTGGTGGAAGTGGCTTTAGGTTTGACTCATCTTTGGTTATTTGGTATTTTCTTGTCTCTCTAATACAAAAATGGTGTTATTGCGGGTCTATGGATTATTCAAAAACCATGTCTTTCAATTATTTATATATATCATGGATATTTTTTCTCACGGCCTCCATAAGAGGTATGTGGAAAATCATGGTGGTAAAATATTGTTGAAGCATTATTTTGGCTAAACCATCAAGGTGTTTGATTTAGTCTCTCTCATACCTCATTGTTTTTGATGAATGGTATTTCCAAACCATGGAATTGAATAATTGTGTAAGGGTGGTCAACCCAACATTTTATAGGGGCGTTGTTCGCATCTTTTTCGTCATGGGATTTTGTCGATTTGTTTACTTGATGATGTTAGAGTTAATACCAAGCCCACTTATTTGTAAACACGGTCTGATATGTGACAGTATTTAAGTTTGGACAAGTATTGTAAGACAATTGTTTAAGAGATATGGTCGTGTTGTGTTAGTGTACTTGAGGTGGTTGATTTTTATGGATAGAATACCTTTGTAGACAAATTATGTATGTATAAAATTAACTCTGCGAATAGGAATAAAAGTGAATTGTGGAATATTTGTGATTTAAAATCTCATTTTAATTTTGTGTTACCTAAGGGGGTCCCTTTTGGTTGATTTTGAGAAACCCTGTAGTGGTTAAGGAATACCGATTCGAATATTTTTGGCCCAGTTTGTCCATACCTCGATGGTTAGTGTTGGTTGTTGGACTACTATGCTTTCTTGGCCCTACTGTGTGTAGGTTGTCTAATGCCATAACCATTGAAATGTTTCTTGGAAATCATTTATTAAATGAATTGTGTAAAATGTAATTTCAAAATGCACAGTGAACAATAGTGGAGTTTGAATGTCAGTCTTGGATTTTCGAAACAAATTATTGGATTTTGATTTTGAAATAGGAAAGTGTTTGGAAATGTTGTTGCTATGACGATGGCATTGTTTTGTATGGATAATGATAGAAAAATAACCATTTGGTTCCCTTTCATTGTATCATTTCTCGCACATTAAATTACATTCATTTTCCCACATACACTTATATCACTCCCTGTTCTATTATTAAGCATTTTAAAAAATAGATCTGTATGAAAACAAAAGGGATGGATATAGAGTTTAGTTGACAACTGATGTTTGAGAGTTGGAAATATACACAGTTTTATTATTTCGGTGATTTATTGAATAGTATCCATGTATCTTTTCCTTTCCATACTACCATCTTTCATACATAACAAACCCCTCATATTCCCAATGACCCTATCACTCCCTGTTCAGATGGAAATTGATTGATGGAGTTTTTTTTATGGATGGATTGCATGTCTTATGTGGTGAATAATAAAGCCAACTTTCGATTTTATTTAGGTAGAGTTTCATGATTCATTGAATATTGCTACAGGATGAGATTTTTCAGTAGGGGCAGTAATGGTAGAGGTAATAGAGGCAGGGGAAATTGGCAGCGAGGTCATAGAAGACCTCGGTTCTCTATACATTTCAATGATGACCCCCAAGAATTGAACCACCTTTTCCAAGTTGGTTTCTTCAACCTAGTAGGCCAAGGAATATTTCATCCCCAACATGAAAGACCTCCCTTCCAAGAACATCAAAATATCCTAGGCATTGCAGTCCCTCCTCGTGTATCAATGCCACCAGAATCACTCGCCAATGATGGTTGGAAAGAGATTGTCCACCGTTTGTTTCCCACCACCATGTTTATTCTACTGCATCATTTCCATTACCCCCTCCACCACCAAAAAACCAAGTTTCCCAATCTGAGCTATTGTCTCACTCGTGCAGTCATCACATGCCAATAAAATATTTAAAACAAATGTCCCCGAGCCTATGTAGGACAAAGGAAAGGGAATATCCACTCACTATAACTCATCCAAATATTCTGCCAAGTCATTTTCCTCTCGCCTTCATATTAAGGATGATTTTTCTCATGTCATTAGTGAAATTCATCCTCAAGGCTCTATCCAGTAAAAGGCTTACATATAAAAGTAAAAAAGGGACATTAGTGAGAAGAGGCATAATGCCTCACATAGTAAATACGGATTTTGATGATTGATTTTGTTTTATATGATGAAGACAACATTTTTATTTTGATAAATTTTTTGAACATAAAACATATATTTGGCACTATTTTGGACAACAACATTCATTTGAGTTTTTTTTGATTAGACAACTTGGATATGATGCTATTTTGGGGGACATGTTTATATTACATTTTGTTGATAATTATTATTTGAATATATATATGAAGTGAGAGTTACAAGGAGATGTTTTTGAATTAAATGATTTGGATTTTTGTTATGATAAAAGGAAATAAATGGGAGTCACAAGGGGCCCACCTATTTAGTTATTATTTAAGACCCTTATTTATATATTATTATTATTTATTTATCTCAAAACAATTAGTTAAGTTCATTTGAATTAACCAAAGAAAGGTAGTTCAACTACCATAAACTATTGAGGAAGATTAAAAGCTCAATCAAATGAAGAGACAAAGGAGGGAGGAGAATAGAAGGATAAATACAACCATAAGGTTTGCTCTATACTAGTGAGATATTTTCAACTTTCATTCATTTTGAGTTTACTAGAAAGCTTAATCCTCTTGATGACAACAGGATCTTATTGAAGGAAGCAGGATTTAAAAATCGAATCACATATTTCAGCAGCCTGTTTTAAAGGTGTATGATTTATCTTTGATAGTTTGTGTATTTTTATTTGTGCATGAATTGAGTTTCATGACTGATAAATAATATCTTGCAGAGTCAAGTGACAACATTTTGTGACAAGTTGATCCAAATCTTTATCTTCATTTTTCTTCTTGATTGTCAGAGTCTTTTTGTATGGTTCCCATCGAAGGCTTCTAAATTTGATTTTGGTCCCTACCCTTGCAAGGTTTTGTAGAGAGTGTTATCACATATAGTTGTCAAGGGCAGCAGGTCATCCGAGTTTGTGGTCTGCACAGGAAGCGTTGAAGCACAACACTCAAAGAAGTCTATTTCGGGTTTGAAACACACGCAACATGCAGGTTTAATCTTTCAGTGGTGGAGATTCTAGGAGTAATTCATATCAATGGCCCCCAAGCATTCAAAATTCCAGAATTGCACGAAGTATAGAGCTAGAGAAAAATTCCAAAGTCTCGAGACCTGAAGCAAGCATGAGCCGTTAATCTTGAGGGGGACATGTGGCATCCGATCCAAGGGTTTGTGGAAATGGGATTCGAGAGATTTGAAGTGAGAAGTGCACAAAGTTTCTGAAGAGCCGAAGCCTGAACTCCCGAAATGATCTGAGCCATCCAAAGTAATAATACATGTGGAGTCGGATCCCCCACTTAAGAATTCAATGCTCCAGAGAATCGTGGAAGTCAAGTATTGAAAAGTCCCAAAGCGTCGAAGTGTTCAAGTCCCGAAGTGACGAAATCCAGAGGAGCTGAAGTCCTGAAGTAAAATCTAAGTCATTGAAGGATGACAACACACGTCAGTAGATCTCACGCTTCAAAATATTTACTTTGGAGGATTTCGCAATCTATGCATTGAAAAGTCCCGAAGAGACAAAGCCCGAACTCCCGAAGAAAATCTTGGTCATTCGAACCTAGTGGATACGTGGAGGTGGATCCCACACTTTGGAATTCAATGCTCTGGATGATTGTGGGAGTTAAGCATTGAAAATTCCCAAAGTTTCAAAATCCCAAAGTAAATATGGACCATCCATCAATAGGAACACGTGGCAGGAGTCCACAAACTTCGAGGGAAAATGAAGTTTGAGTTTTGAGTTTTCTGAAGTCTGGAGACCCGAAAGGATCTCGGTCGTTGATCTGTGAGGGCCACACATCATCCGATCCAGGGCTTCGGATAAAATAAAGTGGGGCCAGAGTAGGTTTGAGATTTGAACTTTCCGAAGTCTGAAGACCCGAAGGGATCTCAGTCGTCGATCTGCGAGGGCCACACGTCATTAAATCGCTAGCTCGAGGTAAAATCATTGAAGGCAGAGGAGGTTTGAGATTTGATTTATCCAAATTCCAGAGACCTGAAAAGATCTCGGTCGTTGATCTATGGAAGCCACACTTCGTCAGATCCTTAGCACCAAAGATTTTCTTAGAGGAAAATGAAGTTTGAAGATTGAAAACTATGTAGCCCGAATTGCGAAGAAAATCACGGTCGTCGATTTGATAATAAGTAGATCCGATTCGTCGATCTAAAAGCTCCAGATCTGAGCTGTTGATCAAAGGGCCTCATCCCATATCTCAAGATCCATGGTCACGCTCCATTGCAGGGTCGGAAGGTGCTCGAGCTTTAAAATTTTGAGGGTGGGTTGCAATCAGAACCATGGTATTGAGAAAGCGATACATGGAAGAAGGCAGTGGATTGCAGTCCCAAAAGCGGTGTGAGTTCAAACTGCTTTTGAAGGCCCCGCAATCACGTGTTGATATAACATCCAATCCAAGAGAAGCACGTGGCCGCCCCCTAGGAACTAAGCCTTGTCTCAATCTCAAGGGTTCAGTTAATAAAATAAAGGATTGGTGGTTGAAACCTTGACCCACTCAGTAATTGGAAAGTA
Source organism: Picea engelmannii (assembly GCA_009831015.1). Lineage (NCBI taxonomy): Eukaryota > Viridiplantae > Streptophyta > Pinopsida > Pinales > Pinaceae > Picea > Picea engelmannii. The sequence continues at coordinate 267,752 of ML801980.1, forward strand.
TGGGGGAGCCAACCGTGGACAACAGAGTTGTCATCCTAAGGTACCGAGGTGTAAAAAGTTTTCCTACAGACCCATGCCAAGCTGAATTTGCATCTGATAGGAGGATACATGCATAGTCTGACAAAAGATTGTTCGGACGCAAAGCTATGAATGAAATGGACAGATCACACTCTTGGAAGAGGTGGATTGAGCCGATATAAAATAGATCAGTTTAGATTTTAGGGAGGGGGGTAGTTTTGGCCTAGACCCGGGAAAGCTTTGAGAGTTGTTATGACTATATTTTTGTTGTAATCCTGAGGGCCTGGATTGTAAATTGTTATCTTAATGAATATTCCTTTAAATTTTTATATTTGACCATCTTCTTAGTTTTCATTTCATGTTTTCATTCTTGTCTGGATGTAATCTCTCTATTTATGGATTCTTGAGGTGATGAAGGATCTGTTTTTTTCATGCCCATCTTTCATGGTTCAACAAACATTCTCTATTTATCTTCTTTTCTGGATGTAATCTCTCTGATTTATGGATTCCTGAGGTGATGGAGGATTTGTTGTCATCATGCCCATCTTTCATGGTTGAACAAATGTTCTTTGTTTTTCTTCTTGTCTGGATCATTGTAAACCCTCTAATTTCTGGATTCTTGAGGCGGTGGAGGATCTGCTGTCATCTTGCCCATTTTTTTTTATGGTTTATCATTCAGACACTTTCTATCTTTCTTCTTCCCATCACCACTTAAATCCTTTTGTCTGATAGGAAGATTAAATGACTTCATTGAGAGGATTTTTTATGACTCCATACCCCAATGGCTCATCACTGATCTGCAATGATCTTCATTGTCTTTCCTTTCCTTAAAGTCTCACTGACTCACCCATCCACACCATTTTAATCCAAAATATTTTGATGGGTATTGGGATTATCAGATTACATTCGGAGGGTGACTCTCAGTGCTAACATTCATGG
>ML801981.1:82128-104848 GCA_009831015.1 Picea engelmannii
AAAATATCTTTCTACTATATTTTAAGATATTTTTTTAAAGTACACATTTTCAAAAATATTTTAAATAATTTTTCAATGACAAAAAAATTAATAAAAACATGCAAACACTTAATTTTCAACTATGACCCAAATCATTTCATTGCAATAACTTGTACTTAAACTTTATGATGGTTATGGTGACTAACTTGTACTTAAACTTTATGATGGTTATGGTCACTATTGATGTGCAAGCAATCTTTAATTTTGTTATAACTTTTGTTTATTTACATTGAAATTGTAATTTGATATGTGACCTTATACATCAATAATTTTTATGTGATGTTTTAAAATCAACACTTTGTCTTATTTGATTTATAAATTTTAAAATTAAAAAAAAAAAATTATTTAAAAATAAAAATACTAATTTAAGTGGATGAACATTTGAATATACATATCAAAACAAAAGAATTGGACTTACTAAATTACATTAGTAACATAAAATATAAGTAACAATGATTAATACTAAATTACATTAGCAACATAAAATATAATTAAAAATGATGAATGATTGCACTAGAGTTGCTAAATTAAAAAATTAAAATAAAATTAAAGTAGCATACTTTTAAAGTAGGAGAAAGGAAACATCGAAGTGAATTGGGGTGGTTATGTTGTTTAAAGATTAGGAGATTTTTTTAATGGAAAATGAATACTTCAAAAGGTCTTTTTGCAGGGGTAAAAGTGAGTGGGCATATGATGGGAGGTTGTGATGTCAGAGGTCATGAAATACTCGTTCATCACTAAATCAACCTCATATGGTGTTTCTAATCTGCAAATGGCTATTGGAATATAAGGAAATGAATGTTTTTTGTTATGTATCGGGGCATGTTCATTGGTCATTGGTACAATTCAATCAGAGGTTGGAAACCACTAGTTCAGATGAGATCCATAGTCCAAAGTGCACGAGAGTGTCATCACATCAACAATTTGCAATCATTTATGAATTGTTACTCCCAATTTGATAAAATATTATATGGGTGAGAGACAATATGGAACAAGTTTCCGAATAAGAGTGTTGAATGGTTGGAATATTACACCATAATAATATCTCATGTGTTGTACTTTGCCTCTAGTGGTGTGAGTTTATTTATCAAAAGCCTATATTATGTGGTCAATCACCAATCTGTTTTTCATCTTTTTCTAAAACCCCTTTTGTTGTTGTCCATTCATTGATGTCCAAATGTCATTTGTCTATGGTCTACTTGGGTTTTCATGTTTTCTACATATGTTTGTGAGTTGTTTATGTATCACCTGCATCCCAGCATTTAAATCAACTCACTCAGTCACTCAGCATTTTGCAAGAACATGGAACATTGTCGACTTTCAACGGTCATGGAAACCCAGTTTCCAAGCCTATGCATTTAATTGCGTAGGATGACTCATCTCTTTGCATCATGTGCACTCTGTGAAAGGTGTTAAATGCACCCTATGTATTTAATGTCACCAAATTACTCAAATTTTGCAACTCATGCAATATGTTGTATTCTCTTGTAACTAAACGAAACAAGGAAGATGAGGGAAATTACACATTCCTCTATCTAGGAATTGGAATAGTGTCGAATGGGGGGAAACAAACATGTTACATTTAGTTATATATTGGAATGATGGAGGAATTTGTAATTTTTTCATTTCACCTTTTGATAAATACGAGAGAGAGTAAACCAAACGAGGATATCAATTATAGTCATCTGCTCCACATTTTTGCATTTCAACATTTCAAATTTTTTTTTTCTATCCTTTCTCAACTTTACAAATAATTTGAGTGTTCTTGAATGCTTCATATATGATATTGTAATGGAAACCCTTTGGAGTCTTATGGGAGGCATCCACTCAATGATAACATGTTTTATCTTAGGTTCTTCTTCCTCCTCAACAGCTTCAATGTTGACGTTCTAGGGATGCGCATTCTTCAGAAGTGACAAACCCCTCCCTAATTTGCTCCATTGAAACTTTGATCCCTGATAATTCCCCCCTCATCGCTGTCCATGCCTCCAATCCTCGGAAACAACTACATCAAGCCTTGTTGCAGAACCCATTTGCATCTGATAAACCCTAACATCCCCCTAAACACTTCTATGGGAACTCTTTCTAGGACAAAGGACCTAATGTCCATGTTGATTTCAAGATAAATCAAACCCTTTATATAGATACACCTCAGGCCTTCCCTAAGAGGCAGGCAACATAATTCCACATTCCTTAAAGCATTTCCTTTGTGGATAAAATGATGAAATGGAGGACCAGTTGGATTATGAAAAACTGTCAGTTTCCAAGGACTATATGCTCTTTTTCTAGCTTTAATTTTTCTTTAACAATATGGTAGGTCTCCATAGTGAATGGAAGCCTATGATTAGATGAATTCAAAGCCCAAATAATTATTCGCTGGTATGTGATAGAATGGGATAGCTTATGATAGATGAAACCTCAACTTGCCCTCCTTCGTGTAAATATGTTCCTTTGGATGAGTATGTATCCAATGTTCCAACAAATGATGGACAACTACAAGTAATTTTTCTATTCTTCAACAAAAACTGAGATAGATTGAGTTGAATTGGAGTATCAGACTACAAAACCCTTCATCTTGTAAAATAATAGCATTTGTCAGTCCTCTATAACTTTTCTATCATATATATTCAATTAGAGCTAGAATGTTGTTTGTTTATTTATTTATTAGCCTCTCAAAATTGATAGCATTAGTATCCATTGGGAAACATTTGCAGCAACCCAGTATGAGTTGTTGCCTTAGAGTAGTAGCATTATTTTTAAGCCAACGTTTTTTCATTCATTTGTATCCATTACCCTTTGGCATTAGCATCACACCTGAACTTGTGCTTAGTTCTCATACCAAGTTAGAAAATATAAATATAACCTTAATTAAGAGGAGAGGGAACACCATTTAGATGAAGGGTTTTGTAGTCTAGCACTCCAATTCAAATTATCCTAGATTTTGTTAAAAAATAATGATATTGTTATATTTGCATTTGAGTAACATGTTATCATGTTGGAAATTTTTTGGTGATGATTGTTAGTCATTTGGAAGGAAAGAAAATGCATAGTGATGAAGATTAAATGAGATCGACTCTTCTGGAACAAGTTTATTCTTTGTAATAACTACAAAGAGAATTGATTCCAATGTAATGAATTGTCTCATTGTGTGTAATTTAATTATATACATATTTATATTATGTTGATTAATAGTTACTTTTATTTTTATTAGATAATATATTTTACAACTCTTTTTATAGGTATGCATGATTACAGAATATATGGACTACTTAATTATTGAGAAAAGCATCGATCCTCTAAGTGGGGTGTATGTTGCATGTGGGATGTGCCCCAAACTTTTTGCCTAATTCACTAATATTTGGCATATAGGTGTCTTTACAATAAATAAGCGAGTTGTGCATAGTCAAAAGCTATGTAGGTTAGGATTCTTGATTCCTAAATGTTGTACTTCTCTTTTAAACATAACTTTTCTATAAAGAAGTAATCAACTCTGTAAATTAATATTAGAAATGGGAAAAAAAATACAACATTTAGGAATCAAGAAACCTAACATACATAGCTTTTGACTATACACAACCCGTTTATCTATTGTAAAGAAACCTATATTGATATAATTAAAGATTTAAAAAATATTGATATAACATAAAATCGTAAACCATATATAGGAAAATATTAATGTAGAATAAATCATGAATTGTGTAGTATCCATAAAGTTAGTAAAGTTGTTTTTATATGAGGAATACTTCATAAACCATGTAGGTCTCACCAATAATGTCCATTAACCATTAAAATGAAATTGGGATAAATTTTGTATATTTAAATTAAAAGAGCAGTTATAATATCATAATATTTGGACTCAAAATGCAATTGTGATCATTTTTTGTGTCTATATCTAAATTCAAAGAGTAGTTGTGATAAATTCCAAGAAGGGTATTTGTGATCAATTCCAAAAAAGCCAGAATGTTTAACAATAGGGAACGTTGTTTTTGAAGTGTGTAGGCTTGTGCATTGATTACTTCTTTTTCATTCATAATAACTCAAACAAAGAGCTCATGTATAATGAGTCAAATTTCATGAAAAAATAAATGTGTATAACTAAGAATTGCCATGTTTGACATAAGAAATGTCTAAACTACATGCACATTATATAGATTATTTGATTGAGCAAATTATTGATCCTCTAAGTGAAGTCCTTGTTGCATGTGAGATGTGCCCAAAACTTTCCACCTAATTCACTAATATTTGGCATTTGGAATATAGGTGTCTTTACAATAGATAAGTAAGTCGCACATAGTTAGGAGGCACATGGGTTGACTTCTCGATTCCCAACTAACTATTGTGCATTTTTTCCATTTGTAGTATTAATTAACAGGGTTGACTACTTTACTTAAAAGAGTTATATTCAAATTTAAGATAAAATAAGTTAAAATAGAAGAGTTATATTAAAACTTTTGTAAATTTGAAATATAAAATAAGTAATTAAAGATTTACAAAAGTATTGATGATTTTGATGCGAGGAATACTTCATAAGCTTTGTAGAATTCAAAATAGAAGAGTTATTTTTTGTAAACTTGAAATATAAAATATGTGATTAAAGAATTACAAAAGTATTGATATAAAATAAAATAATAAATTATATATAGGAAAATATTAATGTAGAATAAATCATAAATTGTTTACTATCCATAAAGTTAGTAAAGTTGACTTTGATGTGAGGAATACTTCATAAGCTTTGTAGTTTTCGCAAATAATGTCTATTAAATCGTATATCAAAATGTACTTGTGATCAAGTTCTTATCTAAATTCAGGGAGTAGTTATAATACTAACATGCCCCCAAAGTGGGGGAAAGGAAACGTCGAAGTGAATCAATATGGTACCATGATTGAAGATAAGAGGAGTATTGGATGGTTCATGGATAACTAACAAAGGATCCATTGAATATATTTCATAAATAATGTAATAAAATGATCTTTAATATGGTTGGGCATAAATGTACCATTTGCAAGTGGACACGTCGCAAGTTTATATATGTTGTGCAATTCTGAAACGTGGCATGCTCCCATATGCCTTTGACATAGGATGAAGCTTGGAGCAAAACCCTTCCCTTAAAAGAACACCTTCGATGTAATTAAACCGAGTGGATAATGGTAAGATGCAGATCAAGATACTACTTCCCCTCAAACTAAATCTCTTCCTAATTCCTTTTAAGGCCATAAGCAAAATGGTTTGGGTACTCCATTCCTTCCATTTAGTAAGGCCTTATGGATAGATTGCTTGGTTCGATGGCTATGGCAATGGGATGGATAGATAACATGTATGATAGTTATCTAGCGATGGTGAGACACATGCTTTTCGGATGTCAATGGTCTTGCTACTAGAGTAAACTTAGCTTCAAATGCATTTGGCTAACTACCCACCTTTCCTCCTATTGATACTACTATTGGCATGTACCCATCCAATTCAATAGGACTTACCTTGTTTATTCTTGTTTTGTTCATAAATGAATGTACACTTAGAAAAGAAGCTAAGCAGTGATAGAGAAGGTCACGAGATCGAACTTGAAGTTGTCGATGCCCTCCAAAAGAAGAAGCATATTGAGGGAACAAGCCTTGGCTTCCTGATGCTTCCAACCATACGATATGACCAAAAACCAAGACATTGATGTTGTGTGATCTTCCAAGCCTCCCAACAAGAAATGAAAAATTGTAATGAGGGCACTAAAGGGGGAATTGAACTCCAAACTAGACAAAGGAGTCATCATTAGGACTTCAAACGAGAATAATGCAGGACCTTACACGAGAAAGGTAGTGTCGTCTTCCATGTCCAATTGTGATACCAAAGAGATACCAACATGGTATGGAACTATGATGGTGATGTCAATGGAATAAATAAATTTTCCCTTGAATCATGTGTAGGTTTGTTGCAATCAACGGAATCATACACACATGTGTTGCCATTAATGTGTGATAATTATATTGGTTATAGTGTCTTCAATGCACATTGCTAAGCATCACATGGCTTAGTTAAGGGTCTAGGCAAATAAATATATCATTTATTTAAGGAAGACATGGATGTATCCTTTTGTCCACACGTCTACACATATCATTTGGTAAACCTTTCAAGAAAAAACATGTGCATGAGATTTGGTCCACATGTACATACAAAGGGTGTAATGCATGCTTCATACATTCAACCACCACTTTGAGTGAATGTGGGCTTTGGTCCACATGTGTACATTCATATTTCATAGATTCAACAATTACTTTTGAATACTCCCATAAATCCATGAAAAACATAGATGTTATTTTTAATATACATGTGGATGCACATAATGATGCCATTAATGATTCTTACATTTAACCACTCATTTTGACTACCCCATAAATAATACTAATCCTTGTAAAAATGAAACCTTGAAACAAAAACACCTTCACATTTCACTCATGACTATCCTCTTTTGATATTTGTCAAATAAAATGTTATATGAAAACTGAGATAAAAAAAAAAATTACCATTCATCACCATTCTATTCTTTTTTATTTAGCATTAAGGAAAAACTTATGTTTGATTTTATTGCTATACAGACATACCTTAAATAAAAATAGTCATTCCTTACCTTAGTCTTTTGAATAGAAAAAGACACATCATTCCTTACCTTACTCTTTTTAATAAAAAAGACGTCGCTCTTCACCATGCTCTTTGGGCGTTTAAGAGGAAAAACTTATGTCGTCTTTTCACCACGCATTCCAAGTTCCTGTAATGAGCGATTTCCATCCACAATCCAAAAAAATCCTGGAAGCATCAGATTTGATGGATTGGGGGAATCAAATCTCTCCCGCGGACGCATTGCCAAGCTTCTGTAATAATCAGATATCCATTTCGGCGATGAATAATTTCATCAGAAAGAGGCGGTTGTGAAGGGAAAACATGGGTTCGATCATGATTATGAGGGCATATCCCACTGATTTCCATGCAATGGTTCAACATATAATGAGTTTTCCCCTTGAAAGTAGCAGTAGGGTTTTCCCCTTGAAAGTAGCAGTAGGGCTGCCCCTTTTCAGTTGAAACCACAACCGAAGTGGTCTAGCCGAATCGGCAACAATAACATGTCGTCCACCCTGTTCACGCTCGAATCCAGCAGCCTTCTACAACAATTTGGCAAAGAAATCTGTGTAAACCAGTTGACGAACAAAGGTTGGAAATTCAAATCTTTGATCTGCTATTTAAGAAAATCTTGGACATGAGAAGACACATGGTAATTTTGGATACGATATTGATATATTATGAAACATTGAGGACATACCCGTTAAGAGGGATTACGACCAGCTGTCGATGTTGGATAGGTTATCGAAAGACGACGAAAAAAGCTCAAATGAACCCTCCCTTAAAAGAACGCCTTCAACTTAATAATAATATTTAGAGTCAAAATGCAATTATGATAAAGTTATTATATCTATATTTAAATTCAAAGAGTAAGAAGTGATATATAATAATAATATTTAGAGTCAAAATGCAATTATGATAAAGTTATTATATCTATATTTAAATTCAAAGAGTAAGAAGTGATATATTTTAACAATGGTAGTTATATCAATTCCCAAAAAAGCTAGGATATTTGCCAAAAACAAATTCCAACTTCACAAGGAACATTGTTTTAGAAGTGTGTAGATTTGTATATTGATTACTTTTTTTTTCATCCACAGTAACTTGAAAATAAGAGAAATAGTACACAAAACCCTTATGGTAGGGCAACGTCATATATTAATATTTATGGAAGGATAACACTCAAACAATGCTTGATGCATTCACAATATTCATCACTATGCTCTTTACATTGCTTACACATTTTTATATAGTACTCTCTATCTCCTAAGAACATTCTAGAGAAGGATCATTCTAGTAGGTGGAACCTTCTAGTAAGTCTTCTCACAATTGCTTTCACACTATTATACAGGCCTTATTTATTAAAAGTGACCTTCATATAGAAATATCTATTATTATGCCCCTTGGGTACCTCCCTAGGTACCCTACATTACCTCCCTAGGTATACTACATTCCATCCCCCTTCGCATGTTTAGTCCTCAAAACATGGGAAGAAACCATACAGTATGACCGACTAAGGGAAGTAGTCAGTTAGTACTAAGCACGAGGTTCCATCCATCCTAGTGAAATGTGGACATGGGGTCCAACTGTGGCTTTTCCTTGATCTTGATTATGGTGTCTTCTTGGGTTCCATGTCTTCGCTATGCTACTCTGATAACTCCATGTGTTGCTTTTAGTCCTCCATGTACCTCCAAACTAATTGCTTCTTTGGTTCCACGTCGAGCCATCATGAATTTGTTGATGCTCAAGCTCCTGCCTTGATGACTATTGTTTCTCCAAGTGGTATGGATGATGATATATATCTACCTTACCACTTGGTCTTTCTAGCTTTGAGTCTTCAATATGAGGTTTCTGTGAGACATTTACCTCCTTAGATTCTTCTTCATGTTTGTGCCCTTTCTGTGGCTTTTCTTCAAGTGATTTTGTAGGCTCGGCTTTAGATTCTGGAATTATTTCTACTGGAAGAACTTCATTAGGAGCCCTTGTGGGCCCTATTGGATTAGGAAGAGGAATATCCAACATTGTAATTTTCTTTTTCTTATATCAAAGCTTAATAAACGCCTTTTGCACATTGACATTAACTGTGCCCACTAATTCCATCCAAGGATAGCCAAAAATAATATCAACATCATTCATATCTATGACTTGAAAATCAGAATGCAATACATATTTGTCCATGGTGAGTTTCAAAGCTTGAACATTGTCGCCCTTAACATGTGTGCTTTGCATATTCTTTGTCGGAACTTGCAATCTATTAACCAACTGAACATTGATAAAATTTTGTTGGCAACTGGGATTAATAGAAACAATGACCTCTTCTTTATGAATACAACCATGAACCTATAATATAGAGTTTCCACTTGAAAGTAAACCCTTGGTTCTCTCTTTATATTTTTTTCCCACGTGAGACCACCTATCTAAACATTTTTCATTGCTTCATCAAAAATTTTCATCCACTCAAAATAGTCAAATGATTATCACCATATGCGATCATCATCTTTGAAATCATAGTGTAGAAAAAAATTCCACTTATGTTTTCATGAAGACTATCAATTTTGGATATATTCTTCAATACTATGACCATCATATTTGCCAGTAAGAATATCTTGTTTGTCATAACCCAAAAAGACAACTAGGGTTTATAGAAATAACTTACTTTGCAATGGAACTCCTTGATGTTGTTGCGACTATACTTCTTTGATTGGCTATTATGACCACAATTATGAAATTCCATAGTAAATATGCATCTAATGGCGTTGGTTTTACTAAAATTCTAGCACTCTAGCAAAATATATCTGATATGCAAATCACACGACCGTTCGGGGAAAAACCTTGAAATTTTGCTAATTTAAAAATGTCAATAACTTCACTTTCCGAACTTTGTTTTGGACGAATTTGTTTTTGAATTCGGGTATTTTTCCGAGAGAAATTAAAATATCCAATTGGTTTCTACAATTTCTTCATATACAGTTTCATAATTTAATCTTAAGTGAATTACCCCCCTTTTTCCCTTGAAAAAATCTGCAAAAAGAAAAAAAATAAAAAATCTTCCTTCTTTGGTCGAAGAAAGAGCTATGATACCAAATGTTATGTTCTTCAATAAAGATGAAAGTACAAGATTGAATAGAAATCCTTAGTTTCAACCAAATCAAATCACTCACACAAAATATTGAACACAAGAGAAATAGTAGACAAAACCCTTGTGGTAGGGTAACACCATATATTAATCCTTATGGAAGGATAACACTCCTCAAGCAATGCTTAATACATCCACAATATTCTTCACTATGCTCTTTACATTGATTACACATATTTATATAGTACTCTCTATCTCCTAGGAACATTCTAGAGAAGGAACATTCTAATAGGTGGAACCTTCTAGTAAGCCTTCTCACAATTATTTCTTTTACATTATTACATAGGCCTTATTTATTAAAAGTGCCCTCCATACATAGAAATATCTATTAGTATGCCCCTTGGGTACCTCCCTAGGTACCCGATATCACCTCCATAGATATACTACAATTTCCTTTCCTCTAGTTTATGCAGTGTTGAGGCTGCCAAAGCTAAGTTGAGGTCACAGATACAAATCCCACATTACGAATCTAAGTAAGTTGATTTTTTTATTATTATCCATTGTCTCTATAATAGAATGAAAGTTGTTGGGACCAAAATTGTGTGCTTTCAGTGAGAAGAAATTGATATTTATAGGGAAATTTCCCAACCTTACAATATTTGCAACTCATGTTCAGTGCATCCATGTCATTGTCTTCGCTCCTCGGTCTCAGGCTCCAAACTGCTAAGCATGTCTTGAGTCTGCATGTTATCCTTGACACCACAAAGCTTCATTTGATCTTTCGCAGAACCATGTTATGGAAAACATTGTTCCATACGACAAGCATCACATAGGAGAGTGTAGCATGCCAATGGTTGGCAATGTGTCAAAGGCGATGTGAGAGGTCGGAGGTGGGAAACATGTGGTGGATGCTTCTTATGGATGACATGTGGTAAGGTGTAATATGTTGTAGAGTGGGAACAAATGACAATGTTTCATAGGTCATCAACAAACGATGAAAGATTGAGAAGAACCACCCCCTTAAAAAAACGCCTTTAACGCAAAAACATGAATCACTACACTAGACTCACTAAATGAATTCTAAAAAATAAGTAATTATCCAACAAATTATTAATATTAAATCCTCCATATTAACTACCCACTTTTGACCTTATGAAGTAATCATTAGTTTAGTTTCTTATGATCTTTTACATTCTTTGCCAACTTTAGACCTTTTAAAAATCCAAAAATATTAGTTTTTCTCTATTAAATATTAAGCTTTATGTAACATTAATAGAAGTGAATATGTTAGAATATTAAAATAATTGTAATTATTATAGATATTGTGTTTTTTTTATTAATGGATAAAGAAAAAATAATTGTCAATTGAATTTATCTTGATTAGTTAGGAAGGAAAAATGTTATTATTATTACTTGGGTTCAAATTCCATTTATAACATGTTTTGTTTTTCATGAGTTAATTGTTGTCGAAGCTATAAACCATGAAAAATAGCTTAATCTTACTTACGGACTAAAAAGTATAGTGCTTAATTACATGTAAAAAAAAAAAAATCACAAACTTAAATTTTTATACGAACTTATGTTTCAAATCATCAAATTTAAAATAAACATTGATTGCTTTTAATTATAATTATAATTAAAAATAATATAATATAAAATAATATTTTAACATATAAAATACACACAAAAATATTAAAAAAAAAACTACAACATGATAAAAGAAAAAAAAAAAATAATATATATATATTCCAAAGTCTTTGATTTCTAAACACAAAAAAAATGCCTTTTGTTTTTGGATTTTTTCTTCAACTACTTCATTGTATTTGAAATAAAAAATATAAACATAAAAAATGCCCTTTTATTCTTGGATTTGTTCTTAACTACTTCATTGTATTTGATTATGTCAGTGAGTGTAACGGAAAAAATATGTGTGAGGAAAATCAACTACATATAAATATATACATTTGAAAACGATAAAAATCTAGGAAAGATAAGAAGATAGGAGAATAAGAGGATTAGGATTTTTATAAGAGCTAAAAACGGAATAGTCAACATTCACGAGATGGAAAAAAGGTTAGCTTTTTATAAATTCAAGTCTTTAGAGAAGTATGAAAAGTCAAATGCAAATATGTTATACTTGGGAAGAAGATAAACTCTATGGGACTCCTATATTAAAGAAAGAAGATAAACTCTATGAACTCATTTTTGAGGTTTGACTAATATCTAAGGGACCCCTTTGGAACGGGTTAGTTATTTTACTTAGTTGTTTTCATAATAATTTGTTTTTAAATGCATCATCCTTGAAACCTTTGTTACAATGTTTTAGAGTAACTTTTTAAACCATGATTCATTGCTTTTACATATCCAATTTTTTTTTTTATATATACACAGTGTTAATTTTCTACAACAGGTATGAATCATTAATTGTCTAACTTATAACTAGCATACCTCTTAAGTGGGTGAATGGTAATGTCGAAGTAATGTGAGGGAAATTTTCATATTAATGTTGTAAATTGGAATCGTAAAAATATTGTAATTGAAATAATTTTATTTGAAATTGATTCACTATTTTTTGAAATTGTTCCTACATTTTGAAAAGAAATAATGTAAATTTTGTATATTCTAGTGTAAATTCTAAAATTCTATAATTAAATGTATGATCTTAAAGTTATGAATTTGATTAATCAATTGTTTATGGCTTTCATTAAAACACTTAGAATAAGTCTTATTTGGGCATTTGATCTTTGTTGATTGTTATGACTTTTATATTTAATAAAATACAAAACACCCTAAATTGGATATTATCTCAAATTACCATGTAATCACTTATAACACACCTTACATTATGTTGTGTACTATCTATGTGGCTAGGTCAGTAATTTCCAAGGTTGTCATTCAAAGATTTATTTCCCCAAAGAGTCAGATGTCTTAATGATGTGTAGACCACTTTATTTTCATTGTTTCTTATTTATTCCCATTAATTACTACTTTTTACATTGGACCAACCAGTGTTTAAATAAAAAAATCAAGCAATATTGTATGATAACAGTAAACATTTGGAATTAGAATGTATCAAACTAAGTTATGGTGAGTGAGAATTAAAAATCACTAACCATGTTTAATGAGGTTTTAACAATTGGAATGTTAAATATACTTTCTATCTTTGGATTTGTTAGACATTTTATAGTTTTGCTATTGACGAAGAATTTTAAAGAAATTTTGTGTCTATAATATTAACTTATATTATCGTCAGTGAGTCTTTGTAGCATTGAGAATCACATAATTAACTCCTCCACCTCTAAAACTATGGCCACCACCACCAATCTTGCATAAAAATACATGTTCATGGATGGATAGGATAAAATGTACATATATCCATCTTATCTTCTATGCAAAATGACCCACACTTCTCAAAGCACTTTATACGCAAACACAAACACATTTGTACTTAAATATTTCGCTAATTCCACCCTACATCCATCTTTTCTTCTTTTCATTTGCCTTTGTTTGTTATTTTTTTCACAAACACATCCATACTTAAGTATTTTTATAATTCCACCCTACATCCATCTTTTCTTTTTCTCACTTATCTTTGCTCGAGCTTTTTTTCTTATCACTTGCCTTAGCTCATTCGAGAACATCTTTGTTCTTTTTTTCTTCTCACTTGCCTTAGTTGGTCCGAGAACATATGTCCTCCTTTGCCCTAGAAGATCGGTTGTCCTCTTTTGTGAAATATTCACACAGTTCCCTTTCTTTTTGGCCCACCCTGACTTTTTGAGCCTCTCTTTTTGGCCCACCCTCACTTGTGGAGCCTCTCTTTTTGAAGCCTTTCTAATCCGTAGTGTGATTTTTAATGACACTTCTGTCCATCCATTAAGTACCCCGATGCGAAGGTGAAGCCATAGCACGTAACTCACTACCTTGCAACTCCTCTTGTTAAAATATAAATTACATGCATTCACTATTAAATCTCCTAACTAAGGAAATTGAAGTGAAATGGTAATTTGAGAAAAAAAAAATGAAATAAGAAACACAATTTATTGCATGAATTCACCATTAAAACTCTTAACCAAGAATCTCCTAACTAAAGAAATTGAAGTGAAATGGTAATTTGAGAAAAAAAAATGAAATAAGAAACACAATTTATTGCATGCATTCACCATTAAAACTCTTAACCAAGCACACTGAGGTGAAATGCTAATTTGAGAAGAATTTGAATTGAAGAGTTAATTTGAGAAGCACGCTGAGGTGAAATGCTAATTTGAGAAGTATTTGAATTGAAGAGTTAATTTGAGAAATATTTGAAATGCTAATTTGAAAAATATTTAAATTGAAGAGTTAATTTGAGAAATATTTGAATTGAAGAAACAAAAACTTTGTGAACTTTATTATCAATAGTGCACATTTAAATGAAAATTATTTGAATTGAAGAAACAAAAATTTTGTGAACTTTATTATCGAAAGTGCACATTTAAATGAAAATCATTGAAAGCTACATTGTGAAATAAAAGAATATTGTGAAATAAAAGAATATAAAGACAAAAATAATAAAGGCATGATTGTTATATTACTCATTTACAATTTTACTTAATTATGAATTAAGAACAAGAAACTATATTAGATAATATATTGAAATATTTCATTTAAAAAATAAATGGAATTTATCATAATTTAAAATCAATTTGTACATAGTAAAAGTAAGTTTAAGTTGGATTTATAAAAAAATTAATGTGTATGAAGAGCAGACGACTTTGCCATTATAATCATCTACCTATTGAGCTTGAGATAAACACGTACAATATCTTATTTTAAAACTCTTATTCACATTGAGGTTAAATGCTAATTTAAAGAATGTTTGAATTGAAAAACTAAAATTCCTTTGAACTTTACGACCAATGGTAGACATCTAAATGAAAATCATTCAAACTTATTACGTGTATATATATAACACTATAAAGCTTAAAAAATATGTTAAAGCATATTAACAAATGGAAAATATATATATTGCATAGAGGAAATGATATTAGAGTCAAATATTAGAAATGGCAACACTAAAATGCCTTATTTTATATCTTCTCAATACTTGGGCGTTTAGATAAATTCATTGAGAAAATTGAACAAACTATTGACACATAGACACAAGCAAGGATAGATACTCTACAATCGCCTTGCCTTCTTCTTCAACTTCGATTTCATAATCTGCTAGTGGATCTCCAGTCAAGTTATTTACAATATCTTTTTCCATCTCCTCGTCTCGTATTTCCAAGGGTGCATTATCATGTTGATTGTGATTTTCTGCGACATCTTGCATGTCATCTACAGTACCAGTAGCATTTTGAGGCTCTCTTTCTGCCTCAAAAGTTGTATAACCTATCTCTACATGGCCCTCACTAGCAGCACTCGAACCTATGCCTACATTTTGGAGTTCTCTAAGAAGGAAGACTCATTTGTAGTTGAACGTAATAATGTTGTTTCAGCTGATCCAACATCACAAAAATACAAGTGATCATGTGAAATTAGAAATGTAAATACCAATTACACAGAAAACAACAACACTTTCAAGGGTTCCAAGAACAGATAGTAGAATTAAAAAGTAAAAAATCATGTACCTTTTCCTCTTTCAAAGCCCATTGTTCTACTATATGTTGTTCACTCCTGAAGAATCTCGAGCAGAAAATTATGAGAAATCTTGAGCACAAATTGTTTTAAGATGTTAATTCACCGCCAACAAACACTCCTAGCATCAACTCCTATTGGTACAAGGTTCGTTGTTTCTAATAAAATGATAGGAAACAACGCCTTCAGTACAGACAACAACAAAAATTGTAAGAAAATTTGACTACAACAAACGTCGTGAAGTTCTATGATACAAATAGAATCATGTTGAATTAGAGGCAGGGGGGCGCAAAATCAGATTTCTTAACTCCCTCAGCATACCTATTCAGACCATCTATATTTACAAAGGAATCTTCAAATGCACGAATCCTTGTCGGGTTGAGCTTTTCTCGCCGTGTACATCAAGAAAAAATGTAGCCTTCAAAAACCAACCTACCCTTGTTCCTGCCAAACAATGTTCACAAACTTTCAACTGTGCAAACGCATCTTCAACGATGACGATGACCTATCTTTGAAAAGAAAATGTTCACAAATTTCCCAATGTAGACGTGTCTTCTGCGACCGCCATTGCCACTGCGTGGAAGATGTTGCCCATGTAATAAATGCATGGAAGATGTTGACCATAATAAAATCACACCAACTTAATATATCAATGAATGTCAGACTTTGCTCGATATCACAAAATCTTTTTAAATGTTTTTAATTAAAAACTTAAATATTTGCAGTGATGGTATGACTATGGTATTTGCATACGGTATGACATCATCACCTCTACGGTGTTTGCAGTGATGGTATGACTATTTAAAGGTGATGATAGAGACAGTTTCAAAGGATTGTACAAGTACAGAAAAAATGTGGTTTTTCAAAACCTATCAACGATATGACATCATCACCTCTGCGGTATTTGCAGTGATGGTATCACTGTTTAAAGGTGATGATAGAGACGGTTTCAAAGAGTTGGTTGTTCTTCATATGAGATATGATCGATATTCAATATATTATTACAATAATGAGTGTTCCATATATAGGAACATAAGGTGACCATCCATGAAAGGATGCGTCCCTTGAATAATCAATAACTATTTATTATTTTGATTTACTTATTATATACTATAGTTAATAATCACTAATAATTATATTATTAATTACTATCTTTAGAGAATGTCTTCCCGATGTTTTCAAAACATCAACACTCCCTCTCAACGAGGGACACATTCTGCAACATGTCACTCTTGTCTTTGAAGTATACAAATTTCACCCTAGACTCATAACACTTGTCTGTCTGTCTTGGGAGACATTTCTCTCCCACCTTAACCAAGGAGAAACTCCTTCTTTGATTCTCCCTCTGAGCCAATTAACTCTCTCTAAGATTAGGCTCACTTTGGGTCCACATGTAATAGCATATAGCATCTTGAGTCTTTATCATTCCTTGTCAAATCACCATGACTAGGACAAAGACTACACCAGGATCTTTCACCATAGGCACACACCTATGAGTGAATTTTGACTTGATGCTAACTGACACGTAGAAAGCACTTCAAGCACCTCGAGTCCATATTATTCCTTGTCATGATCAAGAAAGGACTACGTCTGGGCCCATTTACCACAAGTGTACCTTTGTGATAAATGTATCCTATCTCCCTTGGTCTACAGCCCAATCTAGGAGAAGTTATGCCCGATGTTGAAACATTAACACTCCCTCTTAGCTAGGGAGGTATCGTTCCATAGTAGTACACAACTACTATCCAGAGGCTCGCAGTCTCCACCAGTGGTACACAACCACCATAGTAGAAAAATGTTTGTCACACATGGCACTCCCATGTGGACTTCTAGAGGCTACTCCCTCTAGGAACACTTAGGTTCAACTCCCAATAGTGTGAGACATCAAGGGTCAACTCCCTTGACATGTCCTCATGTTCTCTGAACATGGGATGATAGGTTATAAGCCCAAATGCACTTATTCCTTCTCGAATAAGTATTCCACTTATCCCTTCTCAGATAAGTGTCCTCACAGATCAACTCAACTCAATTCACGGAGGAGTATGATCTGGAGAAAGTTTGTCACACATGGCACTCCATGTGGACTTCTAGAGGCTACACCCTCTAGAAACACTAGGGTCAACTCCCATAGTGTATGACGTCAAGGTTCAACTCCCTTGACATGTCCTCATGTTCTTTGAACATGGGACGATAGGCTATAAGCCCAAATGCACTTATTCCTTCTCGAATAAGTGCTCCACGTATCCCTTCTCGAATAAGTGTCCTCACATATCAACTCAACTCACAAAGGAGTACGATCTGGAGAAAAATTGTCACACATGGCACTCCATGTGGACTTTTAGAGGCTACACCCTCTAGAAACACTAGGGTCAACTCCCATAGTGTATGATGTCAAGGGTCAACTCCCTTGACATGTCCTCATGTGTTCTCCACATGGGATGTTGGGTTATAAGCCCAACTGCACTTATCCCTTCTCGGATAAGTGTCGTCACAGATCAAATCAACATAGTCATAGAGGAGTACGATCTGGAGAATGTCTCTGGAAGCTACAAACATCAACACTCCCTCTCAGCGAGGGAGGCATTCTCTACCACGCCAAGTCTGTCACGGAAGTACTTAAACTTCATCCTGGTTTGGTAAGAACATCAACAACCTGTTCATCTGTAGGAAGGTATTGCACCAATACTTCTTCCTCTGCACCATGTCTCGAATGTAATGGTACTTGATCTCAATGTGGTTCGAATTGTCATGAAACACTGGATTATCAAAGATCTTCACACAACTTTGGTTACCATAATGAATGATGGTGGAATCCAACACATGTTCGAATAAATCTGCAAGGAGCTTGTGAAGCCACACTACTTCATAGAATGTTGTACTTAATGCAATGTACTATGCTTCTATTGTGCTCAAATCCACATAAGTTTGTTTCCTACTACACCAGAAAACCATGGAAGATCCCAAAGTGAAGCAACACCTGAAGGTGTTGTTTCTGTCCACTGCGCTCCCTACCCAATCAAAGTCAATATATTCCTACCATGTCATATCGATACTAGAAGTATATCTCGGACCATGTCGAACTGTGCCTCGCAAGTATCTCAACACATGCTTCGCAGTAATCTAGTGTGTCTATCTCAGCTTACTTATAAATTGGCTAAGTGCACTCACTGCATAGAAAATATTTGGTCTAGTGCTTAACTAGATACATCAATTATCCAATCAGCTGTCTCTACAGAGTCAGATAAATTTCATCGGAATTGGAAGAAGACACACTAAATTTCTTCATATTCGTCATCATTGGTGTAGCCAAGAGCTTCAAGTTCAATAACTCAAACTTATTCAATTTCTCAACTGTGTACTTCCCCTGACTCAGGAAGATCTCACCAGTTCTCTGCCACACCTCTAGTCCCGATAAGTAGTGCATCATTCCAAGGTCCTTCATCTCAAACTTAGAGGCCAATGCATACTTTCATTCAACATTAAGGCTCTCTGTATCGGTGAGGAATAAATCATTAAAGTAGAGGACCAAAATCAAGGACTCACCATTAACAATATTGTAGTACAAGATGGGATCGATAACACTTTTGTTGAAGCCCAAAAATCATCAGGTGTCCATCAATCCTCGCATACCAAGCTCAAGGTGGTTTCTTGAGTCCATAAAAGGTCTTCTTCAACCTGCACACATGAGACTCCTTCTCATGTATCACGAAACCATCTGGTTGTCGATTTATACTTCTTCCTTAATCTCTCCATTGAGAAAGGTTGTCTTTACATCCATCTTATGTACTCTCTAACCCATGCATGTTGCAGGGTAAATAATCATCTGGATAGAAGTGTATCGAGAAACAAGAGCAAATGTCTCATCATAATCTATTCCCTCCACCTGAGAGAATCCTCTAGCAACATATCTTGTTTTGTGTCTCTCAATGATCCCATCAACTGTGTGCTTGATCTTGTAGATCCATTTGGAATTCACTACAGACTTCTCTTCAGGTCTCAGAACAATATACCACACACCATTCTTCATGATGGATTGATACTCCTCCATCATGACATTTCTCCATACTGGATGACTAGTTTCCTCCTTGTAACTGGAAGGCTAAAAAATGAATGATGTGGATCATAGCTACGGCATAGCATGAATATCTCTAAGGTCTCTTGCTCACTCAGAAGGCACCACAATGAGTTGCATGTCCTACTTCCTCCTATAGAGTCTGACTAGCCCATGCAGGTCTCTTCTAAGATATTGCAATATCTATGGGAACATTAATTGGAGCTACAGGATCAAAGAGATCAAATTGGTTCAACTGTCTCCCTCTGAAAGGGAATGTCATCTTGGACCTTACTTGACATATCGAGGTTCCCCCATGGAATCAATGTCTCACAAGACATATCGAGGTTCCCTCATGGAACGAATGTCTCAAAAGACATTTCGAGGTTTCCTTTTGAAACCAATGTATTGGTTCTTTCATCTGACCATCTAAGGCACGTCAGGATAAAGTCTACACCATCTTGCCCGTCTGTGTGTTGAATCTTAACTGCTTCATCTGCACTATTTCACAGCGTTAATGCTCTGTCTACAAATGGAGTCACACTTCTAGAAATTAATTCAGATTTTACTATTCCTCTGAATGTGCTCTCAAGCTGCATAAACAATAGTTATTCTGATGTGGATCCATGTAGCTAGGAAGGTGTCCACTACATCAGCTTTGGAAGATGGGTCAATTCAATTTCCCTTCCATACAAAAGACTATCTGGTTCTCTTTCCAGTGCAATAGGAAAGTTATCCACACTGGAGAAGTTCAATCTTTCGGGCAATGAGTTATGCTATTCCTATCCAAATAGAGAACTGCACAAAGCTTAGAGAACTCAATCTCACCCACAACTTCATCACAGGCTTCAACCCTCTAGATATCGGGAACTTTAGCCTTCTAACCGTTTTGGACATTAGTATCAACAATATTTCAAGTTATATTCAGCATGAACTGGGTAGTCTCGTAAGCCTGACTACGCTCTTGTTAAATACAAATAATCTCATTGGTGTCATTCCTTCGTCTATTGGAAAACATGCCAGAATCAAGATCGACAAAACCAAGCTAGTTCTAAAATGTCGTTGACTGTCGTGACACTAGCTGAGACTCCGGGAATTATCTTTTAGGCTTCTTACAGATTTTCTCCTCTTATATCGAGAATGATGTGCATACACATCTCTTATGCAACATATCAATCGGCCACAAGTAGAGAAAAAATGTGGTTTTTCAAAACCTGTCAACCAGTTGACAGGTTTTCTTCAAAAGTTTTCCTTAAGATATGCCTTCAACATAATTATTTTTTCCCATGTTTAAAGCTTTTAACTAGTGTTGGAAATCAATTCCTTTCTATTTGCATGTGTGTGATAAATGTGCAATGTAATTATACAAATTTTAATATACAATTTATTCTTTTGTTTAATACTAAAGCCTAATCTATATTGGTTAGTTGTAATTTCTTCATTATAGTGAATTTATATGGATATTACAGGGGGCTTTGGGACTTTGTTAGTCATGAGTCATTAAAATGTTGGAAAATGAATAAAAAATCTTATAAATCTACATAGTAATCTTGAAAGATGATATTTCATAATGTTGGATCGTGAAAGCCTCTTTCAACATGTTTAAAAAGAAAAGGGCATTTTAGGTGAATGGTTGATGAGGCACAATACTTGTTAAGGTTTTGCAAATAGGGTAGCAAGTTTAATGGACTTGACTATAGGGAAAAACTCTTTGGTTAAGTGTGCTTGAGGTAGAGTTGCATTGTGATGGATAAGTGACCTTCTTTAGAAGTCTTAGTTTCCAGGAACAAGTCATAGAGGTGATAATTGACTCTATGCAATTCATTATGTTAGTTTCAATCCCACTTCTTCACCCTTCTGAACATTATATGATGAAATTTGCTAAGTGGAATATTCAAACTCTTGGTCATTAGTAAGTGATATTAATGGGATATGAGTCATAGTGAATTCACTATTATGACTTGAATATTAAATCATCCACTTAGGTAATATCGAAAAATGATATTTCATAATGTGCACCACATAAACCTCTCATATGCATAAACATAGAGAAGGGAGCTATAAATGAATGGTTTGTAAGGCATGCTACTTGATATAAGGTTTTGCAAATGGGGTAGCAAGTTAAGCGAGCTTGACGATGGAGAAAAACTATATGGTTCAGTGCATGTGATCTAGAGTCATACTGGCATGGGTGACCTTCCTGGGAAGTGTTAGTTATCGGGTGCAACTAGCAAAAGTAACGAGTGATCCCATGATTAATTTTGTTTATTTCAATCCTACTTTCTCACCCCTACGAGGATCACATGATGCAATGAGTGCTAGGTAGACTCCAAGTTCATGAGAAATTGTGTAGTGCCCCCACTATTGAACCCAACAAAATTTTCTAATATCCATTTAAATTAAATGCATACAACAAGATAAAAACATATGTAACTAGTAGAAATGTTTTTAGAACATGAAGGTGGCCAATTAAACACATACACAACAACATATAATTTCTCAAAACTTAGAGTAAACACGCATCAATTAAAACCCATAATTAAAAACAATGAAACGGAGATAAAAACACTTACCTTTTATCAACAAATGTGCAACCAGTTGTCAAGGATGAACATTCCACCTAACCATAGATTTGATGCTCCAAATCTTAGCAGCAAATCACCCTCGAGCTGGGGCTACAAATCCACAAGAAAGGGTGTCTCTATTGTCCACTCATAGCCCAAAATAACCCATAGCAAGCTAATTTTCCCTACAGTTATCCCAATCCTCCAGCTCTCTTCCCATCAACCTATACAACCCAAGGAATGGGATCCCCCTTCTCTGCACATAGTCCCTCATGCCTTCCCAATTCCTTCCAGAGCTCCATCACAGGTTGGCTAGGAATCTCTCTTGTTGGGGACTCTAGGGATGCTAATTGCCATAGGAAAAGTTCACAGCAACAACCTCATTGCTCCAAAGTAATTTATTACACATAAATCTCACTCTAAAAGCCTAATAACTTGCTTCTTCATGCAACTATAGCTCCAACAAGCTGCCCTCAAACCCCACTATGGTTGTCTTCAAGATCTAGCACTCCACACAACTCTTGTTGTCCCAAACACTGCATGTAAAAACTTCCTTCAATACCCATTCAAATTTCCATTTTACCCATGCATGTTGACTCTCACATTCCCCGGTGTTGATTGTACTTAGACCCATGCTCTCAATATCTATGTGAAGTGACTTTTCACACTAACCCTCTTACATGTACTCAATGATTGGAGCTTTGATACACTCAAAAGTAAGTTAGAAGGTTCATACACAATAACAATTTTAGAAAGTGGGTTGGGATTAA
>ML801981.1:138715-150938 GCA_009831015.1 Picea engelmannii
GACCTCCCATCCTCTTGGTTAGGTCTTGTTTTTTATTATTTTTCTTAGGGTCCCTTTAGTTTCTTATCGAGAGGCTTTTTATTGCCTTCTCGGGGATCCCCTAGGCAAAGCATCTCTAGGTTTTATTTCCTATGGCTTTTATCTTTTACCAGCTGCTTTTACCCCTTGGGCCTTTATCCCCTTCTTCCCACAAGACAAGATGTAACCCTCAAAGTTCATCCTAATGGCCAGACTAGGGGAATGGGATGGATGAGCGGGGTATAAGATGTAAATATGATAAGATGGTGGGAGCGGACGATGGTTGTGCAAATCCCCCTTGGTGGCTAACCAAGACCCATGAATATCAACTTGCTAAGCTACCCAATCGATCACCCCAACAATGGTCAAGTGGATTAGTGTAAGATCCAAGCAGTCATCAGAAATGAAAGGAACCTAATGCATATATAAGAAGGTTATAACAATCAAATATGACACATACCACGATACCTCGGACCAATTACCTCATGGAGCAAGAGTCCTCTCTGATGCAAGCCTAGGCCGGTGGTGATGGAAACTGCTACTGCTGATAGGACAAATCTAACGAAGAAGAAGAGAGATGGGCCCTCCAGGGCCATGCTCAAGTCAATCCCGCTCTCGGTACTCCATGTCTGGGACCATGTGGGCCTCGAGACATGATCTCCTAGTTATCCCTAGATATCGAGGATAACAAGGTGGACGAGCTACAGGGTGAAATGAATAAGATCAAGCCTCATATTTTTGACAGTGAGCACAATAAGGATGAAGATGCAGAGACCTGGTTGCTGGGTATGAGGAAGTATTTCTAGTTGCATAATTATTCTGAGCAGGCAGAAGGGATAATTGTTATCTATCAACTAAAAGGAAAGGCGACAATGTAGTGGGATCAATATGTACAGGTGCAACACAATGATGAAAAGAAGGTTACTTGGAGGGAGTTCAAGAGGTATTTCCAAACTAAATACTTAACTAAGAGGTACTACAACAAGAAAATGAAGGAGTTGTTTGAACTCAAGCTTGGGAGTATGACAATAGATGAGTATGCAAGGAGATTCTTAGAGCTGCTAAAATACATTGCATTCATCAAGGATGAGCAAGTTAAGATTCATAGGTACCTGAGTGGATCGCCTTCATTTATCAGTGACAAGATACAATATGATGACCCTAAGTCATTGGAGGAAACAATAAGGTGCGCTAAGTATCTTTATGACCAACAAAGGGGAAGATCAACTTTCCAAAAGGCTTGGAAAGACAAGATGAAAAATAAGGTGGATCAGAGGAAGAAGGGGGTTAAGCCACCATTTTTCAGAAATACTGCACAAGGACATCCAACTCCCAAGGAGTCCAGAATGATGGAGACGGTGGAGCAAAAGCCAAGGAAACAATCAACTCAATGTCAGAATTGTGGCATAGATCATATGCACAGATATTTCCCTCAAAGAGGTGATAAAGTGAGGACTGTGTACAGTGTACAACAAGCTGCGACAATTGAGGACATGGACATAAATGTACCAAGGATTTACGTAGCCCTGGATAACAAACAGGTTGAGTTTCAATTGCACATGATTGAAGTGGAAGGTAAGATTAACGACCAACCCATCATTATTTTAATTGATTTAGGAGCTAGTCATAGTTATCTAGATCCTAAGGTGGTGGAAAGGTTCTAATTGCCCATAAGCAAGCTTGGAAAACCTTGGTTGGTGTAGTTAGATACAGGCGAAAAAAGGAAAATTAATGAGATGGTTAAGGCGTGTCTGATGTAGATGAATGGATTGTGCACAAAGGTTGATTTGAACATTATACCTTTGGGTTGATATGATTTACTCATGGTATGGATTGGTTGGACGAGCATCATGTTGTCCTAGATTGTTACACATGGAATTCACTTACTTGGATGAGGAAGGAAACTTAAGAACAATTCAAGGAATTCCAAGAGTTGTAACTATACGAGAAGTTTCAACCTTGCAATTGACGAAAAACTACAGGAAAGGATGTCAAGTATTTGCAGTGCACATGGAAGAGGCACCTAAGGATAAAGTGAAAAATGTTGAAGACTTTGCAATACTGAAAGAGTTTGAGGATTTATTTAAGGAGATATTGGGGTTGCCTTTAAAAAGAGATATAGATTTCTCTATAAACTTGATGCCTGGAGCAACACTCATATCCAAGACTCCTTATAGGATGAGTACGCCAGAGTTGAAGGAGTTGCAGATGCAAATTGAAGAGCTTCTGAAGAAGGGGTATATACACCCAAGTGTGTCGCCTTGGGGTACCCCAATATTGTTTGTGAAGAAGAAGGATGGTACGTTGAGACTCTGCATTGACTTTAGGCAGATGAACAAATTAATAGTAAAGAACAAGTATTCTTTGCCAAGGATAGATGACCTCTTTGATTAGTTGTGGGGCACACATATATTTTCAAAGATTGATCTCAAATATGGATATCACTAGGTGGGAATTAAAGAAGAAGACATCAACAAGAGTCAAGACTGCCTTCATAACAAGGTACGATCTTTATGAGTTCACAGTGGTGTCGTTCGGATTGTCAAATGCACCAGTTATCTTCATGTGTCTAATGAATGGAGTTTAAAGAGAATATTTAGATAAGTTTGTCATTATATTTCTAGATGACATACTTATTTGCTCAAAGTCTTAAGAGGAGCACGAGTAGCACTTAAGGATGGTACTGTAGGTATTGAAGGGGCATCAACTTTATGCAAAGTTGAGCAAGTGCTCATTTTATCAGCGACATATTCATTGTTTGGGTCATATTATTTTCAAGGATGGAATAGTTGTGGATCCAGAGAAGATAAAATCCATTGAAGAATGGATGACACCAAGAAATGTCGCAGAGGTAAGGTCATTTATGGGACTTGCAAGTTATTACAGAAGATTTATTGAAGGCTTTTAAAAAATTGCACATCCAATTACATCCTTGCAAAAGAAAGGTGTGTGATTTCAATGGACTCTGGATTGTGCAAGGAGTTTTCTGCACTTGAAAAGTTTGTTAACAAGTGCACCAATTTTGAGAATTGTTGATCCAGATGCATTCTTCATTGTGTGCATGGATGCATGCAAGGAAGGACTTGGTGGAGTCCTGAGTCATAATGGACATGTGGTGCGCTACGAATCAAGAAAATTAAAAGAGCATGAAATGCTCTATGCTACTCATGACTTAGAGTTGGCAGCCATAGTGCATGCCTTGAAGATGTGGTGGCACTATCTCATGGGTAAGAGATTTGAGTTGAGGACATACCATAGTGGTTTGAAGTATATGTTTGGACAACCAAGTTTAAATGCTAGACAAAGCATGTGGTTAGAGTTCCTCAATGAGTATGACTATGACATAAACCATATCAGAGGAAATGAGAACAAGGTGGCTGACACACTCAACAAAGGGTGCATGATATGGATGCTACAACTATTAGCATGTACTACTCATATTTGTGTGACATAATTTTAGAGGTTGCCAAATCAAATTAGTGCTATATGGACATAAAGGTGACTTTACATCAAGGTATATTGCAAAATTTTGAAGGTTATGAGTTAAGAGAGGATGGGATCCTCATGTATAGACGCAGAGTCTATGTGCCAAATGATCAAGAGTTGAAATTTTTTTTATTGTTGGAGATGCATAAGGTTCCTTATGTTGGACATCCAGGCTACCAGAAGATAATTGTCATAGTCAAAAAACAATATTATTATCCAGGTATGAAAAAGGAAGTTGTTGATTTTATTTCCATATGCCTTGAATGTCAAAAGGTCAAAGTTGAGCACATACATCTAGCTAGTTTGCTACATCCTTTTCCCATTCTTGAGTGGAAGTGGGAAGTTGTGACCGTGGATTTCATTACTAAGTTTCCTAGGACTACTAAGCAACATGATTCTATTATGGTGGTGGTGGACAAGCTTACTAAAGTTGCCCATTTTATTCCAGTTAAGTCAACGCACAAGGTAGCCAACATTGTTGAGATATACATGCGAGAAGTTGCTAAGTTGCATGGTGTACCTAAGACAATTGTGTCTAACAGAGATTCCAAGATCACTTCAAACTTTTGGAAAGGGCTATTCAAAGGATTTGGAACAAATCTGAACTTTATCACAACATATCACCCTGAGACCGATGGAAAAACAAAAAGAGTAAATCGGGTGATTGAAGATATGCTCAGGATGTATGTGATGGATAAACCATCAAAATGGGAAGACTACCTTCACTTGGTAGAGTTTGATTACAACAATGTGTATCAAACATCTTTAAATATGATCCCATTTGAAGCACTTTATGGTAGAAAGTGCAACATGCCAGTGAGTTAGGACAACCCAGTAGACCGCATTGTGGTTGGGACAGACCTTGACTGGTCACGAGGTGAGGAGATATGTGCCTCTTGATTTAATTACATGATATTAATTATTGTTACAATTTATTATATTTATTATTATCATTTTTATGTTTGTAACACCTGCTCCGAGAAATGGAAGAGCATATGGTAAAGACAAGAAATAATTTAAAGGTTTCCCAGGACATGCATAAAACTTGCACAGATAAAGGCGGAACCCACATAGAGTTTACAGTTGGTGATCACATGTTCTTGAAAGTGAAATCCAAATGCAGTTCCTTGAAGTTGGGGAATTGTTCTAAGTTGGAAGCGCACTATTGTGGGCCATTTGAAATCCTAGAGAGGACTGGTCTTGTCGCATATATGCTTGCATTGCCTACATCCTTGTGTATTCATAATGTTTTACATGTGTCATTGCTTAAAAAATACGTACTTGATGTTAGTCATATTATTGATTGGAATGTGATTAAGGTGGAGCAAGAAGGCGATTTTTGAATGCGACTGGTTTGCATATTGGATCGGAAAATCAAGTAGCTTTAGAATCAAGCCATGGAGCTAGTAAAGGTCCAATGGACCTGGTAGGGTCCCGAGGATGCAACTTGAGAGCGCGAGGATGCTATGCGGGTAGAGTATCCACATCTTTTTTAAGGTTTTTGAAATTTTGTATGTACATGTGTATATGATGCACTAAGGACAATGCATAATTAAGGGGGAGGGGAATGTAATATCCCTAATCCGAACCCTTTGTAATTGTACAGATAGGATGGTGAGTCGTTGGTAGCAATTGTAAGTGTAAACGTACATATAGGCTGGTGAGCCATTGACACTAAGTTTTGGTGTTGCGCACACCTGAGTAGTGCGCAGAGAATTGCTATCAAAGACAAGGTGCACACATTTCATAGTGTTGCGCACACCTAGGTAAGTGCACGTGGTTGCACATCAAAGAAAGGGTGCACACACTTCGCAGTGTTGTGTGGACTTGGGTAAGTGTGCGAGAATGACCTGGGAGTGCGCACCAAGATGAATTATATATATGACTGTATATGTATTGAGGCTGGAGAGTGTGTGTGGTTATGAGGTTGGTGAGTCAGGACATAGATAGGCCAGTGCACCTATCCATGTAAAGTGTAATCATACTCAACCATTAATAATATTACATCGTTGGACGCAGACAAACTCAAATGAAAAGAGATGGGGGGATGACTCCATCGAAAAAGGGAAAATGGGGTGAGACTTAAGTCTTAGGGAATATTTCAGAAAAAGTGTAAAGTTGTGGATATTTATTTATCCTAATTTCCCAAGGGTTGGGAACGGGTTGCCAAGTGGCTTAAGCTACTTTTGAAGGTGACAAGTGTCGAGTTGAAGGCATGCAATATATATTGTTGGCCTTAGTGTATTATAAGGGAGAGAATTCATTTTGGGGAGAGAACTCATTCTAGAGGATGATTCATGATTCACTTTTTTGTGAGCATAAGGGGGTCAGACTGTATGGAAAATCTGATTATGACCTTATTTGCAAAGAAAATCCTGTCGGTGTTTATGTTTTGTAAACCAAATCTTTCTGTCAAAGAGACAGGTTGTCGGGCCCATGAGAAGTCTCTTTGGGTGAGAGATTTGTTGTTGAAGAGGTGGGTTGTCAGGCACGTGAGCATACTCTCCAGGTGAGAGTTTTGCTGAGGATTGTTCCCTGGTGCATTGGGCATTAGTTGCACAGCTCAAAGACTTCTTGTCGAGCCTGTTGTTGGTAACCCTAGAAGGGAAGTGGAGAAGCTGAGGGACTATTGAGTAGAGAAGGGGCACACTTCCTTGGGTGTGACAGGTGTGTGGGGAATGAGAGACTGTAGGCTAGTTGCAACAATTGGCACCTTGGACTGAGCAATTCTGTTGAGTATTAGACCTTAGCTTGTCATTAGGAACCCTTTTTCCCTGGTGGAGTTAAGCCCCATCTTGGGGGTGACCTGTTGTTGAAAGTTGATGAGCATCAAAGTCTATGGCTGGGAGGAATGTCTGAGTCCTGCGCACAATTGGTGGCTTTCATAAAAGATAAGTGTTTTATGTGCTTGACTAATTTTTTGTGTGCATATTTATCTATGTTTTTTATGGGTTAATTCTTGTATGTTGTCGCATATAAGTAATTGTTGTTATTTTTTTTAATGTTGCTTGCACATGTAAGTGTGGTGTTGATAGTCATTGTTTTAGTTGTGCCTGAGTATGACAGATGTTGATAGTTTTCCTGTAAGTTAACCTTATGGTTTTGGTATGAGCCTCTGGGGAATGTTGTATGGCCATGTGCGTAGAGAATACTCTGTGTGCACTAGAGGTTGGATTTTCTTATGTGCATTGGGAGCAGTCTCTGTGGAGAAGGAGATTAGTTTTGGCGTGTGATGCTAGGTTGGTTACGCGCACAATAGTGTTGTGTGATCAGTACACTAGTGTGCGGATGTTGAGTTACTTTTGCTGCTTAAAGTTGTGATTAAAGGAGAAAGTTAGGGTGGTGCGACTCAGCTTGTGGTTGAGCGCGTTACTTGAAGTGATACTGCACATACTAGTGTTTAGTATAGAATTTGCGTAGTGGATTTTCGAAGTATCATTGTTCATAAGTATGCTGGGTAATGTTACAATATGTTTGGTAACATGGATGTTATATTTTGGTATCAGAGAAATTTGGTAACAGGGACGTTATAGTTTGGTATTAGAGAATTATTTTGGGAGAAGTGTGTGGCGTAGCCCAGCCTGGGAGGCTGGTGTAATGTCCTCGGCCTTCCCAGCTGGGCTACACCACACACATCTCCCAAAAATGCTCTGATACCAAATTGTAACATCCCTAGCCACCCAGGTTGGGTCCCGCTACTGCAACTCCTCCTCTGATACCAAAATGTAACATCCCCAGACACCCAGGCTGGGCCAAGTCACACGATCTTAACTTATGTCGCTCTTATCCATCATACTTCTGAACAAGGCTACTCCAAAAATCCACTGCACAGATTCTATACTATACACTAGTCTACACAATATCACTTGAAGTAATGCGTTCAACCACAAGTTGAGTCGTGCCACACTAACTTTCTCCTTTAATCACAACTTTAAGTAGCGAAAGTAACTCAACATTCACGCACTAGTGTACTGGTCACACAACATTATTGCGCGTGCAACCAACCTGGTGTCACACGCCGAAACTAATCTCCTTGTGCACGCAGATTGCTCTCAGTGCGCACAAGCAAATCGAACCTCTTGTGCACACATAGTATTCTCTGCGTGCACTACCATACAACATTCCCCAAAGGTTCATATAAAAATAACAAGGTTAACTTACAGGAAAACTATCAACATTTGTCATACTCATGCATAACTAAAATAATGACTATCAACACCACACTTACATGTGAAAACATCATTAAACAAAATAACAACAATTACTTATATGTGACATCATACAATAATTAACCCATATCAAACATAGATAAATATGCAGACATAAAATGAGTCAAGCACATAAAACACTTATCTTTTATGAAAGTCACCAACTCCACGCAGGACTTAGATGTTTCTCCTAGCCATAGACTTTGTTGCTCATAAGCTTTCAACAACAGGTCACCCTCGAGTTGGGACTTAAATCCACCAGGGCAAAAGGGTTCCTAGTGATAGGCTAAGGTCTGATACTCAACATAATTTCTCATTCCAAGTTGCCCACTGCCGCAACTAGCCTATAATATCTCATTCCCCACGCACCTGTCACACCCAAGGAAGTGTGCCCCTTCTCTGCTCAACAGTCTCTCGGCTGCCCCACTTCCCTTCCATGGTTACCAACAACAGGCCTTAAAGGAAGTCTCCGAGCCCTGCAACTAATTCCCAATGCACTAGGGAACAATTCCCAACAAAAATCTCACCTGGAGAGTACGCTCATGGGCTTGACAACCCACCTCTTCAACAAAAATCTCTCACCCAGAGAGACTGCTCACGAGCCTGACAACCTGCCTCTTCGACAAAAATACTCGATTTACAAAACATAAACACCTAGAGGATTTTCTTTGCAAATAAGGTAATAATCAGATTTTCCATATAGTCTGACCCCCTTCTGCTCACTAGAAAGTGAATCATGAATCATCCTCCATAATGAGTTCTCCCTCTAGAATGAATTCTCCCCCTTAGAATAAACTAAGGTCGACAATATATATTGCATGCATTCAACTCGACACTTGTCACCTTCAGAAGTAACTTAAGCCACTTGGTGACCCGTTCCCAACCCTTGGGAACTTAGGATAAATAAATATCCATAACTTTACACTTTTTTGAAAATATTATAAAATATTCCCTGAGGCTTAAGTCTCACCGCTTTTCCCTTTTCTGGTGGAGTCAACCCCCCATCTCTTTTCGTCTGAGTCTGTCTGCGCACAATGATGTAATATTATTAATGACTGACTATGATTACACTTTACATGGATATGTGCACTGGCCTATCTGCAACTCGTCTCACCAGCCTCATAATCACATAGTTTCTCCGACCTCAATACATATACAGTCATATATATAACTTGGGTTGGTGTTGACTCCCAGGTCATTCTAGCGCACTTACCCAAGTGTGCGCAACATTGCGAAGTGTGCACACCCTTTCTTTGATGTGCAACCACACACACTTACCTAGGTGTGCGCAACACTATGAAATGTGTGCACGCTATCCTTGATATCGATTCTCCGTGCACTACTCAGGTGCTCACAACAACAAAACTTAGTGTCAACGACTCACCAACCTATATGTACATATACACTTACAATTAGTACCAATGACTCACCAACCTATACATACAATTACAAAGGGTTCGGATTAGGGACATTACAACTGGGGACGTTACAATTTGGTATCAAAACATTTTTGGGAGATGTGTGTGGCATAGCCCAGCTAGGAAGGCCAGGGACATTACAAGGTCAAACTAGACTAACCTTTTCTTGGAGTCTTGGTCTAGCAACCAATAACCAAGCCAAGGCTTATGCCATTTTCAAAGGTTTAGGTTTGGCTAAGAGCCAAGGAATAGAAGTTATATCTATCCTAGGGGACTCATGGGTCATCCTAAACCAGGTCCGAAAAACATCCCCCCCATAGGATATGAAGCTCAAAAACGTCATTGTAAGAGCCCTTTAGGAAACCAAAACTTTTGAATCTCTCAACTTTTACCATGTACTCAGACCAACAACTCCCATGATGACTTCCAATCATATTTTCTCATTTAGGACCCTCCGGGAACACTTAGAATTAATGGACAGATCGCTCATCATTTCATTCCTTAATTCTGGCCATGCTTTTGCTCTTAAACCAAATTATGGGTCATCGTTGGGGCCTAGTTGCCACTACACATTTATCCCTAAGTCAACCTTTAACTCTATCAGCCTCCAACTCAGTCATTTGGGTGGGCATGACACATGGTTCCACAGATCCAAGCACGTCGTGCTCCAGGATGCATGAAGGTGGACCTTCCGCCTCTTACAAACAACCTTCCATCCTTTTGATCCTCGACTTTATTTCCCACATGCACTTTCTTCTTGCTCCCCTCTCTTGGTTATGTTTATCATCTCACTCTGCTCTCTCCCACATGGCTCCTGTACTTTTCATCACCCAATTGGCGTTAGCACAATCCAAGATTACACCATCCATCTTCAACAATGATGCTTATGTATGACATTGGCCTTGTCACATGAATGAGATTAAGGTTCACATGGAAGTATGGAAGCTGGTGATTCATCATCACCAAAGGTGGCGACCCTTCGCACACAATTGAGGTGATTTAAAGGCAGTGAAGAGGGTGGAAGGAAACATGAATTTGAATGGCATGCTTATGGCCTTTGTAAATGTGCCCGAATTGTCTAAGTTCCTTGCTCTCCTAGGAAATTCTCAGGCTGATTTCTCTATGAAAATACAAGGGGAGGGATGAGAATTTGGAATTATGTCAAATCAACATTTAGGGGTAGCACGATGGCGAAGGGAACTCCAGGAAGAGGAGCAAGAGGCTTTGGTGGATTTAGTGAATGCACTTCATATCAGACTCAATAGTACCTTATCCCAATGGCAAACCACAATGGAGCTACTTGTTGAACAAAGGCAAGGGTACCAGCAGCTGCATGATGAGGTAGAGGCAATTTGTTCTAAAGTCAAAAAGTTGTGCTCCAAACCAACTTCTCCAGCTTTGTCCGTCTCAAGCTCGGCCATATCCGACGTTGCTTCTTCTCTGGACCCTCCCAGACAACTACCTGACTTGAATTCACTCCTAGACTCTTTAGAAGGGGCGCAAGAAGGACATGACCATTCATATACTTAGATTATATGTATTGTTTTAGTATTTTGATACTAGGCATCTTCTACCAGCTCTATAGTAGAATTTATAGTAGTAATGTTTCAGTGGAAGGATATCTAAATAGACCTCTTGTAAATGTCATTATGTTGCACCTTGATTTTGATGATACACAAGCTAAAATTTAAACTTTGTAAGGACTCTATATGTGATTCTTTTCACATACTTTTTGAATAAAATTTTCTTCAGTTTTATTTAAAAAGAATTATTTCTTAATTGCAACTAAATTTTGATAAAAAAAATTGATATAATAATAATAATCTATTTTTAAGGTCACAACCAAGCCATACACCAAATTGGTATTTGTCTTATAAAGTCTATAGAGGTATACATACCCTACCCCCTCTCGATTTGAACTTGTGACCTCTTAAGAAGAAACACATATTCTTAACCTTAAACCTACTCAATATTTATATATATATTTCTTTTTTTAATATAAATATTTTTAAAAAATATTAAAATTTATTAAACATCTATAAGTTAAACTTTGTGTTGCTAGCGAAAATTCTTCTAAGCTACGACTATAAAATCTAGCAAAAATTCTTTTAAGCGAAGATGGAAATTAATAGGTTGAACGAACCTTTTTGAAAAATTGAAGAAAAAAAAAAAAAACTGGTCAGAGTTCCAAATTACTTACCACTGAGACCATCATTGATCATAAAATATTTTTGAAAGGTTTGGATTCATTAGGATCCGAGAACTTTTATCGTCTGCATTACAAACAAACCAACGATGGCCAACCAGGGCGCTAAGAAGAGGAAGGATGAGAATAAGCGCCACATAACCATGCTGCTACGCTTAATTATCATCTGCAATGTAAGCTAAAATTTCTCCTTTACGGCTCCATTCTTTGTGATTTTTTTTTTTATTTCCAGTTGTTCGGGCATAACGGAAGAAGTTTAGTTGGGTTTTTGCGTTTGGATCCGGTGAAAGCTTTGGAACAATTTACAGAAAACAAACTAGTCGGGTTATAGGAAACCCACAAATCAGCCTTCTGTCGAAAGAAAATTTGGATTCTGCAGCCCGAAAATTAGCCTATGTGGGAAAAATTCCCCAAAATAAGTTTTTAAACCCAAAGAAAAAGTTGGGTTCCGGCAATGGAAGAATTAACCTTCTCAGTCGGGTTATAAACAACCCACAAACTAGCTTTCTGCAGAAAAGAAATCAATTTGGATTCAGGCAACACAAACATTAGCCTTGTATATGATTGATTATTCAACAAAAAATGCTGCTCATATTGATCTGTCGCATTTATTACAGTGTTGCCTTTATTTATATTGTTAGATTGCTCAATTCTTGAAATTATCTGCGGTGAACGCTTACTGTATTTTATGGGTGCTTTTAGCCCTCTTGCACTCGATTTGCATATAGTTTTTGGTTGGAAACTGTAGGATTGCGTGTTCTACATCTGGAATTTTTCTTTTTGTTGCATAATCTGCATCTCCTTGCGCCCAACTATCACATCGTTGGTTTATCGATGAAGCACCATGGCCACATTAGCTGATAACTAGTTCTTATTTTGTATGTATT
>ML801981.1:156603-167657 GCA_009831015.1 Picea engelmannii
AGGTAGAAGTGTAGCAATGCCCAACTTTTATGGGAAGGTATATACATTTAGGTGATACATCTTGGAGAAGACTAGTATATTTGTTTTGCTTAACCGGGATCTGTTCTTGAGCTCATTTCAATCTCACAATTTTTTTGTGGTAGTGTCATGATTGTCAGAGTACATGTTGCTTTGATCAATATTTCATTAATTTTGATATAATTAGAAAATGTTCCTTTTGAACTTGTCAAATGTATAACTTTTAATCATTGGTTTTACTTGTTCATACAGGCTATTTATATTTTGGTGAGGGTGTTGATCTTGCATTCTTCATTCACCTGGAAACATGTTTTAGGCCTGCTTGCAACATCTGCAGCTTATGCGTTTCCATACCTCCAGCTATCTAACATGGCACAACCATCTTATGATGAAAATGGAGATCTTTTGGATGGGGGATTTGATATGAGTACTGGTGGCGTCTGTGGGTATGTATAGACTTAATATCATCTTCTCATATTATGCAAATTAATCTTCAAAAGCTTGTTTTTTGCTAATTTGTAAATTAATTTTACTATGGGAGCCACAGCAAGATGGGCACTGAAAGTGATACATAGCATGCTGACTGAGTTACTAGATGGGATAAAAGATTGTGGACCATAGCCTACCTAATACCTGCAGTTAAAGCGGTCAGGATATTCTGATGAAGGTTTAGAAATGAAATCTAAAAGAAATTATTTAATTAAACGCACAAAACTAGCCCAAGGCAGGCGACAAAAGGATCTACTTTGGAATGAAAGTTTGTAACAGCCTGACAAATGGTTTGAAATTTCATGGAAATGCTATTGAATTTATAGAAATATCCAAGGAAACTTCCACTTTTGTTGAAGATATTTTGAAAGGATTTTTTGTGAAGACGATGCCCCCTCAAAGATCTAAATTATTTGTCTGGAAATTAAAAACAAAGCCAGAGGCATTTTTGGCATGTTTTACATTCGGTATCTCAGTTGCTTTAGATTAGCACCATTGATTGTTATATCTCTTAGACAGTAGGGACAATTTTATCTTTTTCTAGGTATGGTTGATTTTTTTAAATGGAACACTTAGTTCTGATCACTTGTATTCAGTTAGATATTGATTGATGACTTCCACTTTTACAGGTATCTACATGATGTGATCTACATTACAAGTTTTGTTCAATTGGGGTCTATTATCTCTGATAAATTTTGGTATATATATTTAGTGGTAAGTACCAGGCAACCATGAAATTTGAGTTATGTCATGTTCTTCTTTGTAGTTTTTAGGTTGTTATCTTTAGAAAACAATGTTGTCCTTAAATCTACTGTTTTTTGTGGATCAGTTATTAACTGAAGTCTAATGGATGGTTTTATGAACTTCTGCAAAAGGACTGCAGAGAATGCATATCACTTAAAATATTTTTTCTGTATAAAAAATATTCACTTTAATAAACTGATCAATCAAGTAGTTTCTGACTTGCTATATAACTGTCATTAATGATTGTAGCAATTTTGTGAAGATCAGTGATTACTTTTGTATCCTTGGTCATTTTAACACCTTAATATAAAACGTGTCTGTTAGGATGGGATTTTAGGCTTTTATCCTACATGTAAAATTTAAATAGCAGCAGCAGGGGAGCCTAAAACAGGGTTTTATAGGATTGCAAACCATTTCAATGGAAGGAATCAAATTTGTTTAGAGAGAATGCTTGCTTGAAAGTGTTTCCAAGTTGAGAGTTTGCAGTGCAAGATTAGTTCACATGTATTCTGTAGTTTCATCCTATTGGATTTGCTTTGTTTGTTTCAGCATTTTCAGCCCTGGAAGTTATAAAAAGAAGAGCTTTGTGGAGAATATGGTGTAAAAATGAATTTGTCTGACTTTGGAGTTTGGCATATAGAAACATCTTTAAGTTTATGTGAGACATAAAGCAGGAATTCATAGCACTACGAGTCAATAGTATAAACAAGCCCTAAAGTGGTCTTGTTAAAGTGTGGACTAACTGCTTGCAAGTTAAAGTTGTTAGAAGTATTCATTTATAAATATGCTCTTAGCCTTTAGGTATCTATATAATAATATAAAATTATACTATCATAGGTTGGCCTAAGGGGGAGTTGTACTTCATGCATAGTGCATGCATGAGCACATATGGTGCACTACTCTTGAGACTATTCATAGCCTCCTTTTGTAACCTCCTCTCCTATAATATAAAGGTGAAGAGGTCACACTTATCTAAGTATTTAATGAGTTTTGCAGTGTGATTGTGTGAGAGTTTTATATGGGCAGCCGGTGTGTTATATCAGTTGTTCTTTTAATTTCTTTTCAGAGTAATAGAAAGAGATGAGATTGTTGTTATAAATTGATAGCACGTTGTTTGGCATTCCCAAAATCATTGCCAAAGTGAAGAGAATCATTCTGGATTCCGTGAAGGACCATTTGATCCCTAATATTGCGGGTAAATCAACCAAATAAACGTACGAAGCATTGATGTTTTAGTATCAGAGTGTGAATCTCTCCCGCAAGATGTTCTTAAAGAACAAACTCACTGGCACGTGCATGAGTGACACATACATGGTGGCAAGCTACCTGATGAAGATCACTAAGCTAAGAGATCATCTCTTTGCTATTGGGATGAAGATCATGGATGAGGAGTTAGTGACCATTGCACTAAATGGGTTTTTTGCACCTTGGGAAGCCTTTGTGCAGGGTGTCTGTGCTCATGAGAAGCGACCTATCTTTGAAAAGATTTGGGATGATTTCATCCAAGAAGAGACAAGACGAGAGTCAGTTGTAGCCAAAGTTGAGGAGATCCAAAACCTAGCCCTCATGAGGAAGGTGAGGAGAGGTGGTAAGAAAGGAGGACCTAAGATGGGGTAGAAGGGCATGTTCTTCAAATCAGGGGAAGAAATACCTATGTCATTTGAAATGCTTCAAGTACCATAAGATGGGACACTATGCAAGTTAGTGCTTGAGAAGAAGAAAGCTAAGGGAAAATAACAACATAAGCAATTTTTAGGTAATGTAGTGGCTTTTGCTGAAGTGGATGAGTTAGCATCCATGATTGACATTGCTTTCCCCATGGTTTTGTGCCTTTCCACCAATACCATTTCTAGTGCAGGGTGGTATGTGTACAATGGAGCATCTAGACATATGATTTTCAACAAGAAGACATTCCTCAAATTTCAAGAGCAAGATGCTAGGATACAAGTGGAGTTGGGTGATGATGCCACATATCTAGCTACCAAAATGAGCTTTGTCTCCTATATGCCTTTAGGTGATCTTCTCAAATTGCATGAGTTTTATATGTTCCTAGTTTGACTAAGAATCTTCTTTTAGTTTCAGCCATACAGATTTGAATTTTGTGGTTGAGTTTGATGATTAGCAAGTTATCATAAGAGATCACAGTTTATAGCCAAGAGTGTGGTCGAGTTTTGGCAAAATGAGTGCGAGAAGAGGCCTTTACACCCTGCTTCTTGATTCGATGAAGCATGATGCTTTAGTGTATGACAATGACAAGCTATGCGAGTTGTGGCACAAGCACTTTGGTCACCTGCACTATGAGACATTTCCTCTCTTAAAGGATATGGTGCAGGGATTGCCAAAATTCAAGATTAAGAAGACTGGGGCGTGCAAGGGCTGCGCAATTGGAAAGCATGCAAACTTTGCTTTCCCAAGTAGTGAGAAAAAGATCAAGAGAGATTCTTGATCTGATCCATTAAGATGTATGTGGACCGATGTCTTCACCTTCATTGATAAGTAGCATGTACTATGTTTCCTTTATCGATGAATCCTCATGCAAGACTTATATTTACTTTTTGAAGACTAAAGATGAAGTTTTTAGTAAGTCATGGAGTTTAAAGCCTTTGTGGAGAATCAAACATGTAGGAAGATAAAAATGCTTATGTTTGACAATGGAGGAGAGTACACCTCCAAGGACTTTGATGGATGTAAGCAACCAAAATTGGATTTCTCCAAAATCCATTTGGGGTACTTATAAGAGATGGTTCGTAGGTACATTATGGGATGGATTGGTTGGTCGGACCGTCATTCAGTGCCCATAGTTTGACGGTACTTTTTCAAATTTGGCACATGGTCGCGAGTTTTTATTTCTTGGGGGTTGATGGTTGAAAAGGTTTTTGGGCCATGTAGTTCATATACAATTATATCTAGAGGACACATCATAGATATTAGTTGGACAAGATTGCAGTGGTAATAGTTGCCCGGGCCCCATATTTGCAGAGTCATCGCAACATTTAAAAGAAAGTACGGAGGTTGAAGACTCATAAAGGGTATGGTTAGATTAGTGTCTTTTCAATTTCTTGATTTCAAGATTAGCTTTCTTGAAAATTTTGCATTTCTTGAAAGTCATGTTTTTTTGGATCCGATTATTTTTGGATACGATTATTTTTGGATACCCATTATGGACATGGACATATGCTTTGAATTTTAGGCAAATCATAGAAGTTTTTATTGTTAGAAGATTTCTATATTAAGAAATTTGGTCCAAATGACAAGATAATTACAGCTTCGGAGACCCAATATGGAGATTTGTACATGGTTTGAATTTCAGTTGATTTCGAGACCATGAAAATTTGGGTCTAGTTTTAGCAAGCTATGTTTAGCAGGGTGGTTATGTTTTTGGGTACCAAGTATGGGGTACAACATCATTGTTGAATTTCAAGCCATTTCGAGGAGTTTGATTTTTCAGTGTCAAGGTTTATTTTGGCAGCATCTAAAGGGTGCTTGGTCGGTTCCCACATGAGGAATATTTGCTATATTTAGGAGAACTAAGATGCATTGAGCCTTATGGTTTATATGACTTTGACCTATGGCGCACTAGTTAAGGATGTTTCCTCACACCTCTTGTGACTATCCTTATTTCTATTTTTGGCCTAGACTAACTTGCTTTACTTGAGCCTTGTC
This sequence comes from Picea engelmannii, assembly GCA_009831015.1. Taxonomy (NCBI): domain Eukaryota; kingdom Viridiplantae; phylum Streptophyta; class Pinopsida; order Pinales; family Pinaceae; genus Picea; species Picea engelmannii. Next base: position 161,518 of record ML801981.1, read on the forward strand.
TTCTATTTTTATACTTCACTTCAATTAAGTTAAAGGAGAGCTGCTATTTTTGGAAGTTGTTGACTTGTGGAGGAGTTACTATTACTAGACCTAAGGCGCACTTGTGGAGGAGCTTTCTTGGCATTTTCTTGTGGTTGACATCTATACTATTTTTACCCTAGAAAAGTGCGCCTTCTTTTGAGGGAGATTTTGCTATATTTTCCATGCATTACTTCCTCTTATTTTGGAGACCCTAGCTGCCTTCTATTTTAGCTTTGTGATATGCTATTCTTATGCCATACATGAAGGGGTTATTTGTAAGCAATTTCCTTTATTTTTCCCTCAAAGAATTCACCCTAATTGACCCTTTGACTTTTCCTCACTGCTTTTAACACTTACCATTTATGGAGCACCTTTGTTGAACTATTATCGAAGTAAGTATTTATTTACATGCATTTGGGCTATTCTAGGATGAGGGAAAATTCTTGGAGGCTACATGAGAGTCATTCAACACATATTTTTGGAGCTACGTCCTTGGAGTATTCTTGGAGTGCTATCTTAGGCAATTGAGCCTCTTATTGCTGGATCTCTATTTTTATCCATTGTTATTCTTACACTTCTCTCTTCTCTATAAGTCATTGTACATGCAATGGAGAAAGGTTATTACTGCTTTCGTCCTTCCCCCCTTGCTTTGTATTTTCTTCTGGAGAGTGTGTGATTGAGAGCTAGCAATAGAGTGCAGGTGTTGGTTGAATGACCCTGCAGTCATTATCGTGATTGTTTCCAATCCCATATGATGTGGAGAAATTGAAGAGTCTTGGCTTACCCGAGATCTTTGAGAGCGATTGGCGTGTTCCTCCTTGTGAAGGACTCTGTTCTTCTTTCAACCCTTGGTAATAATGATACTTGGTGACCAATACTTGTGTTCATTGTGTAAGAACTTCTATAATTTGTAGAATCTTACATGCTTTTATTGCATGCTTAATAGGAAATTGAGCAGTGGGAATCAAATAATTGTCGTTTTCCCTGCTTGCTTTGTTTTATTCAATATTCGACTCCATATAAGGCACTGGTCAATTTACTTAGTTACTTTAATCATTTCATATAAACTTATTCAGTTTTACACGATTTTGATGCATTCTTAGGCTTATAGATCATCTAGATTAATTGATTTTCGTTTGTTTTCTGTCAAAAAACAGCAAGCTTAACTTGCTGATTTTTGACATTTATTGCAAAAAGAAAAAGGAGTTGCACCTCTTTCTCAATTTTGCGTGCATAGAAAAACATCTAAAATACAAAACAACATTTAATTAGTGATTTCCTGCATAAAAACAGCAAAGAACAGCTTGCTGTTCATCTCTGTTTTGCACATTAACTAATAATTTTCGGCATGGTTTTGCATTGGTCTGCATGTCCAGCTTTATTTTCTATTTTTTGCATCATTTTTCATGTGTTTTTAGCAATTTTAGAAGGATTTCTGCTTGCTGTATGCATGATTTAATCATACAATTTACACAAAACAACAACTTTATTTTCAATTTGAGGTACTACTTACCACTGGTGGTTTTGCAGTTGACAGCTTAAATCACTTGGAGATACTCCCTTGAAGAATTTTGAAGCAAGACGAAACAAGCAAGGTGACAACGCTTATTTTCTATAGTTATTTGGACTTCACTTCCCTTTTGTAGGATGGGAATTTTTGGGTGATAACAATGCCTTTTGCACGGATGCATGGATCAAGACGGTGCTAATAGTGCCCCACGACCTGCAACAAGATGGGGTTGCGAAGAGGAAGAACTGATCCATCATTGAGACAGTCAAGGCCATGATCCATGACATGGATTTGCTTGTGTCTTTGGGTAGAGGCATGCGACACATCTGTCTACATTCTGAAATGATGTCCTCATAGGTTGTTGAAGGAAACCAAAAAAAGCCTTCACTAGTGAGAAGCTTCATGGATAACATTTATGTGTATTTGGTTGTCTTGCTTATATTCATGTTCCTAACGAGAAAATGACTAAGCTTAAACCCTCAAGCATCAAGGGTATTTTTGTTGGTTACACTGAGACCTCTAAGGCTTACCGAATCTATATTCTATCACAATGGAAGATGGTGGTGAGTAGAGATGTGAAGTTTGATGAGGATGCATGGTCCTTGTTATCCCCATTTTGTGGGATAACTAAGGAGATCATTTCTCGAGGCGATCAGGTTGCAAATATGGAGTGCTGAGAGACTACATGACCACCAGTGTCCACTTGCACCGATGGAGGCCCTTCTCACCACCACAGAGGTTAGGATTTTCAGATGGCATCCACCACACCAACTGGCTTCTGAAAGGAACTAAGCCTTGCTCCATGAGGTACAAGTCAGGTATTATGGTGAGTGTCATTTCAATATTTGAGGCATTTTGAGTATGTTGTATCTTAGAATGCTTTAGATTTCATGATATATGCTTAGACATTATGCCTTTTGCCTCATTTCACCTTGGTGGTTGACATTGTGCTCTAGTAAGTGGTCTTCCTCGGGAATGGGTTTGGTACTAGGAACTCCCTTGAAGAGCCATCATACCATTTCCAACCATACTTACCACTTTCCATCACTTAAAACCCCCCATTTCCTTGTCTCTTGGGATTTTAGGGTGTATTGACCCAAGAAGGGGTTGTCCCTCATTCCATGGGAAGAAGGGGTTGAAGGCCTAGAGGGATTGCTGTTGGCTAAAAAGATAAAAGCCTATATATAAACCTTCCAGATGCTTTGCCCAGAGATCCCCCGAGAAAGCAATGAAACGCTTCTCTGTAAGAAAAGGGGGACCCACAAGAATAAAAGATAGTGAATGCTTAAAAGGTTAGTTGGAGGATAGGAGGTCTCATCACGAGCCGGCCTATCATGATCATGGGTATCTAGTGGTATGACATTACCATCATCTGGTCACCAAGCTAGGGTAGTGGCTCTCAGTTACACAACTGAGAGAAAGGGGGTCTCATCACGAGCCAACCTTCTCATTTCCGCAAGGTATTTGTGAGTGACACTGTCATTATTTGTACACCACGCCAGGAAAGTGGCCTTCAACTCGTCCTTAAAACATGAAAGAAACAAAGAATGGCAAGAGGATGGGCTTGGAAAAAGGTGCATTGCAAATGAAGGTGCCACACACCCTCTACAATGGCACCTATGAATGAGACACTACAACCCCTTGTATGTCATGAACCCCATGCCTAGTGAGTCTTGATCCATAACAACTTCATCTACTTCACATGGCTTAGAGAGGGATCACTTGGGAAACACTCCTTGACCTAGGGAAAGATCTACCCAATAGGACGCCTCGTCAACCCTCCCATATCCAAGCTTGGCAAGTTGCATAATGTCTTTGAGCACTTACTTGTTTGATCGGGTAATCTTTGATGCACATGCTTAGATGGCTCATTTATTGATTTGATTTACTCACCATAATATTATGACTTGAGATCCTTGGAGGGCGTGCTTATTTGTCTTTGCAGGACCTAGTTGGTGGACAATTTTGGAAGAACAAGCCTAGCTTGGGCTTCCATGGGGCTTGAAGCCCACAGGTTGGATGCCAAGGGCCCGCATGTCGGATGACAGAGACGTACCTTTGGAGGCCTAGAAGACATCATGGATGACATGACCTAGCCCTTACATGCCAAACGTTTTGCCTAGGAGAGGCAAAACGTCACTTTTAGAAGCTTGACGTCACCTAGAGGGCTAGGGTTTGGTGGTGAAGGTGTTGCTTGATGACATGTGGCACGTTTTGACAGAAGGAAGCTTGAAGGCCATCAAGAGAAGACTTGGATGAATGACAAGTGGCCTTTGGAGGCCTAGCCATGCATCTACTACCCCAACGACTTCTTCAAAGTGCCAAAACATCCCCTAAAGGGGTGACGTCACCTATTCTAAGGTTTCTTTTGTGTAAAAGTGAATTTTAATGGTGAATTGTTTAATATTATTTTGTTGCAAGGGGTAAGATAAAGGTTGTGGATCCCTTGTCTTATGTTTTACCCTTGCTAAGTGGATAAATTATGTGATTGACATTTTGTATAAATAGAGATCATAAGATCTCATTTTGAATCATAACTCTCCCATTGTGAGGAGCTAAGGACTAAAATTTTCGCTACACTTGAGGCTTTTTGTTATCTTGTGCTATGATATGGTGTTTCTTTGGTTATGGAGTTGATGATGATGATGCGCTAGCTCTTGGAGGTCTTTTCTAGCTATTGTGGTGGTTATCTTGGCATGCTATGGTTTATCTTGCTGCTATTTGGATTGGTAAGCCTTTTACTTGTTGCTATCATTTGTCATTCAAACTCAAGGTTGATTTTGCTAAGGCTAGGTAGGGAGTATAAGTGCATACATCCCTACTTTAGCTCCATCATAATTTTAAGCATAGAATTATTGTTTGCAAGGGTTTGCTAAGGAAGTATAAGGGCATACAACCCTTAGTTTTAAACCCTAGCTAGGTTACTTGCCTTGGGGAATAAGAGGATTTATACCCCCATTAATCCATAATCAAAGGCACTAGTCGTTGCATTGGTAAACGTGAAAAGTTGAAGTTTTAAAGTTCTCTCACTTGGACGTTGTTCCTTGAGCCCTAGGCTATCTTGCCTCATTGAGGTGTCCTCCTTCACCCACTAAACTTGCTGCTGTTACAAAACTAACCTACAGCCATTAGGGCTGCAGAAATCTAACCCTCTAACCCTAGATAACTCCTAAACTAACCCTAGGAATTGGCTATAAATTTGCTCTAACAAACAACTAACCCTAGCACACTTTTTGAGCTAGTTTGAAGTAATTTTCTGTTACAAGGCTTGGTTTGCTACAGCCATAAGACTGATAAATATCACTGCAGTAAGCTTTTTGTGATAGCCTTGCTTTTGTGCTAAAGTCTTGCTCTTTCATTCTTGAGTTAAACTAGTCTTTACTAGCTTGTCTCTTGCTTATTCAATTAGACTTTTAACATTTATTTTGCAACTCCGATTATCTTTTATGTGCTGATATATATCATTGATTGTTGCTGCAAATTAGGGACAGGAATCTTAACTTGCTTGTCTACCTAACATACTGCATTATATACTTTGTTTTCATTGTGTCTCGGGCAGGTATTCTTCTCTCAACAGATCACTCAAAGCATTGGCAACCCTAAGCCTTTCCCAAGACTCGTTACCAAGTTCCTTTTACCATCTAGAATTGACCTTTAGGGGCATCCATCCATACATCTCATTTTCCATCTTCATTCCCCCTAGGGTCACCGGGATTCCCCCCTTGAGGTGACTACCTCACCTCTAAAGTGACGGGAACACCTACCTAAGGTGACAGTGGGTAGGTGCTTTCTAAGTTGTTGCCAAGTGGTGGTTGGGTCGGGCTTTGCCCAACCTACAAGAGGTTCACATGGAGGTTAAGGGTGAAAATCTTGTTGTCCCAAAAGCTGATCCAAAAGAGGAGGAAAAATCTGATTCAGATCAGCAAGGTTCTAGTAAAGGAATAGAGGCCTCAGTACCATTTGGTTCAACTAGGAAGCCAAGATGGTTTACCTAGAGCTTGTAGAAAGCACAAGACCAAGAGTGAGCACAAACATCTATTTTTTCAGGGGGTGTCATCCACCTAAAAAGTTTCCCACTTGTGTTGTGCCGATGTCTTCTATCATTGATACAAAGCCTTCCAGCTTTAGGAGGCAATGGTTGTGCAAGTGTGGTGGGAAGCCATAATTGAAGAGTATAACTCCATTTTGAAGAGTCATGCATGGGAGATTGTTTGAAGACTAGTTGGAAAATCTGTGATAGATTCTAGATGGTTGTTCAAGATTATGCATGCAGCTAATGGGAGTGTAGAAAAGTACAAAGCTAGATTTGTATCTAGAGGATTATCCTAGAAAGAGGGAGTGGAGTATGATGAGAATTTTTCTCCCGTGGTAAGGTATACTTCTATCAAATCATCATCTCGATTGCATCGTGTTTTGATTGGCCTTTATTCCAGATGGATGTGAACACTGCTTTTCTAAATGGTGTGATAGAAAAGGAGGCGTACATAAATTAGCCGAGGGGTTTTTAGGTGCATGGGTGAGATACCTATGTTTGCAGATTGAAGAAAGCCCTTTATGGGATGAAGTAGGCACCATTTGCATGGTATTCTAGGATTGATGAGTACTTATT
>ML801981.1:202891-255312 GCA_009831015.1 Picea engelmannii
AAACCAACATATATTATATTCATACAATTGTGTTACATTGTTTACAATACAATATACATATAGGAGCCAGCGGCATCCAAAACCCTAACCCAATGACCTGGATTAGTCCAAAACCCTAATTCCTTCACCGAAAATAGAAAACCATCGGCAAAAACCATGTGCCGAAAACCACCTAATATCATGTGGTCCTGGAAATATGTCGTCTCGGAAATATGTCGGCCCAGCGATAATATGTCGGCCCGAAACCGGCGAAAATATGTCGGCCCAATTTTTTTTTTTCGGGGGCAGCGCCCTCAAACCCCCGCGCGGGGGGCTCCGCCCCCCTGCACCCCCCTCTTACCCCCCTGCACGCTCGGCGCAAGCGCTCAAACACTACTACTCGTGCAAAGAATATAACACATACCCAACACAAGTCCCATTCTTGATGAGAGCATCATATTCCTTTTGCATGGCTTCTTTCCATTTATCATGAGAAGTGGCTTATTTAAAGGAAGTTGGTTCATGGTTAGTAGATAAATTCAATTCACAATCATATGAAACAACCATGTCATCTACATCTCCTGAGTTTGAATTATTTACATTACCTCCATATTGTTTTGAGGACAATTTGGTTCTTGTCTTTCCGATCTCATTAGGATGAACACTTTCAAGTGTTTTTGTGAGGCATTTTGGTGGAACTTTCTGAGATAGTCTAGGTTGCTCGACTGATTGAGATGGTATTGAGTTCTCATCAAGCCTCAACTTTCAATCCTCTTGATCACATAATCCAAATGAGCTTCAAGTTCTAATGAAGTGGCATGAACTTCTTCATGAGGGGAAGATGGTGCTTCATACATAGATTCTAGAGATTGACCCAAGATAGGGATCCCCCCTTCAAGATGTGGAATCTCATCATCAAATTCATGATATGTCTTTACATGAGCAAATCTGTCCAGATGATCAAGCTGTCTCTCAACAATTTTGTCTTTCTTGGAGGATTCAAGAAAGATGACATCTCTGGAAAGGATGAATTTCTTGTTTGTATCATCATAAAGACGATACCCCTTGGTGGTATTTGAGTACCCCAAGAAGATGCACTTCTGACTTTTGGCATCAAGATTGCTTCTTTTCTCCTTAGGAATCAAGGCATAGCAAGTGGAACCAAAGACCCCAAGATGCCTCACCGAAGGAATGTGGCCATACCACATTTCATATGGAGTCTTGTTTTTAAGAGCATGAGATGGACACCTGTTTTTGACATAAAATGTAGATTTTAACCTTGTAAAATATTTTATTGCAAACAAATTTTCAATAAAAGGATAGAAAAGATACAATGACAAATACACACATTACACAAAGATTTTTCCCCTGGAAAACCAAACTGTGAAAACCAACATATTCTATATTCATTCATTGTGATACATTGTTTACAATACAATATACATATAGGAGCTAGCGACATCCAAAACCCTAACCCAATGACCTGGATAAGTCAACAACCTTAATTCCTTAATCGGAAATAGAAAACCATTGAGAAAAACCATGTGACGAAAAACCGCCCAACAATGGACATGGAAATTGAGGCGACACAAAAAACGAGGAAAAAATGTGACACGTTTCCCAAGGCAATTATTTTTTCTCAAGGTCATTGCCCCCGAACCCCTGTGCAAGGGGGATATCGCTCCCCTACAACCCCCGAAGGGGAGGCCTAGTGCCCCCCGCCCTCAAACCCCCCCACGCACTTGGCACAACGTAGAAGCCTCTACAACTAGTCATACAAAGAATATAACACATACCCAACATAAACTGCACATAGAATTCAATCAACCCAAAACATCAATTTAACATTCTTGAAAAACATCATGGAACTAACCATATTTAGGATGTCTTGTTCATTCATTCAACCACATCGTTTTGCTGTGGATTGTATGGAACTACGGTTTGATTTTTTATCCCATGTTGGAAAAGGTAGTTTTCAAATTCATTAGAAGTATATTCTCTTCCATTATCAATGCAAAGAGAGCCAATATGAGACCGAGATTCATTTTGAATCCATACATGAAAATTTTTAAATGTCTCAAAAGTTTGTGATTTATCTTTTAGCAAGTACACCCAACACATCTTGGTGTAATCATCAATAAAAGTCATCATATATTTGTTTCCATTTGCAAAAGGAACATGCATAGGGTCACACAAATCAAAATGAATCGGTTCAAGTTTTCTACATGCTCTGAAAATAGAGTCATGAAAGGCTTGTTCGCTGTGTTTTCCAAGGATACAAGCATCACATTGCTTCAATTTCCTAGGAATAGTAGGCAAACCAGAAACACCATTCTTTCTCAACAAATGAAGATTGTCATAATTAATATGGAGAAATCTAGCATGCCACAAAAGACTAGATGACATTATACTTGAGTCATGATGAGAGAGGTATGAAATAGTGTGTGTATGGGAAGATGTCCCATTCATCTTCAATAATCTTCCATCTTCCATTCTGGTCATAACAAGCATGTTATCATAATCCTTCCTTATCTCAACTTTGCCATCAAACATATGAACATAGTGGCCTTGCTGTATGATGTGTACAAGGGAAATCAAGATTCTTTTGTAGCTCATGAAGAAAGAATATGTTGTGCCAAAGAAAATCCGGGAGTCCGGGCAACTTAAGCCTGATGGTGCTCATTCCTGAAGGTTTGAGACTTGATCTATTTGCAAAGTACACTACGCCATCTACATTGTCATTGAAATTTTCGAAGAAATCTCTTCGAAATGTCATGTGGGAGGTATGCGCCTGTGTCAAGAAGCCATACATGTCCCCAAGAAAAAAAATGAAGAATTAAATAGATCTTCAATTACTCCTATATTGCAATAAGCAACAACATAATGAACAATTGATTTAGGTTGGGCTGATTTTGAGGTTTTAACTCTGTTTTCTTTCTGACCGTGTCTTTCTTCTTTGATCTTTTGTCATGGAACTTTGCATTTAGTGGCTTCATGTGACCCATTCATTCCTCAATGGGTACAATGAAGATCATATTTTTCGTGGTGATTATGCCAACCCCCCTTGCATCTGAGCTTCTTCTTTCTGTGTTTTTTCTTACTGCCTCTACGCTGTCCAAAAACTGGAGTACTGGAAGCCCCAAAGACAGATGCCAATTCTCCATAACCTAATGAGTGGTCATCTCTCCAGTACGCGTTCGCCATTGATTTTTTTCAAACACACACAGGGAAGAACAACCTCTAAATCCTTCAGTCAACAATATATGTAAAATCTTAGGCGGTTGAGTCGAATATGTGCAGAGACTTTGAAGTGAGCTTAAAACCCTAGACCTACGTTGGCTTTTGTAGCTTGTCCACCTTATCTCTTTGTTCCAGGTCGGGTATCAAGGTTGACTTGGCATATAGGAAAATTGTGGCCAAGATTCTCTTTGACAAAGGATGCTATGCTATTGAGAGGATCCATACTAATTCAATATTTTTATTGGGCTCGAAACCAATTCGAGGAGTGATATCAACTCGAGTTTGAAACTAAAATGTAGTCGAGATCCTCTGATCGGTGATACGACTCAAGAGGATGAACAATTCACAGTTCATTCTTGCGTGGAGGCACCCAATGTGTGTAATGAACAGTCAAGCAGTGCATTGGTTTTTGCAGTGAGGAGGACGTAGAGTTTTTGCAACGAGTGATGGAGTCACGTGGGATGTAGTCCAACATGAAAATACAATGACGAGGTTGTGCAAATGTTAGATGAAAGAATGAAGAACCCTAGCAGTCGGCGGGCTGAGTACAATCTTGCGTTAGGGTTTCCAGGCTCGATTGTCGAAGAGTGACGACGTGTTAGTTGTACTAGCAACATGAGGGATACCATACAGGATCTTTAGGGTTCAGGTCGACGGTGGGCTGCGGTTTTGGTTCTTTGATACAAGAATGTGAAGAAGTTGTTTCTCTGTTCGTGGGAATGATACCAGAGATGTATTCGAACGAGTGTGCGTAGAATTAGGAGGTCTACGGATTTGGGATGTAGTTTGCGAAGATATGTGCGTGGGATACCATAGAAAATCCTAAACAAAGGACTAAGCGACCTGAGAAGATAGACTGACAGGAGGCGAATAGACCATGGAATCGGTCGGACTGGAGCGTAGAAGGATTGGCAGGCAGGTTGAGCGTTTTCTTTTATCTCAGGGAAAGGAAACGCTAAGAGAATAATTCATGGAGTTAACGTGGCTTTGATACCACTGTCAGGGCAGGGATTGGCAGAAAAATAACTCCACACTTGATATGTTTTTTGTTAGCATGATAGGTTATAAATACAACAATAAATGATTGTTGGTATCCCTTAATGCATGATTCTTCCTATCATCTATGACTTTTTATATTTACATCACTGTTACAAAACACAATTCCAAGGATTACTTGTTCAACACCCTTTTTCACATAAATGCCAATCTCCCTTGTTGATAATCTTCATTTCTTACTTTGGGATCAACCATTCCTTCACCTTCTTATTGTATTTTCTATGTTCCAAAGTAGGAAGGTGGGACCTCATTAAGAAAATGTTCCATTGATCATCCTGAAACAAATGTATTTTCCTTTCACTACATGGTTTCAAAATTGTAACGGAGCCCACATCTCTGTCCTTGTACTTATCAATTTTCTCTTGGTAGTTCTTTCTCTTAGGCTATATCACATCACTAATGTCATCTTCTTGAGCAAAAGGGAGGTTGTCTAGGTCTTGAGAAAAACCTGGATCAAGAGGAGGGTCTACGGGTTCCTCAAAATGGCCTTGATTCAAAGGTATGTCAAATTCAGAATCACTCCAAGCATCCCTGTTGTTAGGATTTTCTACACAGTTTCTCATCCTTGGTTGGTTATATAAAGTAGCACAATGCCCATTTCCTATTGGGATGGTGGTGAAATACAAGTCCATTTGTAAAATTCCACCCAATGTTGCAACCCATTTCCTAGATAAAAGCATTTCCCAAGCATCAGGAACATCGATGAATATAACATCCATCACAATGGTAACCTCTGGATAATTAGCAAGGCGAACTTTAAGATCTTTAATCAAACCACACACCTTAATAATGTTTGAGACAATTCCACAAACATTCTCATAAGGCCTTATAATCTTTAACTCTAATTGATTCATGACCTTTAAAGCCATCACATTAGCATATGCCTGAGAGTCAAGCATACAATTATGAAGCCATAAGTCATTTACTACTAAGGAAATGAAAAAAGTTACATGTTTCTCTCTAGTTGGTTCAAAATAATTAGCTTGTTACAATATAGGAGGATTCTCATATTCTATTTGAACACTTGAACCTCATTATTGTCAATTTTCACATGCAACCTTATGTGACTAATTTTTAGATCTGAAAATTGCTTCCTAGTGAGCAAACAATAAACCCTAGTTGTTACCACTAAACAATTTTACACTGAAAATATGTGTAGCGGAAACAAGATCAAAGACGAATCATCAATACACAAGAGACACAAATTTTTTGTTCTGAGAAATTATGAGGGAAAAACTAACCCTCCCAGCAAATACAATTTCACCAAAATCTAAGGACAACCTTGTCCTCCAAAATAAGAAAATCAATAAATACAAACTCAACAAAAATACTCGAAAACATATGCTTACAAATCTGCTCAGTTGCCACACGTACACTTGTTGATGTCATTTGTATGACTACTGACGTTAGTAGTATGGACTACTGTACCTTCCTAAAAAAATTCACACATGTGGACCAGGAAACCTTTCCACACGTGTAGACCTGTTTCTCCTTTTCACACATGCGAACTTGCTGACGTCATCTCACACGTGCGAACCTGCTGTACGGATAGTCCGTACCTTTATTCTCACATGTACGAGATGTACTACTGCTTCACATGTGCGACCTCCTACTCCTCTTATTCTAACATGTGTGACCTTCTTAGGCTGAGAAAGAAGCCTTCCTTGGCTGAAAATAGAAACCATAAACCCTAGGCCAGATTGCCACAATTGTAGAATTGTAGAAATTTCCAAGCTCCTAACACAACTGCACTCTCACTTATGCTAACTCCATAATGACACAATGAGATTTGTCACAATCTCTCCTCTCCTTATATAGGAGTCTAATGAGTGAGTTTAGACACCCCTTCTAAACTCAATAATTAATTAAAATATTTTTAATCCTCTTTGTGGGTGTGAAACCACAACACAATCCCACAAAGCCCATCAACTTTCCCACAAGGCCCTAGCCTCATTCCAAGGCTGATTTCACTGAAACAAAAGGACAATCTGGTGCAAACAAAAATTCCCACATGCCTGACACCTCCACCTCATGTGGGAATGCCTCTTGAAGCTACAAAATCTTCAACACCCCCTCTCAACGAGGGAGGCATTCCATCCTCCATCACGAGGAAGTATCTATGTCTCCCATATGGGGCCTGCTACCTCATATGCACTCTTTGACATTGCAATATGAAAAACAAGACGCAACCTAAAACTATCGATGTAGCTTCTAAAATACTCAGCATAAAACTCAAGGCCTTCACTTTGGGCTTCAATTTTCTGCTGACCTATTGACTCAACACAAAAATAAAATGACTATTTACAATGACATATGATTTAAAAGGATTTTATTTCATAAGATAATGTTTGAGGAACATGCCGTTTAGAGGCCCCTAACCAAGGCATTCCCCATTTAGTTCTTGCAGGAAATAAGCATTATTTCCGCGATGCGCACTGATTTTTAATGGACCCGTCCACAGATTATCAATTTTTTCGTGCTTTCCTTTGTCCTCATTTCTCACGTCCCATCTCAACACTATATCACCCAACCGAAAGTCCTCTGGCTTAGAACACTTTTCGAAATAATTCTTCATCCTTTCTTGGTGGAGCTGTGATCAATTGTACACCTGTTCCCTCATCTGCTGTGCCTGAACCAACTGATTTATTCTTCTCTGCGTGTCATTTGGCTTGGCCTCCTGCTCTTGCAACAACTTTATGATAGGCAACCCCAATGTGGTAGGGAAAATTGTGTCTGCGTCGTATACAATCTGAAAAGGCGATGTTGAGATGGAAATCTGATCTGCCCACATCACATAGATAAGATTTTTATGCCAAGATTTCTTATTGTCTTGCAAGAGTCTTTTGATGATCCTGGTCAGGCTCTGATTTGATGATTCTTCTATCCCATTTCCTTGTGGGTAGTATGCTGTAGAATTCCCTAGGGTTATGTTGTAATCCTAACAAAACTTCTCCATCTTCTTGGACTTGAATGTGGCCGCAATGTCTGTTATGATCTTGTCGGGGCATCCGAATCTCGACAGGATGTTTGTCTCCAGAAATTGGATAATGATTGCATCAATAGCTTGCTTCGTGGGGATCGATTCTATCCACTTTTTGAAGTAGTCAGTGGACGTGAGTATCCATTTGTGCTGCACTGAGGATGGAAGATTTATTTCCCCTATAAAATCCAAACCCCACTGCATGAATGGTGCTTTGACTGAGATCGACTTTAGAGGCAAAGGCTGCAACTTTCTTCTTCCGTAAAAAATATGACATTCGTGTCAACTGGACACTTCTTTGTAGATGTTCGCGAAGATAGTAGGCCATTAGTAACCTGCTCTTAGGATTTTGTGTGCGGTGGTTTTCCAGTAATGGTGTCCTCCACAGTTTCCCTTATGAAATTATTCTCTAGCTCACTTCGCATCATTTTACAGCAAACAACTCAACAACATTCCCCCAGGATCTTTCCATTAGAGTGAGTTATCTAGGATGCAGAACTTAACCACTTTAAGCTTGAGAAATTTGGCCTTAGTCTTACTTACGCCTGGAGGGGCCTGAAGGTCCTTCAACACATAGATGATGTCAACATACCACGACGAGTCGACAAACTCCTGAGGCACTTGCGTAGTCATTTCTTCGTGAGGAATCTATGACAGATTGACAATAAAATTGATTTCCACAGCGTCACAGTCCGATTGCGCCATTAGCTTCATGAGGCCCTGATCCTTAATTAGTTTCGTCGACTTAATATCCAGTTCATATTCCAACATGGCCGCTATTCATTTTACTCTCCTCCCTTTGGGGTCGACCTGAGTTGGGATATCCTTGACTGAATTGTTGGGCACATAAGAAATAACGTGGGAGTGAAATATGTATGTCTTAAACTCCTTCAAGGATTTCACTAAGGCATATGCTTGTTTTTCCATAATTTCATACCTTAGTGGAGCATCTCGCAGTGTCCTGCTAAAATAAGCTACAGGCTTCTCGAAGTTCTGCTCGTCTTTCTGTAACATCATGCCGACGATCATATGCTCCGAGAAAAATGAAAACAAGATGAAATCCTTCGTGAAGTCTAGACTAGCTAGAATAGGAGCTCTAGTCAATGCCACCTTGATATCTTCAAACGAATTTTTGGCTTTCGGGTTTCACTTGATCTCATTCCCTTTCTGAGCATGCAGGTGATATGCTTTACAATCTCTGCTAGGTTCGGGATGAATCTCCTCAAAAAGTTTACTTTCCCCAGGAAGGATTTCACTTCCTTTTTACTGTGCGGAGTGCTGATTCTCAAGATTCCTTCAACCCTGCTGGGCTCTATCTTAATTCCTTCCTTTGAGATAATATGTCCTGACATCTTCCCTTCTTCCATCCCGAGATGTGATTTCTTTGGATTCAATGATATGTCGAACTTCCTACACTTCTGGAAAACTTTCTTCAGATGCTCGAGGTGTTGTTTGTCAGAGACATAATATACCGTGATGCCGTCCAGATAGATCACAATGAACTTTTCCTTTTCATCAACAAACACGATATCCATTGCCCTCTGGAAAGTAGCTCCAACGTTAATCAGGCCGAAGGGTATCTTGGCGTACATGAACGTTCCCCATGGAGTTGTGAAAGTTGTTTTTTCTCTATCGTCTGGGTGGACCATGATCTGATTATACCCCAAAAAACCATCCAGCATGGACATCATCTGGGACCCCACCACCTTTTGCAGGATATAGTCCATTTTATGGAGAAGGTAGTGGTCCTTTAGGGACACTTTTTTTAAGTTTCAGAAGTCCACACATAGTCTTATCTCACTGCTCTTCTTTCTTACAGGTACCAAATTAGCTACCCATTTCAAGAATCTTAAAGAAATGATAATCTTAGCTTCAAACAATTTCTTTATCTCCTTCTCGATCAATGGAAGTAGCAGGGGATTTATCCGTCGCATATTTTGTTTGAATGGATTCTGGTCTTCTTTGAGAGGGATGGCATGCTGAAATACTTTAGTGTCATACACCTCCAAATCGTCATAGCTCCATGCAAAACCGTCGGGGAAATCCTTCATGATATTGACGTAGTCTTGCTTGACCTCTGGATTCTGCGTTTTCGATAATTTTATCATTTTCGGGTTCTTCTCAGTCCCGATGTTCCAGTCTTCCACGTCCTCTTCGCTTGCAATGATATTGGGATTTTTAGCCACGTCATTTTTGTCAAACAACTTTTCCAGTGACACTAACCCCTTCAGAATGCTGTTATTTTTTAGTTGTATTATGTCCCTTCCCACAATCTGGTTTTGGAAAGGGTTGTCATTACTGAACGCATCCACACTCCCATCTTCGCCGCAACAACATTCATCATCAATGTTTATGTTAGCGAACTCGTCGCTCATTTGGAGAAATCTTTCCACCTTCTTGTCATCCTCAAACACCTACTAGTATTTTATATTATAAGGCATTGCCAGCCTGTGTTTGACTTCAATATTGTATTTTTTGTTTGGGAAGATGGGGATTTTAAAAACTGAGGCCGAGGTTGCCAATGCATCGACAATTTGATTTTTCAACCTCGGGATAACAAATATGTCATACTCTGAAAATTCCTTGAGGAAGTCAAGTGCCAAGTTTCTGTATGCTCTCAGCTTGGGGTGTTTTGTTTGATATATGCCTTTAACCTAGTTTGTGACTAGTTCAGAGTCTCCGTGCACTGCTATATTCTTTGCGCCTAATTCTTTCAACACCTTCAGGCCCAGAATCAATGCCTCATACTCGACCATGTTGTTTGTGCATTCGAACGCGATCTTGTATGAGCAAAAATTTGTGCCCACTTTAGGAGGGATTACCCATACATTGACACCTGCTCCTTCTTTTCTAACAACGCCATCGAAACTCATGTTCCATATCTCGTTTTCAGCATGATCTTTTGGGTCATCGCACTCTGCTGCTTCCCACACAATTTCCTTATCAACTATCACGATGGCTATCGACTCTTCCTCTTCAAAACTCAAGTCATTGTAGAATATAGAAGAACCAACCTCATTGTCGATGGATTATATGGGGTGGTTGTTTGGCTATGTTTTGCTGCTTACCATATATTTCAACAACACTTCTCTGTACAACCATCTGTCCTGGCCAAAGATAGGAATGGTGGCGTATGACATATCCATTTGCAAGGTCCCCTTTAACTTCGTAGCCCACAATCTGGACAGCAACATGCCAAACTTAGGGGGTATGTCCATCAAGACCACGTCCATAACCATGTTCTTTGAAGGGATTTGGGCCAATGACATGACCAAGTCCTTGATGAGACCCAAGCACTTGAATTTCCTCGAATCAAAAGAGAAAAGATCCTTGTAGGGACTGGTGATATCCAAACCCAATTCATCCACAATCACCTTTGGCATGAGGTCGTGTGACATGCCATAATCTAGCATGGTATTATGTAGGGTCATGTCATGAACCTCTAGACTGACGTAGAACAGAGGTACGCCCTTAGTATCACTTGTCTCCTCAACACGTGGACCAAATATAATAGTAGGGTGATCGTCTTGGATATTAAAAGTATCGGGGGTGCCTCTCATTTTCAATATTTTAATAATCTATTCCCAATATTCGCCCTTTCTGATAAGTTTGTTGAACGAGACAAAGATTTTGATTTTATCCATTTCATGCTCAAAGTTAAAAGGGGGACAAAATTTCTCTACCTCTTTTCCACTTGCTTCTTGGCTTTCTTCTAGAGTTTTCTTCGGGGCCTCTTCCTTCGACTTTGCCTTTTCCATCACATCCTTGGTTGTGCTTTCTGGCCTCGTTCGGCTTGTGGAAGGGGTGTTCGCCATAGGTTTCCTTACGAGATTTGTCTTCTAAGGATCGGTAGACGCTTCCTTGCTGTCGTGGTTATATATTTTTTGAAACTGCATGATGGCGTTCTGATAACCTTTTCTGAACTCTTCCGTCTCCCAGGACAATGCGTCATCAGTTTTCCCAATCCACGCATCTTCCCTTTCGAGCATAAAATCATTTTTTCTGCTCATGTACCAATCATGTTCAATCTTTGTCAAAAACACGCATGAGTTCTTGTCATCGCAACAATGCATTTGTTCTTCAAACATCTGGTCGAAGTCTTCATCCGTGTAGTTGTTTTGGAATGGAGGCCTTTTCTTTTGGTCGCCTTGATTTCTCTTCTCCCTCTGTTCCCTCTATCTGATCTGAGGAACTTGACTCCTCCTGAGGTTTTGATTCCTAGGCTAGGGGTCTTGATGTTCCCGGGCAACATGTCTGTTTCCTACATACATTTTCTCCATTAGCTTCTCCATGGTTCTCATCATTAAGTCAAATTTGTCATCTGTGGATCTTGACGTCAATGGCTGCGTGTCTCCTTGGGGCTTCTTATCGCCTCTGTTGAATCTCTGTCTGATCTTCCCGGACACCATCATATTTACCTCAACTTCGATCGCATTGCTCATTATCGCGTCTAGGTTTTCTGATCTTCTTTCTCTCAATGGCATTGCAAAATCGTTGTCAAAGGAGTTGACATACCACAACTGTGCAACCCCGGGGGGTGGCTGAAGTTATGCGAGAATCGAGTTATAAACCTTCATGAAGTGGGCTGATAATTATTGCACTGTCTCCTTCGATGCCTTCTTCATATTACTGTACCGCGTTAACAACTACAAGGGATTTTTCTTGTCTCCCCATCTATTGATGAAAGATGTTTCGAAAACGATGAAGTCTTGAATACTTACTGGTCGTAGGGATTTGAATCACTTCCTTACCTCCCCTACAAAAATCTGTGTGAACAAACTCATTCTCGTGTCTGCATAGTCTACCTCTTCTAGGTCGACGAAATCGTTGAATCAATCCAGATGCTTCTGGGTTGAAACACTCCTTTCAACATCGTAGAGCTTAATCCTTTGACTGTAATTTTGGGGCAAATCATGTAGTTGGGCAGGAAGAATGAGGGGGGTGAATCTAGAGGCCATGGATCTAGGAGGACTTGGGATTTGAGGGATATTATTTGATATCAGGGCTTGGAATATCTTCTGGTAAAAAACTATCTCATCCTAGATGGTTTCTGACTTGGACTTGAACAAGGTTTGCTCGAATAATTCGTCAAACTTAAGGTCGTCAATGCTTTGTGTGCTGTATTTTGGTAAGGACAAAATTCTGTTTAGGTAATAGAATGGGCCTGGCACTTTCTCTCTAGTCCTGTGCAGAATTTTCTTGGGGTCGTACAGAGGCTCTGCAGGGTTTGGATCAGGATTTGCTCTAGTATAGATCGTCTTCGGAGCCAGGGTTCCTGAACTGCGCGACTTGATGCTATTGGTATTTTTGACTGGAGTCACTAGGGTAAAGGTTTCAACGGGTACAAATACTTGTCCCTCTATTACCCTCAGGGGTCAAATTACAACATTAGTCATTTTCCCAGGGAAAACCTATTCAATTTCGTTCCCCAACAATGACACTAGAATGTTATCTCTTTGTAAATCTGTTCGGATGATAAACACACGACATAGGTAACTTTTTCAACCAAATTTGAGACTCGAAACTAGCCTTTCATATCTGGAGATGGCTCTCTCGGGAGACACGGTATCAATGCAAGATATGGCTTTAAAGCTGTGGCTAGATTTAACACTATTAGATAATAAGTTATGGTTTCATTGGCGTAAGATAGTATGACCTTGGGATATGGAGTTGATTCGAGGAAACGATGGAAGAAAATGACTTAGTGACTGAGATTGAGAGGATAAAGGCTAATCGAGCAACAATCTTCAGTGTAAAATCGTTGAGTGAGGTGGGGAGAAAAACACAGAAAGAAACTTAGAGCACCGCTGAGGATGAATTCAAAGTTAACTTTTAGAGGAAATACATTTTGTCGAAATGGCGCGAACAAGGGGCACTGTGCAGCGAATCCACAGGTTCAAAATTTTGTTCCGAGTTAGACATAAAAGGATATGAATAAAGAAAATAGGAAATACATACGCAAGGAAGGGAAAACAATACATCCAACTGCAACAATTATAATCTTTTCATCAAACTACACAACTTTTGTGTTAAGATTCAAACGAACTCAAATTACATTAATAGACGATGTCTATACTAAATTTTGACAACCAACCTGCCTTACATTGAAAATATAAAATATATAGGTGAGGGCGCCGCTTAGGCTACCCTACTCTTCTAACTGCTACCTCTAAAAACTAGGAAATTGATTGTTCCGCGTTAAAAGACTCTTCGCATGACCTTTTTCCAAAAATAGATAGCCAATACATCTGGCTACATTCTGACTGTTTGTAATCCGCCATAGGGATCCGGTTATCGATGATGCCTTGTCATGAGAGAGTGATGTGTCAATGCTTTCCTTCGATCAAATGTCTGAATGGACAAGTGTTTGTCAGAGCCCCACTTTCTACTGTAACGACTTTGATTCCTTCCGTGCACTCATTTGCTGAAAAAAAATGTGCGTGGAAAGTGGCTGCTGACTGTCATGGCCATTATCAGAAATGAAAAAATTGTCTTAGGGCGATGTCTCCTTTAAAATTTTCAATATTTTCTTTCTATTTGCGGGTATAGGAAAAACTTTAGCTAATCTTGTTTTTTCTGTTTGTTGCGAGAACTGCGCGGGTTATCTCCTCGGCCGTTTCACATTCTCTGGAGTGTTTTGCATACCTTTCTTCCGAAAACCACTATTCTTCATGCAGATGTATGATCATATCCTATGCCTCTTTGAGTTGTATTTTGAGCCACATCACGTTCCCTTCGTGACCTTGTGCTGCTGACGCTTCCATGGTCTTTGTTGCTAGCTGTTGTCTAAGCTCCTTGTTTTCCTGGTACACTTCGACGATGGTTAGCTTCACCTACTTCAGCTGCTGAGATGTTTCCTAGTCATTTGTACCCATGGAGTCCATCCTCCTTGTTCTTCTCCCACTTTCTTGACTTGTACCTTCCAAAGGTTCCAGGCGGACAACACGCATAAATAAATTTTCAGCAAACGATTGTGTGCACGGTTCATCTAGAATTCAGGTTTTCGCAGCTTCCTTATTCTTCCTTGGCCTGCCCCTTCTCTGAGGTATTTGCTGCTGGGGAGACAAGGCTCCTGCTTTCCTTCCTTCCTATGCAGTTCCTTCCATTCTAGGTTTTGCGCAGTGGGATGTCATCATTCCCGTGGGTAAAGGGAAAATCCCCCTTTTATCCTTGGGGATTCCTGTTGTGAGTGAGAATGAATCCCAATCACTATGGGGTTCAGGTCTAGTGATTCTTCCACTTTACATGCTCTTATTTATTCTTTGAGAGGTCGCCATGGCACGACCAGTATTTATCTTGCACACAGTGGATCCAATGAATGCCCAAGATGGAGAATTCGATCAACCTAGGCCTACGAGAAAACTTACAGACAAATCCTGAATCAGGCAGAAGGAGGAATCATGCAAAGGAACAATGAATTCATGGCGACTAGATGTTTTTAATCGAATTGCAGATTTTCCATGGCACATCCCCGTGTGTAAGGTACACACGATAAGGGTTGCAGGGCATACATGATACAAATGTTGCGATACACATGTGGGTGACTTCATGCTCCAAGAGGGTGTATGAGGCCTCGAAACGCCATGTCTCATCATCAAAAGGTGAAAATCATGGTGGAAGGTGAAACCTTTTCATCAAAGTTCACGTCTCATCATCAAAGGATCTCAACACATCATCAAAATAGTGCTCCAATGGAAAGCAATCCCTAAATCATCATGAAAGCATCATAGCGCATGATGTCACCATGCATATGCTCAACATCCATGGTGAAAAGTGTTGAGGAAAAGGTATTGAAAACCTTACTCAATCATTTTCAGACCTTGCTAGCCTAAGGCAAGATAGTTGGGAATATCACCCAGGGTTTATAGCCTTATAGCAAAAAGAACAATCACTTGATCCACTGATACATGTACAAGGAACCGATGCTAGTTTTATTTGTCATTTAATGTAACATACAAAAAAGAATCAACTTTAATAAAAGTTATACATATGTATGTACAAGAATGTATGAGTGTGTACATGAGAAATAAAAGTAATTCAAATTAGATTGACACAATACAAGTGAAAAAAAAAACAGAAATCTGATTTCTTTATATTGATTTCATTATGAGACACAAGACTTGATTATCCTTACAAACCCTTGCAAGGGTAGAGACCAAAGTTAAATTTAGAAGTCTCCGATGGGCACCATACAAAAAGACTCCGACAACAAAAGAAAATTGAAGCTAGAAATCTGGATCAACTTGCCAAAATTACTGTCATTTGACTCTGCAAAATATTCTTTATCAATCATAAAATCTAATTTACAAACATAAAATAACACACAGACTGCCAAAGATAGGTCATACACCTTTGAAACAAGCTGCTGAATGATATGATTCAGTTTCGAATCTTGCTGCCTTCAATAAGACCCTGTTGTCATCAAGATAGTTAGGTTTTCTAGCAAACTCAGAATGAATGAAAGATAGGAATATCTCTCTTAGTATAGAGCAAACCTCTTGTGACTCCCATTAACTCATTTTATAATTATCTCACATAACAATTGTCCAAATCATTTAATTCAAAAATATCTCCTTGTAAGTCCCGCTTCAAATATATATACTTAAATTATAAATATTAGTATAGTATGATATGATCATATTCTCAAAATAACATCATATCCAAAACTGTCGAATAAAAAATGATCCAAATATATGTTGCTGTCCTCAACAGTAAAAAATAGAAGTGTTGTCTAAAACAATACAAAAATATAAGTGATGTGCTCCAAATAAACCAATAACATACTCAATGGTCTAAAAGCCATATTTACTATGAGAGGCATTTTTCCTCTTCTCACTGCTGTTCTCTTTTGAATTTTCTGTAGTGGCCTTTGACTGTTTAGAGCCTTGAGGATGCAATGCACTAATAACATGTGAGCAACCATCCTTAAGAATGAGACGAGATGAGATTGATTTAGCATATTCCTTAGAGAAGTCAGAAGGGGTGGCTATTCTTTTTCTCTTGTCTAGCATAGGCTCAGGGATATCTGTTTTTAATATTTTACTGTCATGTGAAGAGTGCACAGGTGAGACAACAAGATCAACATGGAAAACTTGGTTTTTTGGTGGTGGAGGAGGTAATGGAAATGATGGAGTGGGCCATCCATGTTGGTGAACAACATGTTGGTGGGATATCTCTTGCCAACCATCGTTGGCGGGTGGTTTTGGTCACATCAATACATGAGGGGAAACTGGAATGCCGAGAAAATTATGGCTGGGGCGAAAAGAAGGCTTGTTAGGTTGGGACTGCAAAATTCCCTGTCCAACCAGGTTGAAGAAACCAGCTTGAAACGATCGATTTATCTCTTGAGGATCAACATCAAAGTGAATAGAGAATCATGGTCTTCTATAGCCCCTTTTCCAGTTTCCTCTATTATTATCATTTCTACCCCTATTTGAATTTCTTTCTATGTTGCTTCCTCTACTAAAAAAACTCATCCTGGAGCAATAATCCAAAACATGTTATGAAAATTTATTAATAATCGATGCATTAACTCTACCTAAAACAAAATGAAAATTTGGCTCTTATCATTTACCACAGAGCACATGCAATCCATCCATAAAATCACCAATCAATTGATGTCTGAACAGGGAGTGAACAGGGCTATTGGGAATATGAGGGGATTGTAATGAGCGTAAAGTGGTATAATGGTCGGGAAACACCATGAGTACTATTCAAGCAATTTTAGAAAACACATTAACATCCAAATACCAATCAATGCCCAACGTTTTTCATTTAAAACCCCTTTCATTCTAATGAAATTCACAACAACAAAACATGGAAAATTTCAATGTATCTGGGAAGGAGAGGGGCTTGTAATAAGCATAAAGTGGTACAATGGTCGGGAAAGAGATGGTTACTATTTTGTTAATGAATTAACATTTATCATTTTGTTACTATTTTGTTAATGAATTAGCATTGCCATTATTTAAAAAAAAAACTCTATTCCACGTTCAAAATCAAGACTCAACTGTCCCACAACAACAAAAATATAAAAAGCCTTAGAACTGTCATCCTACAATTTCCAGATTCCCTTTTTATTTACACAGATATTTGTTATTTTGAGCGAATGCGCAAGGAACTGTCTAACATCTAGAGCACAATAAATCCAATCAACAGGTAGGGCTGAGAAGAACCAATACAACCATTTAACTCCCACACAAAATACATAATCAAAAGTTACATAACAAGGTGAGCTCAAAATCTTCAAATGTCTCTTATGCTCAATTTAATCAAACTTTATAAATAATTAACATAAGCCAATATCTGTAGGAAACATGCTACTATACATTCCATCTTCCATTATGCACATTTAACATCATAACATCGAAATAAAATCACTACACCCATTTGATCACTGCAAAATTTGTTTCCTTTCAACTGCATGCTTTTAATTTCATATGTCATTTAACAACAGAACAATCCCAGTAAGAAAACTCAGACCAACTAAGGGCACGATGGAGGGAAATCTATGTCAACCACAACTCAACATAAGGTTGATTTGAACCCTACAATGCTGATTAAGTGACATACTAGATTTGAAGGTCTATTTGCTTTATTCACCAAAGATTCATCAAATAAAAATTGACAAAAAGCCTCAAAGGTAACACACAATCGATGATGCAAGTAACATGTTTACCCACTATTCAATCAGAATCAAACTTGAATTAAATCCCAAACATACATTTACAAACACCGAACCAAAGAGGGCCGAGTTTGACTGGAGGGAGAGAGTATTAGTTAATGGAGTTTATACAGCCAAAAACCCTAACACCATCATCACAACTTTGACACAGTCGAATCCAAAGTGCCATCAAACAACTTCCCTTGTATACATTCAAGACCGTGGGAGGAATTTCGACATTGTTATCATCCAGAATCACTCAATAGAATGAGAACCAAGCTTTGCATTCACACAACCAACTGTCACATAACTTTAGACTAAGTCATAGTCGGCACTTGAGGGGAAACCAAAACCCTGTTTCTCCAATTTATTTATAACAACAATTCCCTCAGACCACACAAGGTCACAAACAATAACCACATGCTGGATATAACAATTTAAATGGGGAAAAGTATAACAGAGGCCGGAAAGTTTCCTATGACTATGTAATCCCACCACAACTAGTACATACTTTCTATTAATGGCGGTCAACCCATGTCAAAAATTGCAGAAGGAGAGAAACAAGAAGTATAACATACCATAGCCACCCCAACCGGTCCCAAAATATCATAATCAAAAATTCCAAAATCAGAGTGTTCAACTATGAAAGAGAACGAAAATACCATTTGTGCAAGCATCACCCAGAATTCAATAGGGAAGAACCAAAATCCATTTACAATCTTCCAACCAAATCACATAGACATAACATACAATATTCACCATTTTAACTTTAGAAAGAAAACACCCAACAAGCAAACTCCAAGATCCAACCTTTTATTATATTATGGAGTAGAGACCGATATGAATGGAGAACAAGAACTCATACCTGTTGTGGAAAATGCAAGGAGACCAAACTTTGTTATTTCCTCCAAAGGTCACGCAACAAGGTGTAACCACAACCCAATTCCAAACACAATGTGAACCAAGGAGGGTGGCAGCCTTGGGAGTATGCTTGGAGCGATGTGTAATAAATGCACATCGTTTCCAACATAAATGACCACCAATCCTAAGTACGATCGCATTATACAATGCCCCCAAAACATTAGCAATACGAACCATAGAATAGTCCACCATTGCCAAATTAATCAACAACCCATTTCCTTATAGTATGTAACCATTTCTCATATCCCTTGCTATAACAAGGAATTATCCAAACTCACAATAAAATGTTTCAAAAGTATAATGTCATATGTCCAACCAATTCGCATAGACAGAGCTTGAATCCCCTTTAAAAAAAAAAAAAAAACATATATATTGTCCAACATCATAATGATGAGTTAGGGTGTGTGAGAGTTAAAACATAAACCTTTACCATATTCAACGAATTGCAACATAGAAATGCCCAGATTCATGATAAAAATCCAAACACAAGTGCAATAATAATAACCGGGAGGGAGATTACATAACCAACTATAATTCAACCAACTCAAAATGCGACTCAAATGCACACATCCAACCAATCCTCAAATTGTCTTAGAGAACATTTATAAAACTATTATGCAAGAGCCATTCTTCATCATAATTCACATGATGGGGTCCCACCTATTTAGTTATTATATATATATATATATATATATATATATATATATATATATATATATATATATATATATATATATTAGGCATTGCAACCCATTTGCATGTAGGGGTTTGAAGTTGCGCTTTTGGGTGTAAAAAAAAGGTCAACGTCCAAGGTGGAATGAAGGTGCATCACCTTTCTGAAGGGTGTCCAATCATGTCCAAGTGTAACATCCTCCATCAAATTCTAACAAGATATAGCGTGTGTTATCACACAAGTTCTAGGTTGGGAAAATCCCGACCAACCACCAAATGGCGACAACTAGGAGGTCACCAACCCACTGTCAACTTAGGCAGGTGTCCCTGTCACTTTAGAGGTGAGGTAGTCACTTCAAGGGGGGAATCACGATGACCCTAGGGGGAATGAGATGGAAAATGATGAATATGGAGAGGATGTCCCTTAAGGTCAATTCTATGTGGTATGAAGGTCTTGTAAATTTCCAAGGGTTTCCAAGTATGTTGAGTAACCTGCAAATGGTGAAGTACTTGCCCGAGACACAAGAAAAACAAGCATATATTGCAATATAACCAATTGGACAAGCAAGTTAAGCTTTCTGTCCCTAATAGAATCCGTTAGTAGCAATGTATATCAACAATACAATGGCACCATAAGCTGCAAGATGAATGCTAGAAATCAAGTGAAAGATACAAGAGAAAGACTAGCTAAACACTAGCAAAACTCAAGATAAAAGACCAAGATGCTAGCATGAAAAGACAAGGCTGATGTAAATAATTTCTGCAGCAAATTATATCATCCTTATGGCTGTAAAAATCAATGTATTACAACAATAAAATCAGCCACTAAAACTCCAAACTTTGCCAAAAAGTGCGCTAGTGCAAGTAAGACAAGTGTGAAAACTTTGGGAAATTTCCAATGGTTGATTAGAGAGTTATTAAAGAAATCAGATTAGGGTTTATGCAGCCCTAATGGTTGAAGAAGAAAATTTGTAACAACATTAAGAACTATACCTTTGATGGGGATTCCCTAGTAGTTGTGAGGTGCTCAAGGCACAAGGAACACAATCCAAGTTTCAAAAAGTAAATACGACAAGAAATCACGTTTCCCAATGCAATATTTTGTTTCTCCAATGCAAGATTAGTGGCTTTAGTTATGGATTAATGGGGTCAAGAAGAAATATCTAGGACTACTAGTCCCTTGGAGGTGTAAATCCTCTTATTTCCCAAGGTAAGTAGCCTAGCTAGGGTTTGAAATTGAGGGGTATAAATCTTCTTACTTCCTCAACAAAACCCTTGCAAAGAAAAGCTTGACAATAATGGTGGAAACTAGGATAGGGGTGTATATTCCTATACTCCCTATCTATCCTTGGCCAAAACTACTTTAACTTGAATAAGAAACGATAATAACAAAGTAGAAACCATACCATTCAAGAAAAATCCTTTAACATGCCAAAGTAAACCTCCACAATAGCAAAAGAATGACCTCCAAGAGATAGCACACCATCATCATCAACAACCATAACCAAAAATCATTACTCCATAGAACAAAAGGAAAAATACTCCAAGTATAGCGAAAATTTCTGTCCGAGTACTTCTCACAAGAGGGAGAGTTATGTTAAAATGAGATCTTATGATCTCTTATTTATACAAAATGTCACTAAGATAGTTTTTCCACACAATTAAGGGTAAACCACAAGATTATGGGTCAACAACCCTAATATTTCCCCTTATTACAAAGAAATATTAAACAATTCACTTTAATTTCACTTTTGCACAAAGAAAAACTCTAGTTTATAAAGATGTCACCCCTTTAGGGGATGTTTTGGCACTAGGAGAAGGTCTTTGGTGATGGAGGAGTGTAGAAAGGCTCCTGAAAGCCACATGTCAAGTATCCAAATAACCTCCTCCATGGTAAAATCCTCAAGCCTTTCAAAACATCCTTGTTCCAATGCATGTCAACTTCACCACCAAACTCTAACCCCCCTAGGTGATGTCATGCTTCTAAAGGTGACGTTCTGCCTCTCCTAGGAAAAACGTTTGTCATGTGGGGGCTAGGTTATGTCGTCCATTAAGTCATATTATAGGCCTTCAAAGTTTTATCTCTCTCATCTGGCATGTGGGCTCTTGACATCCACCTGTGGGCTTCAATCCCCATGGAAGCCCAAGCTAGGCTTGTTCTTCCAAAACTGTCCACCAACTAGGCCCTGCAAAGACAAATAAGCACACTCTCCAAGGATCTAAAGTCATAACATCATAATAAGTGAATCCAATAAATAAATGAGCCACCTAAGCATGTGCATCAAATATTACCATGTCAAACAATTAAGTGCTCAAAGACATTATGCAACTTGTCAAGCTTGAATATGGGAGGGTTGATGAGGTGTCCTATTGGGTAGATATTTCCCTGGGTCAAGGAGTATTTCCAAGAGATACCTCTCTAAGCCATGTAAAGTGGGTGAAGTGGTTAATGGTCAAGTCTCAATGGGCATGGGGTTCATGACATACAAGGGGTTGTAGTGTCTCATTCATGGGTTCCTTTGTAGAGGGTGTGTGGTACCTTTGTTTGCAATGCACTTTTTCCAAGCCCATTATTTTTCCATTCTTTGTTTCTTTCATAAATTTAAGGACAAGTTGAAGGTCATTTCCCTGGCGTGGTGTCCAGATAATGACAGTGTCACCCACAAATACCTAATGGAAATGAGAAGGTTGGCTCATGATGAGACCCCCTTTCTCTCAGCCATGTAACTGGGAGCTATTACACTGTCTTGGTGACCAGATCATGGTAATGTCATACCACTAGATATTCATGGACATGATAGGCTGGCTCATGATGATACTGTCTATCCTCCAACTAACATTTTAAGCATTCTTAATCATATTTCTTGTGGGTCTCCCTTTTCTCAAATATAAGTGTTTCAATTCTTTCTTGGGTGATCCCTAGGAAAATCATATAGAATGTTTATACATAGGATTTTATATTTTACCCAACAACAATACCTCTGGGCCTTCAACCCCTTCTTCCCATAGAATGAGGGACAACCCCTTCTTGGGTCAATACACCCTCAAATCCCAAGACATAAGGAAATGGGGGGAAATAGTGTTGGAAAGTGGTAAGTATAGCCAGGAATGATTCGATGGTTCTTCAAGGGAGTTCCTAGTAGCAAACCCATCCCCAAGGAAGACCACTTACTAGCGCACAATATCAACCACCAAGGTGAAGTAGGGAAAAATGAATACTTTTCAAGCATATATCATGAAATATAAAGCAGTCTAAGATACAACATACTTAAATGCCTCAAATATTGAAAAGATTCTCACCATAATACTGACTTGTACCTCATGGATCAAGGCCCATAGCCTTCCGGAAGCCAGTTGGTGTGGTGGATGCCATCTAAAAATATATGACCTCTATGGTGGTGAGAAGGGTCTCCACCTATGCAAAAGGATATTGCTAGTCATGTAGTCTCTCGGTACTCCATATCTACAACCTGAGGGCCTTGAGACATAATCTCCTTGGTTATCCACAAAACATGGATAACATCTGGATCCTACTTGGGGACATGTGCTCGTTGTAGAGTGCATGAGAACCACAACATATTTTGGTGGACCTATGCCTGCCAAAACTCATAGAAAGGGATTAGAGCATATAGGGTGGTGCTATCACCCTTTTATCCATATATATATAAAATCCAAAATGAAAATTATTTTAGAAAATACAAATTTTGACATTTTTTCAAAATTTTCTAAACTAAGAATGAAATCAATATGCAAGTAGAAAAAAATAAAAATGAAAATGAAATGCATCTAAACTAATATGAGCAATCAATATGAACATGCAAGAAATAAAAATGACCTACCTACTTACCTAGGGCATTGGGTCCCTTGGATATTGTCATGTGAAGTCATACAACCTGTGCAACCAACTGATCATCTAATCAAAGTAACTCCCCCTGTGCTGAATCATATAATACAACATAGATAAGTCAAGCAAAAAATAATCATGAGTATAGACACACATATAATCTATCATGAAATTAAAATCATGGAGATGGGTGGGAGGGAGGAAATCCTGTTGGAAAGAATATCCGCCACTATTATCATGCAGGGAATCCTGCCTGAAGTGATAGCCACAAGTTTGATCAATCCATCTCTGAAGGGGGATACTATATGTAGATGACGAATCATCTTAATCTTCCCTCAACAAATCACTACTCCTTGAAGTCTGATAAAGGACAAGAGATCCCAACAAAACCTATCGTTTTCCCATACAAGGGGAAATGGTGTAAGGCACAACCTCATGTCTAGAGAAAAACTCCTCCCTTGGATTTAGGAAACATCGCTTCTTTGTTTGAAAATGTTCACCCAAAATATTAACACGAAAGTAATTCTATTTGGTAGTGTGGACCTTGGAATACTTTGGTCTAGCCACAACCTGGTGTCTATCAAAATATGAGCATGATGGATGAAAATCCTCATAGAAAAAATCTGCATCCTCAAAAGGGTATGTATCAAGGGATGACTGAAGGTCACCTTGAATATGTTGCGAGTCATCTTTGAATGAACGAAACAAATCTGTAACCATATCATCATTAGGTTTCCAAACGTCTTAATCATAGTCCTATGATGATGACAATTTAACTCCTTTGGTTTGAGAGCTACCCCCAATATCATAAATGGGGTCTCTATCAAAGACGAAACGACCAAAAGCCCATCTACATCTCCTAACCTGTATGAAATAATCAAAGTGTAGATCAACAATGTTGGAGAGGTTATGCATGAGATCATCTGCATAATTGAGGCTAATCATTTCTTCATCTTCCTGTGCAACAGAAGAACAAGGCCCAATGATATCATCTTTGTCAAGCAACATCATAGATACCAATGTCTCCTTGTCTGAATGTTCTACTTCATTAGGGTCTTCATCATTGAAATCTTCTTGACAAATTTCTTTATGAATATTTTCTTTGACCAAATCTTCGTCATATTCAATAGGATCAAGAAATTCACAGTCTTGATCTTTATCTCTAACGATTTTGTAGACTTCCTCGGGCATGCAAAGAGGTCATCGTCATTCAGGAAATTTTCTTAGTACCCATACTTCTTGGTTACAATGTCGTATAATGAATATGTTCCATATTATGCAATGGCCACTTCCCTGGTTGAGTTTAGGGTAGGAATTTACTCATAATTTTCGATGATGGAGCTATACTCTTCCTCTTTCTGTTGACATAAATTTTCCAGAAAGTCCTTGTCAGGACAAAGTTCTATCAATTGTTCACAAAACTCGTAATCTTCTTTTGTGCTTTTTTTGAGGTACTCAAAACTTTCTTCAATGCTCCTATCAAATTCTTGTCTCTCAATCATTGTTTCAATAAACTATGGAAGAATCGTTTCTCTCAAGCCTTTGATAAGATCAAGGTCAAAACCTTCTCTCGAAAAAGCATCCTCCAGGTCCTGAATTGTATCTTCAAGACTTTGAGCGTCTGGTCCCCAACGTTTAAGGAACTCTTTGATGAGGATTGTTAAAGAAGATATACTTCTTGGCTTGCAAGAATGCTTGATCCAATCCATTTTTTCATTTCCCAAGGATAGCAGGAACAACCGTAGGCACACATATTCATGTAGTACATTCACATAGTATATGCATCTGGTAAACTCAACAATGTGTGCTACGACCGTCAATGGATTACCATCAAACTTTGGGAGGACATCAAATTGGTTGATTGAGCACTTGTTTGGATATCCGTCAATAGATTCGAGATCCAAGGCCTTATATGCTTCATGAAAGTGCCACAAATCCATGTTTCCATTACTTAGGGAAATACCTCAAAGGAGTTTCAATATGGGCTCAAGGCTCATCAAAGGAGGGAAAGGGGAAAAAGGAAAAAGTGGGTTATGGGAAGGTGGAGTCACTAGATGAGATTCATGATGATCTTATCAAGAAGGGTGGAATGGGAATGTCCCTTGGGTGGAATCGCCAGGCAAGCTAAGGGATAAAGGCTTTAGGATAGCTTTCCAAAGTGTCATTAGGGTTTGAAAGAGGATTCAAAATCCTCCCTGGAAGCAACACCAAAATGTTATCACACAAGTTGTAGGTTGGGAAAATCATGATCCAACCACCAAATGGAGACAACTAGGAGGTTTCCTACCCACTTTCACCTTAGGTAGGTGTCTCCATCACTTTAGAGGTGAGGTACTCACCTCAAGAGGGGAATCTCGGTGACCCTAGGGGGAATGAGATGAAAAGGGATGAAGATGGAAAGGATGTCCCTAAATGTCAATTCTAAGTGGTATGAAGGTCTTGGAAAAGATTCTTTGGAAGGTCCAAGGGTTTCCAAGTATGTTGAGTAATCTGCAAATGGTGGTACCTGCCCGAGACACAAGGAAACAAACATATATTACAATATAACCAATTGGAAAAGCAAGTTAAGATTGCTGTCCCTAATAGAAGCTGTTAATAACAATGTATATCAACAATAAAATGGCACCATAAGCTGCAATATGAATGCTATAAATCAAGTGAAAGATACAAGAGAAAGACTAGCTAAACA
Source organism: Picea engelmannii (assembly GCA_009831015.1). Lineage (NCBI taxonomy): Eukaryota > Viridiplantae > Streptophyta > Pinopsida > Pinales > Pinaceae > Picea > Picea engelmannii. The sequence continues at coordinate 228,936 of ML801981.1, forward strand.
GTAGAAAAACTCAAGATAAAAGACCAATATGCTAGCATGAAAAGACAAGGCTGCTTCTGCAGAAAATTGTATCAGCCTTATGGCTGTAATAATCAATGTATTACAGCAAGAAAATCAGCCACTAAAACTCCTCCAAAATTTTCCAAAAAGTGCGCTAGAGCAAGTAAGATAAAACTCCTCCAAACTTTGGGCAATTTGCAATGGTTGATTAGAGAGTTATTCAAGCAATTAGATTAGGGTTTTTGAAGCCCTAATGGATGAAGATGAAAATTTGTAACAGAAGAAAGAACTGTCCCTTTGATGGGGACACCCTAGTGGCTGTGAGGTTCTCAAGGCACAAGGAACACAATCCAAATTTCAAAAAGTAAATTTGACAAGAAATCACGTTTCCCAATGCAATATTTTGTTTCTCCAGTGCAAGATTAGTGCCTTTAGTTATGGGTTAATGGGGTCAAGAAGAAAGAGATAGGACTACTAGTCCCTTGGGGGCGTAAATCTTGTTACTTCCCAAGGTAAGTAGCCTAGATAGGGTTTGAAATTGAGGGGTGTAAATCCTCTTGCTTCCTCAACACAACCCTTGCAAAGAAAAGATTGACATTAATGGTGGAAACTAGGATACAAGTGTATATCCTTATACTCCCTATCTAGCCTTGGCCAAAACTACTTTAACTTGAATTACAAATGATAATAACAAAGTAGAAACCATACGATTCAAGAAAAATACTTTAACATGCCAAATTAAACCTCCACAATAGCAAAAGAATGACCTCCAATAGATAGCACACCATCATCATCATCAACCATTGTTACACATTATTTTCGTCATCCCTATGACTGTTAATGATGTAAACCTGTCTGTAGTCTTCAGAGGGGTCAGTGGACTGAGTTCCTAAATAAAGAAGGGAGAAGAACTTTTCTTGAGAAAAGAAGTTGCATTTTCCTTTATGAAAACCCTATTAAAGATGATTTTCGCATGCTGCACTATGGCTAGGGTGCGAGAATGTCTGATTCTCGCAGGCTACACCATAGCTGGGTTGCGAGAGGTTCGCAGGTTGCTCTATAAGCAGGGTGTGAGAATGCTCATACGTGGGAAAAACAAGCATCTTCTCAATGCTGCTAGAAAGATAAACTTCCATGGTGAGGTTGCATCCGAATGGTTTGGATCTTACTCGCTTTCATGATTTGGTGGGATCATCCTAACCTTCTCACCTTATCCTCTTCATCTTATAAAAAGAGAGGAGCTCTCATGGAGAAATTTGGCTTGGATGAGATGAGCTTTGTTAGCTTTTGGGATTAGCATGGATTGGATTGAGCTTTAGAGATTGTTAGGTTGGCTAGATCAACCATTTTGTCAAGATAGATTGTGAATATTATAAGGTCTATGCTCTCATAATTCTTGTAGTGGAAGTGTGTGGGGAACGAAGGATAGTTGGAAGGGAGCTTACGACATCAAGGACATGGTTGTAATCTCTCTTTCAAATTTAATATGATACAATAATATGATTCTTTCCTATAAATCTTGTTGTGTTTTATTGTATGATTCCTTGATCACATACATAGGTTTATATTGAATTTATGCTATTCCTATCACTTTGGTTGGTTGCGTTCTTTTGTAGGATCATCATTGTACGGGTGTTGGAACGGAGCTAGGATGGAAATGGCGAGAGGAAGCGACGTTTAAATGGTATGTCACCTATCCCTCTTTAGTTAGTAAATTCAATATTTAAAACTTAAGGAAAGTGTCATGTTCTGGTGTGTTTTGTTCTAGATCTAGGTGGATCTAGGGAGATCAGTTAGTGTCCGCACCTACCGATTTATCCGATAACAAAATTGGTTACCATGCTAGGGAACAGATTTTTTCCTAGTTAGTCTAGCTTTCCTTGCTTTGATTTCTTGTTTTCTGGTTTTTGAGTCTATAAGAGATCCATCCAGACTCTCTGGATCTGAAAGTTCACTTATACTCTTTGTCCTTTTTCCAAATTCCTTTTGTTTACAGACGTTCCCACACTGTACCTGTATATGGCCTATGGAAACCTTTGATTTTTGCACCTCACTGTTTAAACCAGTGCGACATTTTCGCACCCTACCCATTGCTAGCCCGTGAAAACTGTTGATTTTTTCACTGTAATATATTGCTGGCTTGCGATCTTGTTTGTAATTTTTTTTTGGATTGGGTCTTGTTATCTTTTGATGCCCATTTTTGCTTTGATTAGTTGGATTGAAATTTTGGAGCCTATATTGATCTGTTTATAGTCTACTTGACATTCTTTGATTTACTTTTAGCCATCTTTGCTTTGTTTGGTTTTGAAGGATTAGTCTCTTGCTTTGAGTGTCTTTCAATTACAAAGCGTGTGTTTTCTTTATAATTGTTTAGGGAAAGATCAAATTTCTTCTGAATAGTTTGCTTTAAAAGAAAACTTTTAGATTGGGTTTCTTTGTTTTAAGAAAGTTCATTATTGCTTTTAGTGAAATTTTTGAAATTTATTAGATTGGGGGCATCCTTGCATTTGACGTAGCAAAATTGCATGATTCTCGGCAATTTTTGGTCTTAAATTCTAGATTTGAATCGTGTATTGGTGTACAATCTATTTTGCTCATTTCTTAAAGACATTGATATTGATGAGTTTTAAAATTTTGGGACATCGTGCATATGGGAATGATAAATGTTTTTTCCTTCTCGTAGCATAGCTTTCATTGAAATGAAAAGATTGCATCTTCATCTCTTTGCATAACTTTCGAGTCGGTCAAAACACCATATTGTCCACGCCATTTTCCATTTGAGTAACAACGACCTCAAAAATAAAGCGCTTATAAAAATTGATTAGACATTTTTATATTTTTTGGTAGCAAACCCACATTAGATTAGTTGGAGGGATTTGGAATAGGTGTGAAAGATAACTTTCCAAAGCTGCAAACAAACATAGTATCTTGTGATAGGGAGATTTAAATCCACTTACTTCATTTTGTCCTGGGAAGCCATTCTCACACAAGGGTCAATCATGAGGTCGCATTAAGACTGGAATAGTTACTCACCCTGCTTTGTTGGTCTTGGTGTAGAGATTGCGTATTATGGGGGTCGCTTGAAGGTATACCCACAATTATGAGTGGAATCCTCTCGAGTTGATTTCGGGCTAGATACCTTGCCTTTGCACGTGGATCGGACTGTCGACTGTTCCCCTAGGCATCATTGTTGTTTTTGGTAACCTTAGTGGCCTATATTCTTAGCAATTGTTAACACAAGGTGACTATGGAGGGGTAAGTCTTCATAATACCTGGAATTGACGTTGGCCAAACTCACTCGGGCTCCTTGGAGGGTATACCCATGATTATGTGTGGGAGCTTGCACCAAGGCGTAATTCTGTTAAGCAGGTCATCAACATAACTTTTCCACCCACTCTGTCTCAGCCCCTCCTTAATTTGTTCCCGGGACGTTGGATTTCATCACCAACTAGTGTGCTCATTGTGAGAAGGTTTTGCTTGCTTGCTTGCGTACTAGATTTTTAACATGTGCTGTTTGTTTTCCCTAGTGAACTCAAGATTGAATTTTTGTTTTTAATGGCGTTAGTTCCTGGAATGACCAATGAAGGAACCTCTTCTCATGAGGAACCTTTTGTTTTTCCTTCTTACAGAAACATCGATCCTCCTCACATCGCTACTTTGAGCCTTCCAGGTATCACAATTGGATTACTGGTATGGTTGTTTTCCACTTAGGTAATCCCGAATGTAGTTAGTGCTTCGGTCACAAGCACTTCCCCCCAAGAACATCAACTTGATGTTGATCCTTCACCTTCTTCACCAGTAAGGTCTTCTTCACCTTCTTTGCTTGCAAGGTCGTCTTCTATTTCATCTTCTTCGCCGAGTGAAAGTTCTGAAGCTAGTAATTCGGTGAATAATAAGAAGAAGAAAAGAAAGATTAAGAAGAAGAAAGATAAACAAGGGTCAAAACCTCCAACCACTGTCAAGCATGTTGGAAAACAACAGGCTACTGTTAATCATCCTAGGAGTGTTGATGATGTCAAGATCAACCAAACAACTCGTAAGCCCAAGTACCCTTGCAGGCTTTGTAAGGGTAGCCATCTTCTTAAGGATTGACCTCGTCTATCCAAGGTTATAGAATCATGGTCTACACATCCTCGCTAACCCTTGTCGTTAGCCTCTGAACAACATGTTGATGACTTCCCGTCGACTAGTCACGATATAGTTGGGAAGAAGAAAATTAGAGCCAAGTTCCCGTGTATGTTATGTAAAGGGCGTCATCTAACTCATCTTTGCCCTCATATGGAAGAAGCCTCGAAATTACTGGAAGACATGACTGTTTCATAGCCTCAACTTCCATCTGATTATCGCAAGCTTTCTCTCAACCCACCTGTATTTGATGGAATGATCGATCCGGTTCCTCCGTCGGTCAGTCCAGTTGATCAAGTGGTCAATCTGGTCACGTTCTTGGTTGAACTAGTAGATCAAGCGGTCGATCCTTTTCCAAGCGTCAATCCCATTCTCTCCTTGGATAATGCAACCCAAGTGGTCGATTTGATATCATCATCGGTCGATCCTACTCTCCCGATCGAGAGTAAACTCGATACTAGCCACATTTTTCTTGTTGATACAGACTCTTCCGTGTCGGGGGGTATTCCTCCTTCTCACGTGAAACCCCCTCCAAGTAATGAGGCTATCCTTTTTAATTGAGGTGTGCTAACTGGACCTCATCTTCTCTCTCACATTCCTTTCCAGATTACAGTGCAGGTTTGTGGTCGAGACGTTCCTCAGACACTGATAGATGAAGGTGCATCCGTTATCATTTTGTCCTCTTTTGCTTGGAAAGCTTTGGGTTGTCCTCAGCTTGCCATGGTTACACAAAATTTGTTAGCTTTTAATAGAAGAACCAGTCAACCTTTATGGACCCTTCCTCAGTTTTCTGTAACTTTGGGAGGGAAAACTATCTTTATTGATATCATGGTAGTCCAAGACCCCTTGGATTTCGCTTTACTCATTGGGCAAGATTATGTCTATGCCATGAAAGCTATTGTGTCTACTCTTTTTCATGTGATATCTTTCCCTCACGATGGACAAGTTGTGACTGTTGATCAACTTTCATTCATTGACCCTGACTGGATTGCCTCCCTAAATGGTTCTTATCTGCAGACGGTATCACCCCTTCCATAGGTCAATTATGTGGCATTGTTGCCCATGGATTCAACTTCTGATGACTTAGATCCAGTAGTTGACATGGTGATATCTTTGATAGGGTTGTTAGAGCCTGATCTCTTTACTCCTGTTGCGACCCTCGACATGGTGTCCTTCCAAAGTGTGTTTCTTCCTTCCAATGAAGACCTCTTGGAAGCCATGACCGAGTTTTATCCCTTGACATGGTGTCATTATGGAGCATTGTCCTCTTGGAATCCATGATCAAGAAGAGAGAATCCGAGGATAGTTTTTGTGTCTCTGAGACAACCTCCTTAAAAATGAAACAAAGGTATTTGAGCATAGTTTTCTGCTTTCAAGCTCGTTAAAAAATGAAACCAGTTGATCGGACTGTCGACTGTTCCCCCAGGCATCATTGTTTTTTTTGGTAACAGTGCGAAAATCAAAAATGAAAAAAAATATACTGAAACATAGTAAGATGTTGAAAACATGTTCTTTCCTCCCTCAATTTGCAATCTTGGAGTAAGAATATTTGGACATATTTGTCCAAAAACAACACCGAAAGAGGTAGATTTTGACAAATTTGCTAAGAAACAACAACAAAACACAGAGATTTATTCACAAACAATGCCAAAACACACAAATCTTCTCATAAACAACAAATTTTTAGAAATCTTTTGAAAATCAATAAATCACTAGCTGAATCTTCCAAATATGCAAATTTAGGCAACAATGCAGGTAGGATCAACTCCAATTTGCTCTCAAATTGTCTAAATTATCAAGAAAACTGACAATTTTGATTGAATTGACAATCAAACAAGACATACATATCAAGTTTCCCTCTAATTGCCTTTGATTGTAGTATGTACACTCAATTCCAGTGATGTATAGTTCTATGGTTGATTCTGTCCTTAGTGGCATCCGTACATTTTAAAAATCGACATGTGTGGCTCATAAAACTTTCTTTCGAAGTTGCATGGTCGAATCTGTACGTACGACGGTTAAGCTGTACGTTGAGACATATGGCCTTTTAAAAAAATCACTCTTTTTTCTTTTCAGAACCACTACAAGGTTCCCTTAAAAAATTGAATTTTACTTCAATAAAAAATTTAAACGAATCGATACCTAGTTTTAATGAAAACCTTTTTGGCTATTCGATGTGTTACGTTAGTAATATCTCGATCCGTCTCGATTAATAATTGATAACAATACTTAGAGTCTGTGGCTCTAATCAAGCTTTGACACCATATCACAATAAACCTAAATTGAACTCATAAAAAAATCTAAGATAAACTTGAGATAGTTCTCTGTATTGTAATGCATTAAAATAATCTTATAAAAGATTACATATTACTTGAGTCAATCTACTTTATGAATTTGAGATAGATTGAGAAACACACTAAAATAAAATAAAACATAAAAACGTAATAAAACCAAAAGTTGATGGTCATTTGCATGTGCTATCCTTGATCTCTTTGCATTGGATAACCCAACTCCCTTTTGATTAAATGGGGTTATGTGAAGGGTCTTGTGTTATGATAAAAACTGATTATTCCCTTTTAACTAGAATTGGGTTTTTGTTTACAACCTATTCTAGCTCTTATTTTGCATGTGATACTGATTTTTGAGAAGGCTTACCATTAGGCTATAGGAAAAGTGTGACTGAGAGAGATTTTTGGGGTTATACATTAATTTTCTTTTGGTTCATATTTACTATGCAATTTTACTGAGTTTTGTGTGTTTGGGGTTAAGTTTTAGGATGGTACAAATTACTGATGACAAATGTGATATTTTGTTTAAATGGTTTTGATTAGAGATCCAGGTGTCGAAAAGTCTAATCTCTTGTCCAGATTTTGCTTGAAATGAATTTTACCTAGAGTCCAAATCTAATAGCTGGTGTGGAGTTTGCAACATGGATAATCTATGTAGATGGGACAATAATCAAGGCACATATATGGGGTACAACAAGCCTACATAACTATTAAGAAATCAATTGTTATAGAGGTGCCGTGGGATCTTTGTTGGTTTATAATATGACAAAGAATGTCACTTTGTATAACATGCATAAGTTCTTGCAGATTGAAACCCTTTTATCATATTGGTTGGCAATATATTTGTCTTGAACCATTTCAAATCTGTGTTAGGTAGTGATGAAAAGGTATTCACTGAAAGGTAGGGTCTTTCTTTATATAAACATCGAAATTGGACTCTACAAATGGTGCGAAATAATTTCATTCAATTCGTAGTAAAATAAATAAGAAGGAAGATGGTAAGGGAACTCCAACTAATGTCTTCCATGCTGGAGTAATTGCAAAAAAGTGAATTTGCCATTTTTAAGCTTAATTATTTTTTGTTTTTTGATCCCTAACTTTCCAAAATCCTTAGAATTCACATAGAAGAGGAGGAACCAAGTCGATAAGTTGGATGGATGCCTATATGGTTCCCCTCTGTTCTCTCCAAGTATTTCTTGAAAAAATGAGAAAGTATGCATTTTTATTTTTCTATTTATTCTCCTTTTGATTTGGTTTTAAATATTGTCAATTTTGTGTATATCATGGTTGCAGGAAGAATGTATCTCGTTGGAGGTTTCTACTTGAATTTACTACTCGTTCTCTATGAAATATATTGGGTTGGATTGAAGTTGTACATGAAATATGATATTTCCCAGTCTCGACTTCCATGATGTTCTAGAAAATTTCTAACATGGTTATAAATGTCTTTCTGCACACTATATGCAAATTGGAGCTAGTTAAATTCAATCTTTATAAATGATAAGTAGTCAGCAATTAGATGACAGTCTATCGGTTCACTCCCTAAAGAAACCATTCAAACTTCACAAGCTTTCCTCTTTGCAACTTTTAAGAAGTTGAGTGGGATTCATGGTAGCCTTTGTGATAGAGATTAAACATGTTTGGCATTGCTATGGGCTAGTTTCAGATGCATTCAGAGCAATATCAAAACTTGGTAGTTGTAAAAGATTGATCAATTCTTGTGTCTTACAGATATTTGTCCTTTACTTTGTTTCATAGATGGAATATGCACTTGGAATTTTGTTTCATTTTTTTATTTCCAAACATGTATTTCAAATTTACAATGTGTCCCTTTTGAACATCCAATTTTCAATAAGTAATTGAATTTATATAAAAATTTCCAACCCTAAGTGACTGTTGTCCTTATGATCTCAATTAAATAGATAAATTTTGAATTTAATTTAATGCAAAAATTAATTTCAGATCACAGTGTCAATCACACAATCGCTGAAAACTTAAGTAATAGAATTCTAAAAAAATTCCATACATACACATAAACAAACTCTCCTTCAAAATAAGATTTTCATTCCCTAATCATATCTTATAAGGAAACCTCCACAAGCTACTAAAACAATAGCTTCACGATTATCAAAATCGTCTCAGAAACATATCTACACAAAAATAGAGAAGGAGCAACTTGCAAAGAAGACTATACAACATGTTGTACAGATTCGTATGATTGTACAAATCTATTGTACAACTCTGTACAACTCATATGGTTTCGACTTAGTGAACTTGTGACATAGACCGTGTGTTCATGGGATATTAAGGAATACCTCTAATTTCACTAGATATTGATAAATACCTCCCAAAATCCTTTTGTTGAACCTCTCTTTCAATACGTCTTTCCAATAAAAAAACCATTATTTTTACTAGATACCCCTTTTATACCCCCAAATACCTATAAACTACTTTGTACTCCGCATCCCCCTTGCAATACCTTCAATACATATTTTTCAAAATTTAAAAACCCTTCTTTATGAATGATTGTGATAGAATATTGGTCAACAAGGTGAAGTCCTCATGGTACAAGTGTACAATTCTGCAGCTCCATACGACTGTACATATGATTGTTCTAGCTCTTCTCTTGTTCTTCAGCTCTGCTCAAGTAGTCGTTATCCCTGGATGATAAGAAATAGTGTATGAACTCTCTATCTTGATATGTATTTATGCTTTTAGTTGAAACCCTAATCTCTCTATGAGATGTACACTTGAGATTAATACTAGTCTAAATCATTAATACATGAAATACACTTTATTAGACTCAACAATAAAATATAAGAATTTACTTTTTCTAAAGTGAATTATACAATAGAGTTACTTTTTGAAATATCTTAGACCATACTCCACTGTGCCCCTCAAGTATCAGAACACATGTTTTTCTCAACTACCCAATGATTTTTCCTTGGCTCCACTATGAACTTAACATAGCTTTGCATGACCACGAGGTATCGAGATCTCATAATTTATTTGGAAAGGTGATGCAATAAAGTTTAAATGTGAAAATTATTTTCAACACATTGCATATGGTTTTTGTATCCCATGTTACTTGATTTGGACGTTCACATTGGCATAATTATAGTGTCACATCTCAAGGCTGGTGATGAATGTGGTTTTAATGTTGAAAAGGGATAGTTGGTATATTTCGGCCACCATTTCATAATCCATTTGATCGTTGTTGATGTGGAATGTTTGAAACATGATACGTTGCATATTGACACATTGTATTGCGTTGTTATTAGATGAATTTGATAGTGGAATGATGACTTGGAAAATGAATTAATGGTTTTGGGACGTGAGTCTCATGCATTGAATGCATGGACGTGGGGTTTTCATGAGGCTACCAAACAATTTTTTTGGCATTTTCATTTTTATTTCTTTTGGAATTAAGCTCTGGAGATATTGTTTCTCGACCCTGGTCGTGACTATTTCACAGTGAAACTCCTTGTTTTCGAAACAAGCAACTAGTGAAGGTATGTTTCTGTAGCTATTCTCATCAAATAAATTCATAATTTGCAGTAATAATTTGGTTATAGCTCTGTGTGATGGTGAATGGACTTGTGGTTTGTTGTTGGACTCATTCTACATTGTTCCTTTCCTCTAGAAAATAATTTTATTAATGCACTCTCATTACTGGTTTTGTTGTTTTGTTTTCATGCAAATAAATGAAAACTTGTTGAGTTTTGGTCCCTAGGGTTTTCTCATTTGGTAGATTTAAATTTCAATATTGGGTCACGAACTATGCTATATTGACATAATCCCAAGTACTATCCATTACTCCTGTGTTCAGCTCAAGTTCCACCATTACTCTACTTATAAAAATGGTTTTGCCACCTTGTTGCAAAAATGTTATATGTTTGAAGGAAAATTTGTGTCGTTTTGGTTATACTTTCTACCTGAAGTTGGGGTTTACTAATTTGAACCTATGTTTCTTTCTTCATTCATATTCTTCCTTGAGATATTTTGGTTAATCTGGTCAGAGTCGATTTGTTTGGGATATACGCTCAACCAACTTCGAGCCATGAAAAAAAAAGAGCCGGGTTATCCTCCATTATAACCCTAGTCTCTTCACTTCCTCATAATGAATAATTATTCTCAAAATACAAATGGGTTTTGGATTAGAACCCTGGCGCTCTTCAAAATAGACCTTTACAATAATAATTTCAAATGGCTAATGTTAGTTTGATTTCTGGTCTTGGTTAGAATTGAAGGGAAATGAGAAATTTGTTCTATTAGAAAACATAAATTCTTGTTGATGCATTCAACATGTTATATATTTCGTGGCTACACATGTATGCTAAGTTGCACACATAAATGTGTTCGTTTGGTTCTGTTGACAAATGGAAATTTGATGAGACATGAAAGAAGACATTGTAGGAGTATAATCAAGCTTCACAAATGTTTAATGTAATTATTTATGAACATGTACAATTATTTCCCCCTACCATTATTACATTTTTCGCACATTACAAACCCTACCATATTCCCAAATTCATTTACATTCCCATGTTCTTAAATAATAATTGTTGTATGAAATGAAGAAGACTTAAAAGACATAAATGATAGTTTGGTTGTTTCCTTGTGTGTCCATGGATGCTTGAATTTTTTTTTGCTATTAAATAGAGAGATTATAAATTATATTATGCATATAGTATCTGACGTTTATTGGCTATTTTATGCATGCTATAACTCTACTTTACACTTATAGATGAGTTTCTTCACCAGAGGAAACAATGACAAAGGAAACAGGGGAAGAGGGAGGAGACTTAATGAATTTTAGGGAAATAAAATGATCCTCTTTTTGATCCATTTCGAGGTTGACTCTAAGGATTTTAATCAACTCCTACAAACTGGTTTCTTGAAATTAGCAGTACATGGGGCTTTCCAACCCCATCCTCCACCTGAAAGACCACCACTTCAATCCCATCCAAATATTTATGGAATTCCTGTACAACCACATGTTTCATTACCTCGTGAGATTCTAGCCAATGATGGTTGGAATGATATTTTTAACCCTCCTCAGCATCAAGCTCAAGGATGGCCCACATAAATATAAAACAATTTCAAACATACACAGACAATTTCTCCTTCAAAATAAGATTTTCATTCCCTATTCAAATCTTACAAGGAAACCTACATAAGCTACTAAAACAATAGCTTCATGGTTATCAAAATCATCTCAGAAATATATCTACACAAAAATAAAGAAGGAACAACTTGCAAAGAAGACTATACAACATGTTGTACAAATTCATATAACTATATGAATCTATTGTATGACTCTGTATAACTCATAGGGTTTCGACTTAGTCAACTTGTGACATAGTATGTGTGTTTGTGGGATATTAAGGAATACCTCTAATTTCACTAGATATTGATAAATACCTCCCAAAATAATTTTACTGAGCCCCTCTTCCAATACATCTTTCCAATAAAAAAACCATAATTTTTACTAGATATCCCTTTTTATACCCCCCAATACCTATAAACCAATTTGTACCCCACATCCCCCTTGCAATACCTTCAATATATTAAATTTATTTTTCGCAATTTTAAAACCCTTCTTTATGAATGAATGTGATAGAATATTGGTCAACAAGGTGAAGTCCTCATGGTATGAGTGTACAATTCTGCAGCTCCGTATGACTGTTCGAATGGTTGTTCTAGCTTCTCTCTTTCTCTTCAACTCTGCTCAACTAGTAATTATCCCTGCCTAACAAGAAATTGTGTATGAACTCTCTATCTTGATATGTCTTTATACTTTTAGTTGAAACCCTAATCTCTCTATGAGATGTACACTTGAGATTAATACTAGTCTAAGTCATTAATACATGAAATACACTTTATTAGAATCAACAGTAAAATATAAGAATTTACTTTTTCCTAAAGTGAATTATAAAATAGAGTTACTTTTCGAAATATATCGAACTACTTCTAACATGTTCACACTAAACCTATGTGGAAGTTCCTCTCCAAGCTATATTTCTCAACACTCCCTCTTAGTGAGGAAGGGATTCTGCACCAATCCAAGTTTGTCTCTGAAACCTTCAATCTTCCCTTTTGCTAAGAGCTTGATCAGGACTGAGAATATCAACTACCTCTTGATATGTGGGAATACATTCAAGCTTCACTGCTCCCTTCTAAATCTTGTCTCATTTGAAGTGATATTTGATCTCTATGTGCTTGGACCTGTCATGAAATACTAGATTCTTAGAGATTTTGATGCAACTTTGATTATCATAGTAAATAATCATGCGATCCAACTCCTAATAAAAAATTACCGCAACTAACTTGCAAATCAGGATGGATTCACAACTACTAATACTCGCTGCCATGTATTCTATCTCTGCTAAGTTAAGTGCCACAAAAGTTTATTTCTTGCTGACCAAGATATCATTGTTGAACCCAAGATAAAGAAACACCTTGAGGTGCTCTTTCTATCTGATACATTACTTGCCCAATTTGAGTATGTATATACCCCTACAACTTCACTTCACCATCTCCAAGATATCTTAGACCATACTCCACTGTTCCCCTCAAGTTTCAGAACATATTTTTTGCTCAACTACGCAATGCTTTTTCCTTGGCTCCACCATGAGCTCACTGAAGGTGTTCATTTCAACACATATATATGGTATAATGTTGACCAAATACATCAAAGAGCCTATCAACTTCAGGATCTCAACTACATACTTACCCTTCCCAAGGAATATCTCCCCTAGTCTATGCCAAACCTCCAAACCCAAGAAATAATGCATCATGCCAATATCCTTCATCTCAAACTCAACATCGATGTCTATTTTTGATCCGGATTATTTTCGGCACGAAATGAGAGCGGATATATAATAAAGAAATGCACAGAGATATATATTCAATAATATAATAGAAATGTATCAGAGATGCAACCATAAACACAGATATACAATAATACACGATTTCTATTAATCAAAGAAATGTGTTGAGACTGTAAAAATACAGAGTGAAAGACTCGCTAGAATTGTGGCATCTTATCTCTGAGAAGAGATGTGACGGCTACTCGCATTCGCAAGAAGATGATTACAATGAGGCTTTGAAGGCCCTTTTACAGTAAACAGGAATGTCAAAAGTCCTAGACATCCAAAAACCTAACACTAGGAGATGAAGCGCCAAAAGTCATGTGGGCCCCGTTTGAGTAAGTGAGTACCTCAACTTCCCGAGGTTGTAACTTTTGCATATGATCTCCGTTTTAGGCGTGTGATAGCTCGTTGGAAAGGTATTGTCGAGGAGATTCATTTTTGGGGCTCAATTATTCCTTTACCTATCATTGGGAACCTCGATCTTGAAAAACCTTCATTTAAGCCCTCAAAATGGCCTCGGAAGTTAAAACCTGCTAAAAATAGTAAATTGCCAAAATTGCCAAAAAACAGTTTTGAGCCAGTCGGAAAAGGTGGGTGGCCACTGATATCCACCTGGATCAATCCTCCCTCCTTAGGAAGCAATGGTCTCCATTGCGTTGAGTTCCCGGGGGAGAGGGAAAAACGTTTGCTGGATTTGCATCTGGATGAGCTGCTTGTATTGCAGGAGACGTCATGCTGCTTGGTTTGTGGAAGTTTGTCATGAACCTGTTGAAGTTGAGGCTGTTCAACAAGTCGAGCTACATGAGAGGAAGGTGTGCAGAAGGAATTTTTTTTCTTTGCTGCAACCTTGTCGACCTACTTCTGTTGGATAGAAGGTGCAGTGGGAGAAACTGTAGTGGTTGCAATGTCCTTCTATTCCCCTTTTGAACAGATTGTGAAGAAGCTGAATTTTGCAGTATGAGATACTACCTTGCGGAAATTTTTAGGTGGAACAATAGTTGGAACTACCTCTGGTATTCTGTAGAGATGACCCCCCAGAGTAATAATGACACTACGAGGTCGAGACTCATAGATAGCATGGCGTTTCCACATATATGGCTAACCCAAGAGAACATCACAGCCATCCAATGGGGCAACATCACATAATACCTCATCCTTGAAGGGTTGGATGTCGTATGATAATCGACACTGCTGGCTGACACGAAGATCTCGTCCTTGGCCAAGCCACCCGATGCTGTATGGTTGCGGGTGTGGTGTTGTCGACAATCCCAACTGTTTGACGACATCTGCTGAGATGAGGTTCTTCTAGCTTCTGCTATCAACAATAAAATGCAGCGGGGTCCCCTTCACCCACATCTGTGAATGAAAAAGGCGCTCCCCCTCTTCTGGATCTGTTGGTTCTTCTGTTTGAATTGTTGCGGTTGCGACAATAACAATGGGGTCTGCATTGATGATCTGTCTTTTACCAGTATTTTCAGAATCAGATTTTGAATCAGGGTTCGACTCCTTGTCTTTGATCTCGACCACCAATGACTATTTTGAGCGACATTCATCCGTGTTGTGCCAGGGGATTTTTTGGAAATCGCACCATTTTCCGGTGTCCTTCTTTGTCTTCTCGTGACCCTTCTTTTCCTGTGGCTTGGACTGGTTTTTGGGAGACTGTTTGTTAGGGTTGTCTTTGTCATACTTTGGTTGTTGTGGATTTGCAGACCCGAATTCCCGTTTGTTCTGGTGCTTAAATTTCTGCTCAATTTTAACAACATATCGATAAGCAGCACCGAGTGATGAGATGTCCAGAAAATCCATTTTAGTTTGGATGTATCTGTGTAGAGCCCCACGGTCTTTCAGAACCAAATGTCTCTCGGAGTCTTTGATACCCAGCTTGGTGCGCAAGGTATGGAAGGTATTGGTGAAATCTGAAACTGCTTGGCCCCTCTCTTGCCGCAGTGTGGTCCATCTCATGTATTGTTCCTCATAGTTGCCAACAGGGTAGTATTGTTCCTTTACCGCATCCACAAAAAAATCCCAAGTGGGCTCGACCCCATATATTTCAGACTCCTCTGTGGAACTCTGCTCCCAGTAAGTTTCCCAGCAATGTTTGACATGGGGGAGAGCCTTAAGGAGTGCGAAGGTGATCTTTTCCTTGTCTGAAAAATTATGAATAGAGAAATAACCTTCTAGCAGATTTAACCATTTATCTAGGGCATCTGCATCTATTTGACCTTCAAATACGGGAATATCAAAATTAACCTGTACCTTGAAAGGTGAGGTGCCTCCAAAGTGGTCACTTGATGAAGATGCACCTGATGCTATCAGTAGGCGTTGAAGGATGTGGGAAAAATTCTCCATCATTTCGTCCCTCTGTCGCGTGAGAGCTTGCTCAAGCAACAGACTGATAAGATCGTCTGCTCCATTGTTTTTCTTTTCTTCTGCCATTGAGGGTTTCTTAGGTGTGTGAGAGAGATTGTCCTCAGGAGAGACAAGCTCGATACCCAACTTTCTATACTCGGACCTTGTCGGGGACATGCACTGAAAAAAAAATTGATCAAGAACAACTTGATCTGATACCACTGATCCAGATTATTTTCGGCACGAAATGAGAGCAGAGATATAATAAAGAAATGCACAGAGATATTGTAGATATTCAATAATATAACATAAATGTATCAGATATGCAACCATAAACACAGATATACAGTAATACACGATTTCTATTAATCAAAGAAATGTACAGAGACTGTAAAAATATAGAGTGAAAGACTCGCTAGAATGGTGGCAGCTTATCTCTGAGAAGAGATGTGACGGCTACTCACATTCACAAGAATATGATTACAATGAGGCTTTGAAGGCCCTTTTACAATAAACAGGAATGCCAAAATTCCTAGACATCCAAAAACCTAACCCTAGGAGATGAAGAGCCAAAAGTCATGTGGGCCCTGTTTGGGTAAGTGAGTACCTCAACTTCCCGGGGTCGTAACTTTTGCATACGATCTCCGTTTTAGGCATGTGATAGCTCGTTGGAAAGGTATCGTCAATGAGATTCATTTTGGTGGCTCAATCATGCCTTTGGATATCATTGGGAACCTTGATCTCGAAAAACCTTCATTTAGGCCCTCAAAATGGCCCCGAAAGTTAAAACCTGCTAAAAATAGTAAATTTTCAAAATTGTCAGAAAACAGTTTTGAGCCAGTCAGAAAAGGTGGGTGGCCACTGATATCCACCTGGATTAATTTTTCAACTCGCAATGAGATTCTATGCACTTATAAGAAACAAATCATTTACATACAATACCAAAATAAGTAGATTAGTCCCAACAAATATATAATATATGTTAGGATCTACTTTAATTTTGGTGAGACCCATACTTCTGCAAATAACCATCTATCCTAGAATATCATTCTCTCAGTGTTTTCTTGAGTCCATACAAGACTCTCTTAAGCCTGCAAACATGTGAATCCTTCCCATTTACTTCAAAGCCCCGAGGTTTCTCTATGCACACTTCTTCCTTAATGATACCATTAAGGAAAGTTGTCCTCACATCCATCTGATGTATCCTCCATTCCATAAATCAAAACTAAGAACATATCTATTCTAATAGAAGTGTACATGGTGATTGAAACAAATGTATCCTCATAGTCCACTCCCTCTTTCTGGGAGAACCTTCTTGCCATGAACCTCACCTTGAACTTCTCAATGTTCCCATTTGTTGCATGCTCTATCTTGTAGAGTCACTTAGAACTCACTATTTATTTCCTCTTGGTTCTTGGCACTATGTCCCAAACATTATTCTTCATGATGGAGGTGTTCTCCTACACCATGGCATCCTACTATACCTGCTGGTCTTTTGCTTCCTGAAAGTTGAAAGGATTGTAATCTATGATGTTTCTCATCAATTTCATGTAGTTTAGAAACTTATTCAAATATTGTAAGGAAATATCCACAAGCTGCTAAAACAATAGTTGCATGGTTATCAAAATCACCTTAGAAACGTATTTACACAAAAACTGAGAAGAAACAACCTGCAAAGAAGATTATATGTCTATTGTATGGATATGTATGAACGAAGAATATGTTGTACTACTTCACATGATTGTATGAATATGCAGTATCACTCTATATGATTGTATGGATATAAGGTATGGTTGTTGTACTTGGCTACTCTAGCTCCTCTCATGTTCTTCAACTTGCCTCAACTGGTTGTTGTCTCTGTTTGAAAAAAAAATGTCTGAAGTCTCTATCTTGACTTTTCTTTATACTTTTAGTTGAAACCCTAATTTACCCAAACCAAAATATCTCAATGAGATGCACGGTTGAGATTAACCCTAGTCTAAATCATTAATGCATGAAATACACTTTATTAGACTCAAGAGCTACATATAATACTTTTCACCTTTTTCTAATATGAATTACAAAATAGATTTACTTTTCATAATATCTCGAACTATTTCCATCTTGTTCATGCCAAACCTGTGCAAATTTATGATGAGCTATATTTCTCAACAATTCAATGGGAAATGTTGGTTTTTGGGTTTCCTCGCAATAAAAGTTCATCCTAAAAAATATTTAAATTTTAATTCCATATTTGATAGTTCTGAATTCAAAGTTTCGTCATTCTCACTCTTTACTTAGTCATTCTCACTCTTCTGATTTTTTATTTTGTTGTTGTTGGAAACATAATTCTTTAGGGTTCTTTAGGGTTAGACACTTGAAAGAATGTGATAGTCAAGTGATAGTAACGAAACGATCATCAAGAATCCAAGAGACATATTGAAAGATGAATCCAAAGGTCGTCCAAAATTTATTTATATGTGTATCATATCAATGAATAAATATAACTCACACTTATCCATTTCATGTGTTCCAACAGTGGTATTAAAGGGCCTAGTTATTAGGGCTTAAAATTCACTATGGTAGTTGTCCATATCTTCCATAAACGCATCTCAGATTCCCTGAGGTATTTCCATATGCTTCTACGAGTAGAAATGTCTCTGATTATTCTATGTCTATGTTAGTCTTCCTCAACACCATATTTCCATATGCTTCTACGAGTAGAAATGTCTCTGATTATTCTATGTCTATGTTAGTCTTCCTCAACACCATTCATGCACACTTTAGTGTCATATTTTCATGCTCTAAGAAAGATTGCAGATCTCTGAGCATAACCGTGCCTGTGTGAGAATTTTAATACTCCATGAGTGATTATGATTTACCACGCTCTCGATTCCTCTCTCTATCTCACGAAATCCTCCAGTCGCAGGGCACTCGAACCTTTCTCCTGTACATGCTCAAACATTTATAATTCTCCTCTTAAGCACTGTCATGTTATTGTTTCAATGATTTGTCGAGATGGGTCGAACTGCACATAGATCCGTTCCCTCTGGTGCCTTAAATTGAGAGACCACACTCATGTTCCTGCCAGTCAAAGGCTTGCATATGACCCAGAACGTGCGTGCAAAAGAAGAAAAATCAGTTATTTATTCACTGATATATCACTGCCATGTTCTTTACATAAGAGTTGCGGTCACACTCATTTCATTTTCTCAAGGTTAATTTCATATGGTCAAAGGCCCAACGTTTCATACTATTTCTTCTTCGATATTTGGAACCATCCATACACGTATAGTTTTTCCCTCTCACATTTCTTTTGAAGATATTAACAAAGGCACCGAGAAAAGATGATATGGCATGCACATGTTTTTAACAAAAATCATAGTTTAACTTTTTGAGAGACATAAATGAATACATAAAGCATAAATTTGGAAGTATATGAATCAAAAGAGGAAATATACTTCTAAAAAGTGCTTAAAGTGAATCATTACTTTATGTCCATGCTTTAATGCACCTTTTTCTTCAGTGTAACTTTTGCAATTGTGAGTGAAATCCAAATTGTGTAAAAGGATTTGTTCCCAGATAAGTCACTTTTCATATCTCTGATTATACCAAGCCAATCGAGTTCCAAAGTGTTGGATTTCGTCAATAAGGTTGATATTTATTTACTCAAGTTCACGAACAGATTTTGAAATGAAAACATTGTCAATGAGTTGGCCACATGGAAGATCATTGTTTCAATCTTCATTCTTATGAGCATTGTGGAAAACACAATTATATTTCAGAAAAATATTCTAAACGCAAGAAACCTGCAAGAGTAAAGAACCACTATGGGTGGATGACTTCTTGGCAATGTTCATCGACAATTAAGAAGATATATCAACCATACTGTAGAATTCATTCTCAAGCATTGACACATCTTGCAATGGATATATTTGCATCTTCTCACCTTATACCTGATAAGGGGAATAACATCAATGATTGACAGTTAGGCTTCAAGTTTCGAAGGCCTATCAATCGAGCAATAAAAAGCGAACATGATTTGGATTGTGGTCATCCAAAACCACCAAATTGACTTATGGTTTTCCTTAAACCACCACTTAGTACAAGACTTACAACTTCTGCTAGATAATGGTTTGTGGTTTTCCTTAAACCTCCATTTAGTAGAAGACTTTCAACTTGTACTAGATAACGATGTATGGTCATCTTTAAACTAGCATTCGAGAGCACTTCCAATTAGAAGAATACATCGACTTCTAGTTTCTAGCTAACTTACAAAATGTTCCGGGAACCATCGAGCCTAGATCCAAGTTCCAAAGTTTGTGGTAATCTGCAAATGACTAGATTGGTTTGTGGTCTTCCTTAAACTACCATCACTGTTTAGTAGAAGACATAACTTCTGCTAGACTTTTGGTTTGTGGTCATCCCAAAACCACTAGATTTAGAGAGTAGATTCAACCATTGGTAGTTTTCCACTTCTAGATTTCATCTCTCTTCTTGGACTCACATACACCCTTTGGATTAAGGGGGGATTGTTGGAAAAATAATATGTTAGGGTTACACACTTGAAGGAATGTGAAACATCAAGTGATAATAATGATCATCATAATTTCAAGAGACCTATTGGAATATGAATCCAAAGGTCATCCAAAACGTATTTATATGTGTACTATATCAATGAATAAAGATAACTCACACTTATCCATTTCCTATGTTCCAACAGTTATAAGAGAAAGGATGGATAGAACTACATACCACAAATTTCTATTCAAAAACACTAAAAAAACTACAAAGACTAATAAGGACTAAAATGTTTACTGGTCGATCTCCAACTTGTTCAAGCATTTTTCCAACATCCCTCCTTGATGCATCAAGGACAATAGTTGTAATCCAATATTCACAAATTATCTTAAGAATTAATAACATGACATAAATCTAACAAGATTAGGTTCAAAGTGCTCATTTCTTTTGGGTCGTTTACACTAAGAAGTTTTACATTCTTCTTTCATGTAGATTTTCTAGTAAAATTAAAAAACCTACATCCAATAAAATAATCAAAACATACATCTTAAAGATAGTAAAATATAATGAATGAAGTATTGATTTTCCTTCCACAAAGGGGTGAGATTATTGGATTGGTAAAAATGGGAGTATCAATTACATAGATCAAATTTTCCTCCATAACTTTTGTCACTACCATTAGGTCCAAAGTACTCATTACTTTTATGGTGTCCACAACCAAAAGTTTTGCATTCTAGGATCATGCAGATTATCTAGTAAATTAAGAAAATAAGCATAAAATAAGGATATCAAAGAGTCAAAACCCACATATTAAAGATAGTCAATAGAATGAAGTATCAGTTCTCCTTCCAAAAAGGGGAAAGGATAATGGATAGGTAAAAATGGGTGTAGGGATTAAATAGATCAAATTGTTCTCCATAAACTTTTCCACTACCATTTTTACAAGGTTTGTGGTGGTTCTGTGCTTTTCAACTATGAAAAATGGATTTGTTGGAGGGATTTGTGGAACATATACACTAACTATGATTAGCACCAGGGAAAATTTTAGGGGCTAAATTTCTTCCATGGGATAGCTTTCCATGTTTTTTCCCAAGAAATGATTCATCCACTTTCATTTTTTTTGAAAATGATTCGCTCAATTTCTATAGGATAAAATTATTTTACCTTAAAAATTGCCAAAATTTTATAGAAATCATATAATATCCTTATAAATTTGAAATTTGTTACAAAAATATCACCAAACATTTTATAGTTTCTATGTTAAGGTTTGGTAAGAAGTGTTATCACTATGACAACACTTGGAAACTTGTTCGCACAATAAAACACATGAAGGGATGATTCATATCCTTTTTCTGGAAAGGATATATGTGTTCATTGGGCCATGGTCCAATGGAAACTTGGGGTGGTTGTTGCCAATATGAGTTCAAATATAGGTGGGCATGCCCTCACCTTGTGTGGTGGTGTAGTCCTGGGTCCATGATGATTTCTCCTTTTTCTAGGGAGTTGACTTCAATGTTTAATTATTTGTATGCATTTGAAAGGTATATGATGAAACCTTGTGTTTCTTTCTCTAGTTTCCTGAATCTTGCTTGATGCATCATCCCTATGTCATGAGAGTTCCTTCTTAGTCAGTCGATGATGGCTTGTGAGTCTCCATATATATCCATTTCTTTGATTCCAACCAACCAACCAAACAAGGTCTAGGAGGGTAGATATTGTGAGCAATTTTGCACAACTGTTTGTGGCTCTCCCTATGCCAAGCTTGAAGGATAGTTTGTATTTACTGGGCATTAATAACTAGTCCCCAACCCCACTAGGGACCAATATTTCCTGTGAGTCCCCATTGCAAAATCCTCTTACATGTGTACGGTAATAATTTGGGTTTCGAATGAGTCTGTTGGGTTCTGGTTGCTTTATAATTGATGATGACACCTTGCTGGATTTCAACTTGTAGAAAATTTTATAGACATATGCTTCTTTATTTTGGAAGATGCAATCATTCCTAGCAATCCAAGCTGACCAAATTACATCTAGTGCAAAACCTTTGTCTTCTTCTACAACATTTATTTTCCATTGTTCTAGTGCTATACTAATATTTTCCTTCTTTTTAACATGTCTCAAGTAGGGATTGCACCTTTGAGGGAGAGATAAACAAAAAATGATAGTATTTAGAGGGGTTTTTTCCACCACCACTGATAGGTGTTGGGGGAGATAGTTGGGAATGGTGTTATGCAACCTATACCTACCTTGTATCTTTTCAATGATGGGGTTTCTCCCCAAAACAATCTGTCTTCCTCCTCACGAAGTATAATTATTTATTTGTTCATGTGAATTATGTACTCAGTTCATTGTTTCCCTTCTAGGCCTTGTAGGCTTATGTCTTGTGTTGAAAACTAGGAATGAATTGTGGATCCAACATTAGGAGCTACCTATATTAAGGTATGGAGATTTTTATTATGAAGGGAATCCAATAGTTTCACAGGCATGTTGTAATTTGAGTCCTAGACTGCCCATATATTTGAGCCCAATATTGTCTTGGTGTTGTTTCCAACCTTCCAACATATATGATAAGTGATGCAATGAGTAGATTGGAAGAGAAAAACTTTTGAACCATAATGATATTTCTTATGAGGGTCCCTGAGCCAATGTTCCAGTGTGACTAGGGCAATGTATTTTATGTATAATATCTCCCGTCACAACCCTTTGTGGTTAATTATCTTCCAATGTTGTAGAAAATGTTCCAATGTTTTTGATACCCCATCCCCCAACGCCATTTGGGCATGAAAAAATTTCATTTGACCCAATATGTGAGCCACCCTCATTCTTGTTTCATTTCCACAGATATTTGAAAGAGATCTTTCTTAGATGTGTTAAGAATATGCTTTGGGGGAGAGCCTAGTGCTATCCAATCATACATGTATAACATGGAATATGTTTTTTTTCAAAACAATCCTACCTGCTCTAGAAATCTAGTTGTGAGTCCAATGGTTGATTATTTATTTTACCCTGCCTATGATTCATACCCAGTCTTCTATTTGATAGTTATTGGGTTTTAGATGAAAACCCAGATAGGTTATATTGACCTAAAAATTACAGAGAGAAGGGAAGGTGTGTAAGGATAATGGTGAGGTGAAATTGAGGGACATGATTGAAACATATGAAGGATTTGGATTTGTTGGTTTCCATCCCTATTCTAAGGTAGAAAATGTCTAGGAGTTTGGAATATACTTTGGCTTCTTGAATGGTGCCATTTCTAAAGAGGAGTAGTTTTCAACAAACATAAAGCGTGTAATTTGGATTTTCTTAGCCATCTTAGTTCCTGTGACATTTCCTAGATTAATTTTATCTTCATTATCCTATTGCGTCCCTGAGTAATGATCAAAGAAAAGAGGAAGTCAAAAGGAATCCTTGGGAGATTGGGAATAAATTATATTTTAAACCATTGATGAGTATAAACAAGGAGGTTGTAGAGATGTAGGCTTCGATCAAAAATATGAAAGGCTGAGAAAAGCCTACTTAGATAAGGATCAACCTCAGTAGAGCCAACTATGTCAAAAAGGCTTTATA
Source organism: Picea engelmannii (assembly GCA_009831015.1). Classification (NCBI taxonomy): domain Eukaryota; kingdom Viridiplantae; phylum Streptophyta; class Pinopsida; order Pinales; family Pinaceae; genus Picea; species Picea engelmannii. Next base: position 252,640 of record ML801981.1, read on the forward strand.
TAGGTCAATTGTTTCTATGAATTCTCTCTTTTGGTGTACTTTGAAAATATGTAGGATGTCTTGAGAAGTGCCTATGCATATTGGATATCACATTCGTTCGCTAAATATATGCTATGATAAAATGATTTTGAGATGATAAGCTTTGATGTTGGAGATGATATTGTAGATGTTGTATAGGGAGATAGGATGAAAAAGGTCAAAAGTGGAGGGGTTTTGCACTTTCAATATGGTATCTAGGAGTTGAAATATTGGGGAACCCATCCTTCTTGTCTTGAAGCCTCTAATATTTGGAGAAAATCCTAATTGAGTGAATCCTAGAAGCCTTTGAAAAAATTGACTAGAATCCCATTTGGTCTCTTAGACTTGTCACATTGTATTTTATGTAGGCCCCCTTTGAGTTTTTCAATTCGAATCGATGCCATCAATGAATTGTTTGCATCTTCATGTATTTAAGAGGGAAAAATAGTGGATATAATTAATATGTTCCGTAAGTTTCTCTTGGGGGTTGAGTGTATAGAGACTTGAAATGAGAGACCCCCACTTTACTGATAGTGATAGATTCACGTAAGGTTCCCTTGTTATTTGTAACTCTCCAAATTGATTTTTATGCCTTGCATGTCGTAGCTTGTTTGTGAAAGGAGGTATTTTGGTCCCCCTTGTAACCATATAGCTTGGCATTTCATGCACTAGTAAGCCTCTTCCCAAGCAATAATCACATGACTTTCTTTATCAAGATCTAACAAGTTTCCATTCTAGGGAAGGGTTTTTGTGGCATGCTTGTGCATGAAGAGAAGGTATCCTTTGTTCTACCAAGGTTATTCTATTTGAAGAGAAGTTATCCTTTGCTCTACCAAGGTTATTCTTTTTGAGACATCACCCACTAATGCACCAACATATTTGGTTTGCTCCATACACTCTCTTGGGTAGTCGTTTAATCTCCACTGCTTTTTGAGTTTCCTGCACAAATTCCCTCGTCTCCCTCTTTTCAATACAATTTTCTATTGCAAATCCTTATTCACTCTCTTTTGGCATGTTATCAACAACATGCACTTAATACACTTTTCTCATTCTTTATAACTCGAAGAAAATTTCCTTTCCTACTATACTCACTTTCTTGCACCACATATTTATGCTCTTCTCCAAATATCTTGTACATTGACATGCTTTCAATCACATGTACCTAATGCTCACTCGCATCATTATTCTCAACAACTGGGAGAATTTATTTTTCCTTCTCCTTTCTTTGCCTACTCTCTTGTTTTCTCTTCATCTGCTTCTCAACTTTCAAGGCTAATTGAAAATCATTCTCTATGGTCATCAGTTTATTCACTCACATTTTTTTCTTTATGGAAAATTTAAGACTATCCACAAACTTCATGGTGTTCTCCTCTCTTCCTAATGCCTACACTCATAGCCACTCTACAAAATTATTTAAAATAATATTCTATGTAATTCTTTCCTTACTAAAAATATTTTAAACTTTTACTCAGGATTGAGAGATAATCAAAAGTTAGGAACTTATCTATCATAGATGCGATCATCTTGTCCTACATCTGAATCTTCTCTTTGCATATTCTTCTTCTATACATTTTTAAATTTTCCCACCACATAGATGCACAATTCTTCAATCTTCTACCAGAAATATTCACTCTCATAAGATATTCAATCTCATTGCATTCAAAATAATGATGCATTTATTCAATCCACTCAATCAAGTTTTTGGGGTCTATACTTCTAAAATATATAGAAAACTTCTTTTGAGGATGCTTCTTCCTCTTCATTGCTTCTAGTTATTTTATAGAAATAGAAGGTTTTTTTCCTTTATCGTCACTTTTACTTTCATCTTCTACACTTTTTGGCAATCTGCTTTGTTGAGCCGATTCAATGAAGTTCATTCTTTTTGTTGTTTGTTGCAAAAATGTTGCAACATTTTGCATCACTTATGAACTAACATTTTCTTTTCTAGTTATTCCTCTCACCATAGGAAAGTATCTTCTTGTGATGTTGTCTTCTTTAGCATGCACATTGTCAACAAAACAATATTTTTTTCTCTCATGTAGTTTGCCTCACTCGGCTTTCTATCTGTGTCATTTTCCTATTTTTTTTATAGCAATAATCTTGTTGTGCTTTCCCACACCTTTGTAACTCAGGCTCATAACCCTCTCACTCATTTTCTCAGAAATTTCTACCTGGGAGCACTTCACACCTTGTTGGAATTGTCTGCAACACTTAGGAGTATTCCACACTCTCTGTATTCACTTGCTTTGATATTACTTTGTGTAGTACATGTGGGCTTGCAATCAAAATCACACAATGAAAACAAACATTCACACAAATAAAATTAAAATTCAAATAGAAAAAATTAACAACCACAATTATATATTCTTTATTGAAATCAATGGTCAATGCTCTCAAAACACAGTGACTGACTTGATGAGAACCCTCCATAGTTCTCATTTTTTAGAGGTCACATTTAGTTGCTAATTTTACATTCGTTTAGAAAGTGGTGCTACTAGTAGCACCCTTGTTTTTTTGGGGTTAAAATTATCGATTTTTCTAACCATGCCCTTAACAACCTCGTAATGTTTCCAACAAAAACATTAAAATCAACCCCCAAATAAAAAAGTGGGGCCTAGAGAACCACCTTTTTTTTTTTGGGGGGGGGGGGGGGGG
>ML801981.1:273445-312533 GCA_009831015.1 Picea engelmannii
AGAGAGAGAGGCGTCTATAAAATCCAGTCAAAATTGCGGAAAATTATTCACCGTCAAATACCAGGAAGATGTCTGAATTAAAAACCCAGATCGAAAAAGTAGACCAAGAATGTAAAAATGTTCGATAATCACTCAAAAAGAAAATATGAAAAACTCACGATGAGCTAAAAGAAGAAATAAGGATCAACAATGAGGCACTCAAACAAGAATTAACCCATAACCTTAAAGAAAAGATTTCAACTAAAGTCAGAATTGAAGTCAAAATCGAATTGCGTCAAGGCATATATAATCTAAAACAAGATATTAAAGACGATATTTTTCAAGAACTCATATTTAACCTACAACGAGGCTTGGTAAACTTAAATGAGAAATAAAAGACAATTTTTATCAAAGTCTGGTCATTATAACACAATATCAGGAAGAAAAGCATAATGAGCTTTTAAATCTTATAAAAAGTCAGGGACACCAACAAGACAACCAACTAGAGCCAAGTGACTCAAGCACATCACACATCACCACCTCCACCACCACCACCTCCCTACAATTCAATATCAAATCCCCAACCTATATCACAGTATCAACCTTTAATGATTTACCCTTTTAAAGCCAAAATAGAACTCTCAAAATACAATGGAGGCGATAACCAATGTGTGGTGTGGTTTAACAAAATCGAAGAATATTTCCATATATATAATATTACAAATGATGAAGAAAAGGTTAAATATGCATCCATGTACCTCGAAGGCACTACATATGACTCATACATGTGGTAGAAAGGAATAATCCAGTCATACACTTGGAATTATTTCAAAAATGTTTTTTTTTAAACATTCCAGGGAATTTCTGAACAAGAATTTCTCTCAAAACTCACCAGGTTACAGAAAAATGGTAACGTAGATGGATTTATGCACCAATGGGAATCCCTTGCCACCCGAGTGTTTGGATTATCTGATAATCAATTACATAGGTGGTCTCAAGCCACATATCCAAGATGAGTTAAAATAACATGAGGTTACAACTGTCGAAATAGCAAGACGCAAGGCAAAAGCAACAGAAGAAAAACTAGAGGACCAATCAAGATTCAGAAAGTTATATTCAAGGAGGAACATACCCCAGATTATAAACACGGAAACTGGAAAATATATACCACCCAACTTACGAGAATATAAAAGAAGAATTTTGGATACCTAAAGAATAAAAGAAGGCAAATGTAAACGTTGTGGAGATAAATGGAACCTAAGACAAAGGTGTCACATATAATACAATTCAAAAAAATTATATGCTTGTGAAGTAGGAAACAATGATGAATCAAATTCAGAAGAATCAGTAACTGAAGAAATGGAAAATAGCCAAAATGACGTGTCAAACCTCATGGGTGACGACACACCAAGAATATCACTCACAGCCATCACAAGAATTATCCAACCACAAACTCTCAAACTAAAAGGACACATCAAAAAATATAATGTCACAATACTAATTGACACAGGAAGTACCCTCAATTTTCTTGACATCAATGTTTTAAGGAACCTCAAACTATTTCTATACCCAGTTCCAGACATGAAAGTAATGGTTGCAGATGGTAAGAAAATTGAAAATGTAGGAAAATGCCATAAGGTGAAACCCCAAATTCAAGATTTCAATTTGGAATTAGAAATCTACACCGTACCACTGGGAGGAGTAGAAGTGGTTTTAGGAGTCCAATGGTTACAAACCTTAGGCACATACTCATTCAATCACCAAGAACATTTTATCAAATTCAAGTGGTAAGGGAAAAGGTATAAATTATATGGTTTTCAACCTCCCCAAACACAAGTTGTATCATCTAAACAGATGGAAAAGTTTATCCGAAAAGGAGAAACTCCCTATTTTATCCAATGTCACCAATGGAAATACAAGAATCAGAATAGGATGAATCCAGAACTCTAGAAATCCAAGATCTAATTCAAAAACACAAGAAGGTAACCAACACCTTCCCATGGAATTACCACCACAAAGAAAAAATGAACATATAATTGAAGTTAAACCAATATCAAGTCCAGTCAAGGTTAGACCATACATATACCCCCATCATCATAAGACAAAAATAGAAAGATTAGTCCAATACCTTTTAAAATGTGGTGTTATCACAAAAATTCGAAGTCCATATGCAACTCCAGTTGTATTAGTACGAAAGAAAGATGGTTCCTTTAGATTATGCATAGGTTATCAAGGGTTAAACAAGATAACAATCAATAATAAATTTCTCATTCCTTTCATCGATGAAATGTTAGATGAACTTCATGAAGCCATATTTTTTTTAAAACATGATTTGAGATCTGGATACTACAAGATTAGAGTAAGATTAGAAAATGTACCCAAGACCGCCTTCCAGACACACAAAGGAAACTATGAATTCAAGGTGATGCCTTTTGGGCTAACTAATGCCCCTACTACCTTCCAAGCAACTATGAATGAACTATTTCATCCACACTTGAGAAAATATGTATTAGTCTTCTTTGAAGACATCCTGGTGTACAACAAAACATGGAAGGAACACATCAATCATTTGGGACAAGTATTATCTCTTTTAGAAAAAAAATCAATTCTATGCAAAATATCAAAATGTACATTCAGAAAGGAGTAAGTAGAGTATCTCGGTCACATTATATCCAAAAAGGGAGTCAAGGTAGACCCAAAAAAAATCCAAGAAATTATAGAATGGCCTAGGCCAAAAAGCATATCTAAGTTAATAGGATTTCCAGGCTTGGTAGGATACTATCGAAGATTCATCAAAAACTATGTGCATCTAACTGCCCCCCTAACAAATCTCCTAAAGAAAAACTCCTTTCAATGGAATGAAGAATCTGAAAATTGTTTTGAAAATCTAAAGAAAATTATTTCCACAACCCCCGTGTTAGCTACACCGGACTTTTCGAAACCCTTTATAATCGAATGTGACACCTCGGGTCTCCCCCATTCTTGATGCAAGATGGACACCCAATAGAATTTGAAAGAAGGAAAATAAACAAAAAGAAATGCTTACAATCCACATACAACAAATAAATTCTTGTCATCATGCATGCATTAACAAAGTGGTGAAAATATATCTTGGGAAACAAGTTCTCGATAAGTACAGATCATAATAGTCTACAATATTTGTTACAAAAAAAAACATTGACAACAGAAATGGATAGAGACAATTTCCACATTTTATATGAAAATATTACATAAGAGAGGAAAATACAACATAGTGGTTGATGCTCTCTCACGAAAAGATGAAGAAGCACAAGTTTTTGTAGTATCAATAGCAATTCCGAAATGGTTGAACAAAATCCGAACTGAGTATGCCAAAAACACAGAGACATGTTCCATAATCAATGATTTAAACCAATTCCCCAAGTTTGAATGGAAGAATTCCATCTTATGGTATAAGGGAAGAATTTATTTGAATACCAATTAAAAATTTAAATCCAATATACTTCAAGAATCCCATGATTGTCCGACCGTAAGTCACATCGGATTTTTCAAAACATGTTATAATGCTTGTCAATCATTTTTTTGGAAAGGGATGAGTTCAAATATTCAAAAATATGTAGTAGAATGTGACCTTTTTCAAAGAAACAAGAGTGAAAATATATTAACACCCAGGTTACTCCATCCATTACATATTCCTAACCAAAAATGGGAAGAAATTTCAATGGATTTCATTGAAGTATTACCCATATCATAAGGGAAAGATAACATATTAGTGGTAGTAGACATACTAACCAAGTATGCCCATTTTATGGGAGTAAGGAAAATAGACTCCACAAAACAAATAGTTGAAGTCTTCTGTAAAAACATTTATAAATTACATGGTCTCCCCTAAGTCATCGTCAATTATAGAGATGGAAAGTTTAAAGGAAAATTTTGGAGAGTTTTGCAAACAAATTGGGACCTCTCTTAATATGAGTTCATCTTACCATCCTCAAAAAGATGGTCAAACAAAAATTGTCAACAAATGCTTAGAAACCTACCTTTATTGCTTTGTTAGTGACAAGAAAAATGAATGGATTCAATGCTTGTGCCTCGCTGAATGGTGGTATAACTTTGCATATCACGCATCGACAAAAATGACACCATTTCAATCTCTTTATGGATATCAACCACCATTTTGGAAAGATTTAGCCACAAATCAAACAAAAGTTGCATCAGTAAAATATCATTTAGACAAAAGTCAAAATATTGTTCAAATACTCAAGGAAAACTTAGCATTTGCAAGAAACATAATGAAGAAACAAGTTGACCAACACTGAACAGAAAAAGAATTCGAATTTGGAGAATGGGTATTTGTAAGACTTCAACCCTACAAACAATTATCTCTTAAACACCAAGGAAAGAGTAAATTAGCTCCAAAGTTTTATGAACCATATCAAATTAACAAAAAAATCAGTCACGTATCTTATGGGTTAGAATTACTAGATAAAAGTCATATCCACAACTTTTTTCACATATCGTGTCTAAAAAGAGTCTTAGTGAAACACCAAAAGGTGCAGACAATGCTCCCTATGTTGGATGAAGAGGGAAGAATCATTTTAGAACCAGAAGCCATTCTTTCCACCAGAGAAAAGAAGTTGTGATCTCGGTTAATCAAGGAGTATCTTATTAAACGAAAAAAACTTCCATAAGAAGATGTAGCGTGGGAATAAAAACATTTTCTCCAGTTACACCCGTCGTTACCAATTCTTTGAGGAAAAAACATTTTTAAGGGGAAGGCAATGTTATGAACATAAATATACATATAAAATAGATATTAATAACATAATAATTAAATGATAATTAATAAATAATAATGATTAATAGTTAAAGGACTTGTCTCAAAGGACATGACTATTGGATGACTATTGGTTATGGGCACCCATGCATGGGTATATAAGAAATCCCTCATTCTCATTTGTAATCATCTTACTATTCATTCTAATATATATGTCTATTATTCCTTGTGAATTCTATATTTCCATGCATTAGTGCTTCAAAAAGTCATTCCCATGCTTCATGGAGGTACCTTGACTTGTGGTATGGGCATGCCCAATAATTTGAAGTTTTATTTGGAGGTTATGGAACATTATAGCACACATTATGTAGTTGTTTTGAAGGATCCACCCCCTTTGGAGGGTTGTATTCATGACTTGGAGGACATTTTTGACCTTGGAGGCCCATTCAACCACTTTGGAGGAATCTTAGGAGGATCTATTTTCACTTTGGTGAGGTGGATTGAATATATACATATCTTAGGGGTATTTGTGTTAGGAAATGTGGAACACTTCCACACTAAACCCAAAAGAAGAGATGAAGAAGTATTTGATCAAGAAAGTAAATGACAAAGCAAACACACAATACACATAGTTTTTACCCTGGAAACCCAAACCAGGAAAACCATCAGTCCTTGAGTGTTTTTCTCTCTTGTTGTATTATTCATTCAAAATAAAAGGTTACATTCCTAACCTTGGTCCACACCTAAGACACAATCGACATCATACTTTATTTCTTTACACAAGAACAACCTTGTAGCCAATTTCGGCTTACATCTGCATGACCAACAACCTTTGCGATTATTGATTGGAAATTAGCCATTAGATTTTATGGCATTACAACATGCCTTCTTTATAAGATTTACAGTAGGAAAACCCTAAAGAAAAGGTTTCCAAAAACGGTTACAGATCCACACAGATCATTGGCTACAAATCCTACGAATCTATGGATTTTGTTATAGTCGACTACCAAATCAAATTACCAGTCGACTACCAGTCAGCTTTCATTCGATCTTCAGTTGGTTTCCACACACCCGCATGTCGACCTCTTGTTGGTTGACCTCTTTGTCTTGTTTTTGATGTATTTGTATTTGACCTTACCCGGTCGAACCACCTTGAACTTCAACTTACTATCGATATCTTTGACTTCGACTTTACCTGGTTGAACCCCTCGAGCTTCATCTTGCTATAGATTCCTTCAACTGTCAGTTGATCCACCTCGACTAGACTTTAACTACTAAGAATATAATGTCCCAACATTCTCCCACTTGTTGTTTTCTTTGTTGAAACTGGGATACCTTTTAACTCTTGTTCACAGACCCAGGGAAGCAATGCCCATTGTCTCTTTGCACCAAGAGAACTTCACAACACTCACAGACTTGGTCAAAGAGTCTGTTATGTTTTCCAATGCGTTTACTTTCTCCAACAACACCTTGTTGCTTTCCACCATGTCTCTTAGGAAATGGTATTATACATCAATGCTCTTAGTCTTAGAATGATAAGTTGGGTTCTTTTCCAGGAATATTACACTTTGACTGTCGCAACTTATCTTCATATCTCTCTAGTCAAACATGATTCTTGAACAGCCTTTGTAGCCATACTACTTCTTTACTTACATGAGTGGCTTCCATGTATTCAACTTCTATTGTTGACAAGGCTACGATCTCTTGTCGCTTACTCATCCAACCAATTTCTCCAGTCAACATCTTGAACACATATCCACCGGTCGACCTTCGTTGATCCACATCTCTAGCCCAATCAGCATAGACAAAGACATGTATATTTACTTCATTCTCACCTCCAGGTTTTCCTTGGTAGCATATAGCATAATCTTTTGTACCAAAACAATACCTGAATAATATCTTGGCATTTGTCCAGTGCTTCTTCCCAAGTGTTGACACGTATCTACTTAACACTCCCACTACATGGGAAATTTTTCGTCGAGTGTAGACCATCACATACATTAGAATACAAACAACACTTGCATAGGAAAAATGTGCCATTTACTTTGTTTCCTAATGTTTCCTTGGAAATTGTTCAACAGTTAGCCTTGCTCCCACATGAATTGATACCTTTAAAGGTTTTCAATCTTGCATGTTGAAACGTTTCAATATTGTTTCAATATACTTCGTCTGGTTCAACCAGATCTTTCTAGTTGCTTTATCTCTCTTGATCTCCATTCTCAGAATGAATTTCATTGCACCAAGATCCTTCATGTCGAACTTGGAGGATAACTACTTCTTCACCTCCTTTATTGTGTTCATGTTGTTTCCAAACAACAACATGCCATTGACATACAATGCTACATATATGACACACCCACATTCTTCTTTGGAATATATACAATGATCATCTTTGATTCTCACAAACCCCAAACTAAGGATGTATGTCTCTAAATTTTAGTACCACATCCTTGGTGATTTCTTTAGACTATAAAGGTATATTTTCAGTTTGCACACCAAATCTTTCTTTCCCTTTACTACAAATCCTTTAGGATGTTTCATGTAGATTTCTTCTTCCAAGTCCCCATGTAGGAACATTTTATTTACATCCATATGTTCTATTTATAGATAAAATGTTGCAGCCAGAGACATTAGTAATCTAATGGAAGTTAGTTTTGCAAAAGGGGAAAAAATCTCACCGAAGTCGACTCCTTTGACTTGGGAATATTCTTTCGCTATGAGTCGAGCTTTGAATTTCTCGACTTGACCTATTTCATTCATATTCTTCTTGAATGCCCATTTTCTATCGACATAGTTTATTCCACTAGGTAATTCGACTAAATCACATGTCTCATTCTTGTGCAAGGATTCCATCTCTTCGACCATGGAACCCTTCCATAGTTTTCCCTTTGTGGATTGACTGCCTCCCCGACCGACTTGGGATCATCGTCAGTAGCACTTAACATGAATGCACAATGGAAATCAAGCATACTATACCTTTCAAATGGTTTTCTTACTCGTTATGAACTCCTTACGACCAGGATCAATTGTTCCACCTCTTCTTCTAATTCAGTCGACTCATATAAATCATCTTCTTTGTTCCTCAGTTCAAACCACACCTTTTGTGGGTTATTCTCGGTTTGAAAATTTTCTTCAGGCTTGGACTTACTTCTGTCTTCTTTGAAGACCACATCTCGAATGTACATTGTTTTCCTTGATGCAGGATCCCATATTTTATATCCTTTCATTCCTTATTTGTATCCAATGAAAATACACTTGAACACCTTCTTGTCTAGCTTGCTCCTCCTTTCCTTGGGAACATGCACAAATGCATCATAGCCAAATACTTTGAGATGTGAAATCTAAGGCTTCTTACCACATTATACCTCATGCAGAGTTGTGTCGAATAGCACCGATGAAGGAGACATATTCAATAGATATTTTGCAATGTTGACCACCTCCACCCAGAATTCTTGTGTGAGCCCAACACCATTGAGCATGCTCCTTGCCTTGTACATCAATGTTATGTTCATTCTCTCAGCAACTCCATTTTTTTGTGGGGTATATGGTGCGGTGTTTTGGCGTGCTATGCCACACTGCTTGCAGAACTGATCAAATTCTTTTCCACAAAATTCACCACCGTTGTTATTTCCCAGCACCTTAATCTTCTTATTTGTCTGGTTTTCTACAAGATATTTAAACTCTTTGAATTTCTCAAAAACCTATGATTTCTTCCTCAATAAATATATCCATGTCTTCCTGGAAAAATCAGCTATGAAGGAGACATAATACAGGGATCCACCAAGTGAAGGCACTAAAACAAGGCCAAACACATCACTATGAACCAACTCTAGAATATGTGTTTCCCTTGTCAATCCATATGGGAACCTCACCCAACTTTGTTTTCCATATACACAATTTTCACAAAATTCAACTTCTAAATTGTATTCAGGAAAATATTTGACCACACCTTTGTTATGCATGGCTGAAAGTCCTTTTTCTCCAATTTTTCCCATCCTCTCATGCCATAACATGGTCGAGTCGACTTTATGATGACTTTTTGAGTCGGTTTTAATCAACTTAGCCCGAGTTGAGTCGAGGCGAGTCGAATTCGATTCAACTTCAAGAACAACGATGTTGTTGCATCCAATCAATTTGACATTCCCTAATAACTTGTATAGGGATCCAATCCGAACTCCTTTCATTAATACCATCGTGCCTATGAACATATTACACGAATCCTTCTGAAATAGAGTGTGCACCCCTGCATCACTCATCTTGCTGATAGATATCAGGTTTCTTTCCAAACCCAGAATGTGTATCACAACTATAATGGTTCTACTCCTCCCATCCTACATTATCAGTTGAACTCTTCCTCGTCTGACAATTTTGGTTTTTGAGTTGTCCCCCAAGAACACATATCCTCCTTCATATTGTTCATATTCGCATAACCATCCTATATGTGGTGTCATATGATAGGATGCTCTTCAATCGATAAACCAAACATCTTGATCCGACTGTGTACCGGTCTATGCCAGGTACACATAACCTCCCTTATCTGGAGTCATATTTCTCTCAGTCGAATGCTTCTCATTAGATCATGTATGGACTTCCATTTCCTTCGACTTGCAGTCCTTTTTGTAATGCCTGACTTTACCGCATTTCCAACATCTTCTCTATTATTGAACAGGGGATTTAGATCTACCCTTTGACTTAGAATTTCTATCAGAGAATTTTCCTTTATCTCTGTGAATCGGTCAACCTCTCACCACTAATTCATCTTTGGTTGATCCTTCCATGTTCTTCCTTCTCATTTATTCTTACATTAGAGATGAAAACACGTCTTCTAGCACTAATGTGGTTTCTTTACTCCCTATATCCACAACTAAGTTATTCCAGGAGTTTGGAAAAGAACATAATAGGCTAATACATTTCTCCCCCTCAGTGATTTTAATATCCATAGAAGATCACTAGATTAAAATGGTATTAAACAAATTTAAATTCTTAGTCATCGAACTAACCTCACTTATCCTTAGAATATACAGTTTATTTCTAAGAAAAAACTTATTTACCATGGATTTCAACTGGTACAAGATTCCCAACATGTCCCACAATTTCTTGAACAAATCTTCACCTGAGACATTCAACAATACAGAATCTGCAAGACAAAATCGAATTGTACTCCTTTCCCTTCTCTCGAGTTTTTCCCATTCTTACGTGGACATACTTTTTGGCATGGTACCTAGACAAATGGTTGTCCATTGTTCTCGATCTACAAGGAGAATTTCAATTTTAAGCTTCCAAAGCTCAAAATTCTAGCCATTGAATTTTTCGATCTCTATTCTCAAGTTGCTCGCCATTCTTTAAACACAATCTTTAAATATTTCTAACTTACAACTCTTACTGAACCTAGGGCTTAGCTCAGATCCAAGGTTCTTAAAACAAGATCTAATACCACATGTTGGGAAATTAGGAACACTTCCACGCTAAACCTAGCAAGAGAGAGGAAGAAATATTTAATCAAGAAAGTAAATGGAAAAGCAAACACACTGTACACAAAGATTTTACCCTGGAAACCCAAATCAGGAATATCATCATTCCTTGAGTGTTATTCTCTCTTGTTGTCTTATTCATTCAGAATAAAAGTTTACATTCCTAACCTTGTTCCACACCTAATACACAATCGACATCATACCTTCTTTCTTTACACAAGAACAACCTTGTAGCGAAATTTGTCTTACATCTGCATGACCAACAACCTCTACGATTATTGATTGGTGATTAGCCATTAGATTTTACCACATTACAACGTGCCTTATTTATAGGCTTTACATTAGGAGAAACCCTAAAGAAAGGTGCCCAAAAAAGTTTACATATGCACACAGATCATCGGCTACAAATCCCACGAACCTTGGGATTCTTTTACAGTCGAATATCGAGTCGGATTACTAGTTGATTACCAATCATCCTTCATTTGATATTCAGTCGGTTTCCACATGCTCGCCTGTTGACCTCTTTTCGGTTGACCTCTTCGGATTTTTGTCGATGTCTTCGACTTCGAATTTACTCGATCGAACTGCCTCGACCTTAAACTTGTTGTCGATATCTTTGACTTTGACTTTACCTATTCGAACCACCTTTACCTTATTCTTCTTGTCATTTCCTCTGACTTCGACTATCAGTCAATCCACCTCGACTAGACTTTCAGTGCAAAGAATAAAACAACCCAACACTTTGGAGTGGGAAACTTGGGATAAAATTCACCCTTCTTTGGAGGAGAAGTGATCTGGATTATGCTGAGAAAAAAATGAAGGCAGATATATAACCAGGAAACACACAAAAATATTGCAAGAAACATATAGATACAATAATACACAATTTCTATTAATGAATGAAATGTATAAGAACTGTAAAATGGAGAACGAATTGAACTCACTAGAATGATGGTAGATTATCTCTGAGAATACATGTGATGGATATGCACATTCACAAAAGATGATTTCAATGAGGCTCCAAAGGCCTTTTTAACATAAATCATAAACATCCAAAACCCTAACCCTGAGAGATGAAAAACCAAAAGGATTTTGGGCCCCAATGGGGTAGTTGATACATCAACTTCTAGAGCCTGCGTAAATTTTGAATCTGATATTCATTTGGGGATCACGATGGCTTGTAGGAAATATCTATCCGAGGATTAAAAAAATTGGTTGGGGCCAAGGAATGTTGTTGGCTACCTTTGGCCTCCCGAATGTCCAAAAAATGTCGTTTAAGGCCTCTAAATGACACGTTAAATAATAATCTAGAAAGATTCAAAAAGAACAGGAAAAAATTCAATCTTATATATATATAATTGATTCACACCCCCCCTCTTAGTTATATTTCCAACAGCTTAGTCAACACATCTTCTACATGCTCATTTGTGCCAACATACTGGAGCTTCATAGCTCCCTTTTGTATGAATGTAGTGGTGTCGGATCTCAATGTGCTTTGTCTTATCGTGGAACACTGGGTTCTCTGTCATATTTATGCAACTCTAGTTATCAAAAAATATCACAGTAGCATCCATCTCTAGGTTGAATAGACATGTCAACAACTTTCGAAGCCATATGGCTTCACAAATGGCAGGTCATGCTACAATGTACTATGTTTCTTTCGTATTGAGAGAAATACTTGATTGCTACCTACTTTTCCACCAATTCATGGATGACCCCAAACTGAAACAACATCCCTAAGTGTTTTTTCTATCTGAATCACTTCCATCCCAATATGAATCAGTATAGCCATACAATCTGAAGTCACAATCTCCAATATAACATAGGCCATAGTCCAACGTACCCTTAAGTTATCTCATCACATGCTTTGTAACTACAAGGTGAGCACATATGGGCTCCACCAAATACTAACTCAAGGTGTTCACATCAAAGCATATATTTGGTCTGGTATTCGTCAAATACATCAACGAACCAATCATTTGTCTTTATAGAGTAACATCAACTATTTCTGACGAATTATTATCCAATAAATTCATATTCGTTTTTATAGGAGTGGACATGGTTCTACAGTCCATCATGTCAAATACCTTCAGAATTTCCACAACATACTTTCCTTGACTAAGGAAAATCTCTTCTAGACTCTGCCATACTTCAATACCTAATAAATAGTGCATCGGACCAAGGTCCTCATTTCAAATTCAGTGGAAAGCTCCTACTTACAATATGTGGTGAGATTTTCTTCATCTGTCAAGAATAACTCATCCACATATAGTAGTAATATAAATGGTCCATCATTCTTAATCTTGAAGTAAAGGTTGGGATCAACTTTACTCTTGGTAAATCCCAAGCTCATCAGAAAACTATCAATCCTACCATACCAAGCTCTTGGAGCTTGCTTAAACTTGCAGGAATGAGTCTTCTTGTCCTGTACTTCGAAACCAAATTTTCACATCACATTGTACCAACCCGATACACTTGCTTAGCTGCAAATCAATCTGAATAATCATGTGTTGGTTCTATGTGCTTCCTACAAAGCACTATTTGTCTCACTTCCTAAGAGTATGTCCTCTACTTTTTCTGCAACTATTCCTTATGGAACCGGGACTCTACACCTACAGTTGTTATTTCCAAAACTGAGAATGATTTCTCCATTCTCACTATATTTATTGAACTCTAAGAGTATCTCCTCTATTCCATCACGATGAAAGATTCATTTTCTCCCTCTAAATCTCATACTACATCGGCTTCTTTTAATGGATCATGTTTTTTCTATATATACTTCTTCTGATTACTGGAGCAAGTGTCTCATCATAGTCTTCTCCCTCTTGCTGGGAGAATCCTCTAGACACAAATCAGGCTTTGTATTGTTATCTTCAACATGCTTGATCTGGTAGATCAATCTTGGAAGTCACCACTGACTTCCCTTCTAGTCTCAAGGAAAAATCCATATCCCAGTCCTTCTCACTAGCTTCCTCCTCTGTCATTGAAACAAGGGAATATTCCCAAGAGATTTCATATCTCCTAGAAGTCTCTGAAGGTACGATCTGGTCTTCTCAACTTATGGCATCTGTCTATCAATCCTGGAAGACATCTCTATCTAAATCTGAGTCAGAATACTTTTTGAATGAAAGTCTCTAAGCCACTGACTCTCACTGAGATCAGGCTTACTTTGAATCTCCATGCTCCCTCTGCATCTTGACTCCCTCTAAGTCTATATAATCTGTGGAGCCATCTGCTCCCTTTGATATGTCTCGTCAATGTTATATGTCTTTTCATCCTGCAACGTGTCACATGCCCATGTTGGTCTCTTTCTGGTTACTGCATTGATTATGGGTATGCCCTTATGGCTCTACTAACTCTTCCTGATGATCTGAAGAGTGATTAATTGAACCAAAGGGATTTGTTCAGACATCTTTGGAGCCTTCTTCTCTTCATGAGATGTCTCCATATGAGATGTTTTGTATCTAGAAAAAGTATCTCGTTATTCTTCTTCTTCAGTACATGGATGTATACGGTCATATATACAACTTGGATAGTTTGCTCCATGTCTCATCTAATATATTTCCTCCTGCAATCATCACTATATCTCCCTCAAGGTTATCATTTGTGACATGCCCAGAACAAGAACAACAAGGGAGAAATAGTAGACAAGAATGATACTCTTTATAATAATAATAATAATAGAAATAATAGTGAGAACAATCGTCATAGTATCTCCTTCAGAGATATCACTTGTGACCTGCTTGAAACAAGGGTCAAAAGAAAGAAATACAATAATAAGAAATGAGATCAACACTCTTCTAGTGTTGTGATCAATCATTCCTCCATGGTAACCTGGAAACAAAACAAGAAGTTTCTCCTAGAGGATATGTTAGTTATATCTGGTAAATGATTACAATAAGAATTTATCTCAGTAATGCTCACATGCTACCAAGTATAAAAAATTTCAAACATTGCTATCAAAACTATAGTGTTCACTTGTAATGAGGCATTTATCAACCTTGACATGTGAAAATTTGAATCTTATCAACTTAATCAATCAAACCTGGAACCTGGAGTCTTTGTCCTAAAGAATGAGTGTTGTTTCTTTTCTTCTAAGTCTCCTTCACTCAAGATGACAAGTAGTATTCTCTTCAACCTATCCTCTGTACTAAGATAATATGCTTTCTTGACATAAATCTGAGTTAGAGAATAAACTTTATAATATCAACCTTAATCAATCTAATACTTTTGACTTTAATTTTGACCAATGGTTAGTGTTATCACAGTAATAATTTCTGGATGGTATCCGAGATTAAAAAAAATCTTAGTGGAGGGTTATATCTCCACAAAGATAGGATAAATCAGAGAACCCTGCTATATCTGGTGACATACAGACAAAATAGTGGAGATATAAAGAACAAGACTCGACGGACCATCGATCCTGAAAGCGGCCCGGATCAACGGTTGAGGTGTGTGTAGGATATTTAACTAACGTGAAGGTTAAGCAATCGAAGGCTAAGCCACGGTTTCATTACGGGACGCGTGGCGCATGTAGAGGTACATCGGGGGAAAAATTAGTCTAACTAATACCACTCCCTCCAACCCTCGATGCCAAAGCCACTGGGAAAATGAGGACCGTAGATCCTGAAGTAGCCCAGATCAATGGCTGCAATTTATATCGGTGGTTGAAACAACACGAGAATTAATCGATAGAGGGCAGGCTGGGAAAAATACCCTGGTTTAAATCATGGACGTGTGGCACCCTCAAAGGCACATCAGGGCGAAAAGTGGTCCACATGAAACCATTTTCTCCAACCCCCGATGCCAATAGATACCTATAAAAGGAGGAACCCCCCGACATTATTCTATGATAATTTGAAGCCTTCGAAAGTTCAAAAACTTGGCGCAAAGCTTCCAGTCGAATTTCAAAGCTCAGAGCCGAACCCAACTCGTGTTTTTCACCACTTGACAGGTATTCTTGACCATGGTTGCCAATCTTGTCTTTTTATCCGTGAATGAACAAGAGATCTCCTCCAGGGAGGAATCCCTAATTGACAAAGATTTTGACGTTTTCGATATAGAGATAACAATCTCACCCTTTTCCGTGTCTAGATCGAATTTGTTAGACAATGTTGGAATGTGCATACCTTTCCTCGAAGCGGCTCAAGCCTCCATCATCCCTTATGTCATAGAAATGATCTTTCCATTCCCTGAATTTGTAAGTTGGTGTGCAGAGCGATATTCTCAGGGAGAAAGAGTCATTTTAACTAAATTAGGATCTGAAGTTCTGTGTAAAGTAGACAGTCCATCAATCTGGTATGCTCTTAGTGTACCAGATGCCTCCCCCACAATGTCAGAGCCCTTCGAGGAACAGATAATGATCACAATTTATAGAGAGTGTCCACCTAAAATTAAAACCTTATTTCTGCAGACCATAGTCAAGCCTGAACATCATTCAGAGAGTCTGACGTTACCTGCCATTGTAAGCATCATGATTGTCGAAGTCCAGTGGGCTTGTTCCCTGCTAATTCAAATTTTAGGGTTAGACAATGACAAGTTTGTGGTAGAAGTCATGTTAGGTTTCCTGTTGGTTTGTTTTCTGTCTGGTCAGTTAGTATGTGTCAGTTTTGATGAAATTATGGCAGAGAATATACATCAACAACTGGTTAACTTCATCTCATTGAGACATTTCAAATACTACACTCACTTGCTGAAATTTTTTATGGAATCCAACCAGACCGAATTTCCTAAGACTGCCTTTATTTCAACTGAGTGTAAAAGGACCACCATGCTCATCTTTATCAACAAGATTATGTCCAGGGTATACAGTCTCATTTTTGGTTCAGATCTGCCGAGAGTCCTGGAAGAAATGAAAATCTCATTACATCCAAATCCAGAGAGCATGGTGGGAGACTGGGTATTGTTCACACAATCTATTGTGATTTGGGTATATGGATACTAGGAAGGAACTTATCTTTTACCAATTTTTCTGACACCCATAATCTTTTCTTTGGAGTTCATAAGACAAATAATTATCTCAGAGACTGAACATTTTCTGAAAGCACACAAATCTTCTAATCTAAAATTTCCTTTCGTGGTAGGTCCCTTTATGGAGAAGAATAAGTCATGTTTTCCCCAGATTCAATCCAAGATCAGTGAATTTGGTTTCACACAGTTGCAATTGAGGAGATATGATCTGCATCGGATCATATCAAAGAGGATACTGGCAAGTAGACAAGGTCCCTATGAACATAAACATGTCGCAGGATTCGATGAGTTGGAAAATATAGAGACCTGTGCAGAGATGGAGGTCACCATGCAGCATGATAAAAAAAAACCAATAGAACTAGCTTCTCAGCATATCTCAACACGGAAGCCTTCCCCTAGGTTGGTTATGAAAACTCCTAAAATGAGCATCTACAATAACAAGAATAGTTCAGAAGCGCTAGGTGCTAGTAGCCAGCAAGACGGTCTCAAGAGAGTGAAAATCACATCATCATCCCAAGTAGTTGACCTGGAAGAAGAAGAACCCAAAGGAAAAGCATGCATGGAGATGGTAGAGGCTACAACCAAGAACGATGAACCCAGTATAGGAAGCAGACCACAAAACGAAACCAGCACAAAGGTTTTCAGCAGCAGGAAATACATATTTAGCCAGACGCCTAAAGTAGTGTATTAGTCCAAGGAAGATTTAATAAATTAGTATGTTGTGAAGGGAAGCATGGAAAACAGTGAAATAAGAGACCTTTTACCTGAAGTGGAAAGGACTTCTCAGCATAAGGCTTCCTTACTCTCAGAAAGAGATGTGGAGAAAAAGACATTTAACATTGTAGTGGATGATGATGGAAAAGTATCTGAGATCAAAATGCACTATGAAAACAATTTTGCCCCTGACAAAGTGAAATTTCATAGGAATTTCAGTGACATGTTATATTCTAATTATTTGAGCTTGGCTCTAAACATTGCAAGATTAACAACATATTCATCAAAACTAGATAGACAACTGAAACAAGAAAAAGTGTCCAGCAAAGCCTGGATCACATAGGTCAAAAGGATAGAGTCTGAAGGTCCCCAGGGGTTGAAAGCTTATTTGGATGAAAAGGACAAGATGATCAAAATTCTAAATAAAAGGTTGAATATGTCACCTACAGATCATCCACAAATGGAATAATTGACTATGCTAGAACAGGAGAAAGAAATGTTCAGACAAGAGGCACTCGATTACAAGGCTAAAACGTTGCAATTGGAGAAAGATAAGGAAAATTGGTCACTAGCACAAGCGGAGACATCAGACATGGCAATCATTATACCTGCTAATACATAGGTTGGATCAAGCATTGAAGGGTTAGTCCAAGCCATGTCCCAGGTGAGCTTAAAAATAGTTGAGATCAAGAGTCTCAAAGAGAACGTTGAAAAGTTGAAGCAAGAGATGAAAGTGAAGGATGAAAATATGGCCCAAATCCACAGAGAAAATCAAGATTTGGAGGAGATAGTGAACAAGCTAAAAACCAGGTTAAAGGGAAAGACGTTATTGCAGGGAACCAAACATGTAATATGGGATGTTATTGTTGTGGAGGTTGCTAAATTCAGGGTTTATGTTAATTTTATCGACGACAAAGATAACATGGTTACTATAGCTCAGAAAAAATGTGCTATTGTAAATGAAATATTAGCAAAGAAGCCCTTGGAGTTGGCCCAAAACGCTATTGATTTATTGAATTTTGTACAAACCGTTGAACTTCAAACCATTGGTGTGAAAGACAGGACCATGTTGATGATTTCATCTAGGACGATCATTGCTAAGCACAACTTACTCGGATTAGTTCAGAACAAAGCTATGCAAATGGAATACAGCATACATGAGTTTAAAGACGCTTTTGAAGATTTGTTCGCCAAAGGCCTTCCATAATTCTGGGATGGTAAAGGCTTGTTATACAATCAAGAAGACTATCAATCTCTCCTCATGCAATGCAAAATGGAGCATTCTAAGTTCAAGGATATGGAAGAAATTCTAAAAGGTCCGAGTGTGGTAGATATTTGGCTACATATTTCAAAATTTGAAACAAATTTAAAACAGTGAAGGTCAGCATGCCAGCCATGTCCTATGATACATGCATTGACTTGGAAATTCTGATTAAAGAGATGATGGATTATGGAATACCCTTTGATCCACAATGGAAAGAAATCGTGCGATTGGGTAAGACAAAGTGCAACGTCCCTGGAACCAACAGATGATCTCCAGGTGTCACCAGTTTTGCAGATCCGACGGGAGCTCAGAACGAGACAGATGGCGCGAAAGAAGTCGGACAGTCAGAGGAATTGTTCATGATTTTGAAACGCTTTCTTTTTTTATAATTATTGTAAATCATTTTGTATACCGAAACTGTCAGTCGAAACTGTTACAGAAGCTGAAACGTTTCAGTTTCAATTGTTTTGATCAAATTGTATAAGTACCAAGAGACTTGAATTGATTAATGTTGGAAGAAATGCAAGAGCACCTTTTTGGTTGTATCAAACTCTATTTGTAATTTTTTTGAATCTAAATTGAATATAAATGCAGAATATTTTGAAGTCTCTATGAAAAGATTCTAACTGGTGGTGATATGAGCTTTGTTTCCCTTCATCGTATGTATTTCCTGTAACCTGTCATTTCATTTACATTTTCTTCTGTTTAAATTGGAGAGTTTAAAGGCCCAGAATTTGTCTTGTGACGCTCTTGGATTAAGCAATTTAAACTATGTGATTGTCTTCTTAACTTATTCAGAATGCATTTCAGTAATGCTCTGATGCAGTTATTTGTTCTCTTTATCTTCCTACACTCCTTTTATATTTAATAATAACTTAGATTCATCGTCTTATTTAGCCTTTGTCCTTTGGAGAGTTATGTCAGTCGATGCATTGTTTTCATTTACTTTCATAGTTTTGAATCCATAGCCCATAGTGTTCCTCCCCTTCTTTGCCAACAACTTTATTAAAAAACCCCAAAACAAACCAAATCTAGCCACCGATTTCCATAGATATACCCAGTGACACGAGAGATCCCTCTCTGAGTTGAGAAGGTTAGTGCCTCATCTCTAAAGCTGGTTGAAAGAGTTACCTATGTCGTTTGTCTATTCAGTCGGACAAATTTACAGAGTGCTAACATTCTGGCGTCGTTTACGGGGATGAAATTGAAAGATCTTCCCTGGGGAAAATGACTTAAAGCTTTAGTTTGATCCCTGAGGGTGACAATGGATCAAATACCCCTGAGGGTGACAATGGATTAGATACCTTATTGGCTGAGATTATTTTTACCCTGGGGACTCTGTTATTCAGTGACCAGTTTTACCACACCTTATGAGATAGAAGTCTGGGCTCCTAAGAAAGTTCACACCAGGAAAAATCCAGACCTAAAAGATGTAATCCATGTGTCTAACCCTGAAAAGCTTGTACGCAGAAGAAAAGAAAAACCTATGACCCCAGTGTTGCACCCAAATTGATATCTGTCCTTGCCTAGGGATGGATTGAATAGCATCGAAGACCTTGTATTCAACATGAAATTTGAACAATCCCTATTCAGAACTAAGTCTGAATCTTGTCTAAACGAGACTATCTTTGATGAAAAAAGGTTCCAAAACCTAGTTTTAGCCGCATCTGTCAAGCCTGTATTGACCCCTTCTCCAAACCAACGTCTACTCCGACCCCTCACAGTAGTTATGGCAGCCATATTTTCTCCCCTCGTTCTACCCGCTCAACTACATGATCTGCCTCAAGACTACAACCTAAGGATTAAATTATATGATGTTGAAGGTAACATATCATCTCAAAAACATTTAGAATGGTTTAATGATTTTGTAGACTTGGAAGAAGTAGAATACGAAGATGTGAAGATGAGACTATTTACACAAAGCCTTGCAGGAGATGTGAGGAAGTGGTTCAGAGCTCTTCTGACAGGTAGTATTGTAAATTTTGAAGCCTTTGAGACAAGCTTCCTAGCAAAGTGGGGAGACAAGAAAAACCCCCTTCAGTTGTTGACCCAGTATAAAAATATGAAGAGATCACCCGATGAGACGGTACATGAGTTTTCATCTAGATTCATGAAGGTGTATAATGTTATTCCTGATGAATTAAAACCCCCACCCAAGGCTGCTCAACTCAAATATGTTGATTCTTTTGAAAGTGACTTTTCTTTACTATTAAGAGAACGAAGGTCCACCACATTGGACGATATGACGACTGATGTTATAGAGGTAGAAGTGAACCTAATGGCCTCGAGGAAGATAAAAACTAATACTGGAAGAGAAACAAACAG
Organism: Picea engelmannii; assembly: GCA_009831015.1. Classification (NCBI taxonomy): domain Eukaryota; kingdom Viridiplantae; phylum Streptophyta; class Pinopsida; order Pinales; family Pinaceae; genus Picea; species Picea engelmannii. The sequence continues at coordinate 293,925 of ML801981.1, forward strand.
AGCTCATGACAAATGACAACCTTTGACATCTCAAACATCAAAGGACAGATTCAAAGCGATGATGAGAAACATGGAGTGGATGATGGAAAGAATGGTTCTAGGTAATAGGCCTAACCCCATAGTTTAGGCAGATGGTCCACCCAGAAATCCAAGGAGACTGGATATTTCATAGATTAGGCAAAGAAATCAAGCAAATCAATCAGATCTAGCAAATCTGGGAAACCAGACAAATTTGGGAAACCAGGCGAATCAGGGAAACCAGGCAAATCAGAGAAATCGGGGAAATCAAGGGGAATAGAAAATCAGGCCTCCCTTCCAAAATAACTATGTAAATGAAGTTTATGATGGATATTTCGAACATAACATGAACTGTTGTGATGATAAGGAAACCGAGATATTTTTAACCAAAGAATAACATGACCAGTTCATGGACATGAGTGAGATCTTTCTGCAAGATGAAGAAGAAAGGGTATCAGTAGAAAAAGAATATTATGAGGCTAGATTGCAAAATGCCATCATGCAATTCCAAAAACAATACAACCTCTGAAATCAAAAGGTACCCCCAAACACTCCAAAGGGTAATCCTCCAAAGGGAAATCCATCCAAAGAAGCTCAGAACAACGTGCCTTCTTCTAGTCAGACCAAGAAATATTTCGCTGCAAAAGATTCAACTACAAAGGAATCCACTATGAAATATGTTGTTGCAAAAGATACAGTGGAAAAGGGAAAACAAAAAGAAGAACCTCAGAGGAAATTATTGACAAGAAGAGAAGTAGTCACCAAAGAGGTAGAAAATACCCCGTCATCTTTCGATTTCGAAAGTGAGATGGCTAAGATAAAAATATCGGTAGCATTTAATGAATTGGTCAGGAACAATGAATACAGAAATCATATCATCAAAATTCTTAAAATGGGACAAACCTATGATACCCTAAACATACAAGATGATCACCTAGCTATCCTATTTGGGCCGAGAGTGGAAGAAGGTTGTGAAAATGACGAAGTCCTTCCCTTTTACATCAGTTTGAAAATCCACGATATGATCCTACACAACGCTATGTTGGATTCTGGAGCATCTCACAACCTAATTCCAAAGGTAGTCATGGACCAATTAGGTCTTGAAGTCACAAGACCTTACAAAGATCTGTTCTCCTTCGATTCAAGAAAGGTAAAATGCCTTGGCATGATCAAAGACATGGTCGTTTCTTTGGCACAAATTCCAACAAAGAACATGATAATGGACGTAGTGGTTGTTGATATCCCTCTGAAATTTGGTATGTTGTTGTCCAGATCATGGGCTACAAAATTAAAGGGAACCCTCCAGATCGACATGTCATATGATACTATTCCTGACTTCGGTCGGGACATAAGATTGTACAGAGAGGTTTTACTTAAGTACATGGTCAGCAATAAATCACAGCCTGACAATCATCCTATATATTCCATTGAGACTGAATTAGGATATTCCATCTTCTTCAATAACCTGTGTTCCAAAGAAGAAGAAATAGAAGTTGTTCTAGTTGACAAGGGTGAGCTTAAAGGGTGAATGGAAGAACTTTCAGAACCACAAGATAATGTTGAAGACCAGCTATGGAAGATGAATTTTGATGGAGCTGCCTGTAGAGAAGGAGCTAGAGCTGGCGTATGGATCAACCATCCCGGAGGAGATGCTAAATTGTGTTCCTACAAACTCGTTTTTTAATGCACTAATAACATGGTCGAATATGAAGCGTTGATATTGGGATTGAAAGTTTTAGAAGAGCTAGGTGCCAAAAGAATTGTTGTACATGGATTTTCTGAGATAATTATAAATCAAATCAAAGGCATCTACCAAGAAAAACAGCCCAGACTGAGGGCCTATAGGAATCTGGTGCTATAACTCCTTGAGAAATTTGAAGAATGCAATTTATCATCCATTCCAAGAGAGAAGAATCATATTATTGACACTCTGGCCACTTCCGCAGTAGTCTTTAGAGTCCCTATATTCCCTGAGAAAAGCTACAAGGTAGAGGTAAAGTACAGGCCAGCAGTGCCATATAATATGAAGCACTGGTAGGTCTTCGAAAACGACAGGCATATAGAAAGATTCCTAAAGATGGAGAACGAGTTCGAGAATTTGAACATTGATGATGAATACTGCGATGATGAGATAGATGTAGTTTCTTTCACGAAAGAAGGATATTTTGACAATCAGATTGTTGGTAGAGATATCGTTTAGCTAAAGAGTAATATCATTCCCAAGGGTCTAGTACCATTAGAGAATATTTTTGAGAACAACGATGTAGCCAGAAGTTTGAAGATCACAGTAGATGAAGGAGACGTGGAAGATTGCAATATTGGGACCCCAGAAGACCCAAAGATCATAAAGTTGTCCAGAAATCTTAGCCCTGAAGTCAAACAAAAGTTATGTAAATTTAATAAAGGAATTCCCTTATGTCTTTTCTTGGATTTATGATGAATTGAAAGTTTATGATACTAGTATAATCTAGCATGTTATCCCAATAAAGGAAGATCACAATCCATTCAAACAGAAATTAAGAAGAATAAACCCCCTGCTGCTACCATTGATAGAGAAAGAAGTGAAAAAGATGTTTGAAGAAAAAATCATAGTGTCCCTGATATTTTCCAAATGGGTAGCCAATCTAGTGCCAGTCATAAAAAAGAGTGGAGAAATCAGATTGTGTGTGGACTTCAGGAACCTGAATAAAGTGTCTCTTAAAGATAATTACCCATTGCCCAAAATGGATCACATTTTACAAAAGGTGGTGGGCTCTCAAAGGATGTCAATGCTGGATGGTTTCTATGGATATAATCAGATTATGGTACACCCTGATGACCAGGAAAAGACTGCATTCACTACACCATGGGGAACGTTTATGTATGCAAAAATTCCTTTTGGAATCATGAATGTTGGAGAAATTTTTCAGAGGGCTATGGGTATATCTTTTGCGGATGAAAAATATAAGTTCATTGTTATATATATGGATGACATTACTGTGTATTCTATCTTAGATGAAGAACACATCAAACATCTCAGAAGGGCATTTGAAAAGTGCAGAAAGTTTGGCATATCCTTGAATCCAAAAAAGTCAAATTTTGCTATGGAAGAAGGAAAACTCTTGGGGCATATCATTTCGAAAGAAGGGATAAAAGTAGACCCTAGCAGAGTGGAGGGGATCTTGAATATTGGCATACCCAGGAGCAAAAAGGAAGTGCAATCCTTCCTAGGCAAAGTGAACTTCTTAAGGAGATTCATTCCTAATTTAGTTGAAATCATAAAACATATCACCAACATGTTGAAGAAGGGAAATGAAATCAAGTGGGTCCCTGAAGATAGAAAATCCTTTGATGACATCAAAGTGGCATTGACAAAGGCTCATGTGCTAGCTAGTCCAAATTTTGAGAAAGATTTCATAGTATTCTCTTTCGCTTCTGAGCATACAATTGTAGGAGTATTACTTTAGAAAGATGACCAAAATTTCGAGAAGCCCATAGCATACTACAGTAAGACATTGAGAGATGCTCCCCTAAAATACGACATCATGGAGAAGCATGCATATTCTTTGGTCAAAGAATTAAAGGAATTCGGGGTTTATATTCTACATTCACATACCACTGCTTATGTCCCCAACAGCTCAGTAAAAGACATCTTGACACAACCTGATCATGAAGGAAAGAGAGGGAAATGGATTGTAGTACTGTTAGAGTATGATCTTGAAATCAAACCCACAAAATTGATAAAAGGGCAGGGACTTGCTAGACTGATGGAGCAAACGAACTGCGAACTCCTAGGAATAAATTTCACTAAAGGCATATTAGAGAATGCAGCAAATCAAGAAAAGATGACTCCACAAATATCTCAGAAATTTCTTGATTCTACATGGTATGCAGATATTATCTTTGTGTTAAACAATATGCAAGCTCCTCCTGAGTATAAAAAAACAAAGGACGGATTCCTGAAACTGAAAGAGGAAAAATTTTGTATAGTAAATGAATTACTGTACTGGAAGGACCTGGGAGGGATTTTGTTGTGTTGTATGATAGAACAAGAGGCAAAAAATTAGAGAGTTCCATAAAGGCGAATGTGGAGGTCACCATTATTGGAATACAACTGTGCACAAAATTTTGACAGACGGTTTTTACTGGCCAAGTATTTTCCCTGATGTTTATAAAGAAGTATCGAAGTGCCACAAGTGTCAAATCTTCGATGGGAAAGGAAAATTGCAGTCTCTACCGTTGAAACCCATTTCAGTAGAAGCTCCTTTCAGACAATGGGGCCTGGATTTTATAGGAGAAATACACCCGCAGTCCTTGGCCCAACACAAATGGATCTTGACTACAACAGATTATTTTACTAAGTGGATTGAGGTTGTTCCTACCCAATAGGCTACAGATTATGTTATCATTTGGTTCCTAGAGGACAATATCCTGTCTAGGTTTGGATGCTCGGTCAAGATTATAACTGACAATACAGTGGCATTCAACTCTAAAAAGTTGGAAAAATTCTGTAGCGATTACAACATCACCCTTGGTCATTCTACGTCATATTAACCTCAAGGGAATGGATTGGCTGAGTCTTTGAACAAAAGCTTGGTCAGAATCATCAAAAAATTGTTGCAAGAAAACAAAAAGGCGTGGCACAAAAAGCTCATTCATGCGCTATGGGCTGACAGGATATCCCCAAAGAGATATATTGCCACATCTCCTTTCCAAATCATTTATGGCACAAAATCCATATTTCCTACTTCATTGGGATTGTCGATAATGAAGTTGTTACAGGAGAAAGAAGCAGAAACAAACGTCAATCGGAGAAGAGAGGATGAACTCATCAGCATACAGAAGACTAGAGAAAAGGCTTTCAATAATGCCCAGTTACATCAAGACAAGATCAAGGAATCTTTCGACAAATGCACGAAGGTGGATGACTTCCAACCTGGGGACTAGGTACTAAGATGGGATGTCAGGAACAAAGATAAAGGTAAACATGGAAAATTCGATCATCTATGGCTGGGTTTGTTCAAAATTACAGCTTATTGCGGGAACAATGCCTATTTGTTGGAAGAAAGTAATGGAAAACTCGTCGAAGGAGGGCCTGTGAATTGCAGGTTCCTCAAGCATTACGTTGTTTAAAAAAATATCACCATGCCATTCATTGTACATAGCCGCTTTGCATTTTTTCTTTACATATGAAAGATGAAATTAAAACAGCATGGTTAAAGCCCGAGGTGAAGGCCCTGAGTTGTGCTGAGTAGGTTTAGAGTTTGTGAACAAAGCTAAGGAGATTCAGATCACACACATGATATTACAGCCCAATGGGTAGGCACTTAATCTACAGTTCTTTTCTACCTCGCAGGGAGGATAGTATCCCCAATTCGAGCCAATGTTATCACTATAATAATTTATGGATGGTATCCGAGCTTAAAACAAATCTTAGTGGAGGGTTATATCGCCACGGAGATAGGATAAATCAGAGAACCTTGCTATATTTGGCGACATACGGACAAAATAGTGGAGATATAAAGAACAATACTCGGTCGTATGTCGATCTTGAAAGCGGCTCGGATCAACAGCTGAGGTGCGTATCGGAGATTTAACTAACGTGAAGGTTAAGTGATCAAAGGCAGGCCGGGGAAAACCGTCACGGTTTCATTACGGGACGTGTGGTGCACATAGAGGTACATCGGGGAAAAAAGCAGTCTGACTAATACCACTCCCTCCAAGCCCTGATGTCAAAGTCGTCAGGAAAATGAGGACTGTAGATCCTAAAGTATCCCAGATCAACGGCTGCAATTTATATCGGCAGTTGAAACAATACGAGAATTAATCGATAGAGGGTGGGCCGGGGAAAACTACATTGGTTTAAATCGTGGATGTGTGGTGCCCTCAGAGGAAAATTGGGGTGAAAAGTGGTCCACATGAAACCATTTTCTCCAACCCCCGATGCCAATAGATACCTATAAAAGGAGGAACACCCCGGCATTATTCTATGATAATTTGAAGCCTTTGAAAGTTTGAAAACTTGGCGCAAAGCTTCCAGTCGAATTTGAAAGCTTAGAGCCGAACCCGACTCATGTTTTTCACCGCTTGATAGGTATTCTTCACCATGGCTTCCAATCCTATCGTTTTATCCGTGAATGAATAAGAGATCTCCTCCACGGAGGAAGCCCTAATTGACAGATATTTTGACGTTTTCGACATAGAGATAACAATCTCACTCGTTTATGTGTCTAGATTGAATTTGTTAGACAATGTTGGAACGCACCTAACTTTCCTCGAAGCGGCTCAAGCCTCTATTATCCCTTACGTTGTAGAAACGATCTTTCCATTCCCCAAATTTGTAAGATGGTGTGCAAAGCGATATTCTCAAGGAGAAATAGTCATTTTAAATAAATTAGGATCTGAAGTTTTGTGTAAAGTATATAGTCCATCACTCTGACATGCTCTTAGTGTACCAAATGCCTCCCCCACAGTGTCAAAGCCCTTTGAGGAACAAAGAATGATCACAATTTATAGAGAGTGTATGTCCGAAATTAAAACCTTATTTCTGCAGACCATAGTCAAGCTTGAACATCATTAAGAGAGTTTTTCGTTACCTGCCAGTGTAAGCGTCATGATTGTCGAAGTCCAGTGGGCTTGCTCCCTGCTAAGTCAAATTTTAGGGTTAGACAATGACAAGTTTGTGGTAGAAGTCATGTTAGTTTTCCTATTGGTTTGTTTTCTATCTGGTCAGTCAGTCAGTGTTAGTTTTGACGAATTTATTGCAGAGAATATACATCAGCAATTGGTTAACTTCAGCTCGTTGAGACATTTCAGATACTACATTCACTTGCTGAAAATGTTTTTGGAATCCAACCAGACTGAATTTCCTGAGACTGCCTTTATTTTGACCGAGTGTAAAAGGATCACCATGCTCATATTTATCAACAAGATTATGTCCAGGCTATACAGTCTCATTTTTGGTTCAGATCTGCCGAGAGTCCTGGAAGAAATGAAAATCTCATTACAGCCAAATCCAGAGAGCATGGTGGGAGACTGGGTGTTGTTCACACAATCTATTGTGATTTGGGTATATGGATACCAGGAAGGACCTCATTTTTTACCAATTTTTCTGACACCGAGAATCTTTGCTTTAGATTTCATAAGACAAAGAATTATCTCAGAGACCGAACATTTTCTAAAAGCACACAAGGCTTCTAATCTAAATTTATTTTCGCGGTAGGTCCCTTTGTGGTGAAGAATAAGTCTTATTTTCCCCATATTCAATCCAAGCTCAGTGAATTTGGTTTCATGCAGTTACAATGGAGGAGATATGATTTGGATCAGATCATATCAAAGAGGACATTGGCCAGTAGACAAGGTCCCTATGAACATGAACATGTCGCAAGATTCGATGAGTTGGAAAATCGAGAGACCTGTGCAAAGATGGAGGTCACCATGCAACATGATCAAACAAAACCAACAAAACTAGCTTCTTAGCATATCTCAACATGGAATCCTTCCCCTATTTTGGATATGAAAACTCCTAAAATGAGCGTCTACAATAAGAGGAACAGTTCAGAAGTGCTAGGTGCTAGTAGCCAACAAGACGATCTCAAGAGAGTGAAAATCACATCATCATCCCAAGTAGTTGACCTGGAAGAAGAAGAACCCAAAGGAAAAGCATGCATGGAGATGGTAGAGGCTACAGCCAAGAACGACGAAACCAGTACAGGAAGCAGACCACAAAACAAAAGTAGCACAAAGGTTTTCAACAACAGAAAATACATATTTAGCCAGACGCCTGAAGCAGTGTATTAGTCCAAGGAAGATTTAATAAATCAGTACGTTGTGAAGGGAAACATGGAGAAAAGTGAAATAAGATACCTTTTACCTGAAGTGGAAAGGACTTCTCAGCATAAGGATTCCTTACTCTCAGTCAGAGATGTGGAGAAAAAGACATTTAACATTGCAGTGGTTGATGATGACAAAGTATCCGAGATCAAAATGCACTATGAAAACATTGTTTCCCCTGACAAAGTGAAATTTCATAGGAATGTCAGTGACATGTTATATTCTGATTATCTGAGCTTGGCTCTAAAAGTTGCAAGATTAACAACATATGCATCAAAACTAGATGGAAAACTGAAACATGAAAAAGTGTCCAACAAAGCCTGAATGACATAGGTCAAAAGGCTAGAGTCTAAAGGTCCCCAAGGGTTGAAATCTTCTTTGGATGAAAAGGACAAGATGATCCAAATTCTAAAGAAAAGGCTGAATATGTCACCTATAGATCATCCACAGATGGCAGAATTGACTGTGCTGGAAAAGGAGAAATAAATTTTCAGACAAGAGGCACTCGATTACAAGGATAAAACGTTGCAATTGGAGAAAGAGAAGAAAAATTGGTCATTGGCACAAGCGGAGACATCAGACATGGAAGTCATTATACCTGCTAATACAAAGGTTGGATCAAGCATTGAAGGGTTAGTCCAAGCCATGTCCCAGGTAAGCTTAAAAATAGTTGAGATCAAGAGTCTCAAAGAGAACGTTGAAAAGTTGAAGCAAGAGATGAAAGTGAAGGATGAAAAGATGGCCCAACTCCACAGAGAAAATCAATATTTGCAGGAGAGAGTGAACAAGCTAAAAACTAGGTTAAAGGGAAAGACGTTATTGCAGGGAGCCAAACATGTAATATTGGATGCTATTGCTGCGGAGGTTGCTAAATTCAGGATTTATCTGAATTTTATCGACGACAAAGATAACATGGTTACTACAGCTCAGAACAAAAGCGTTTTTGTAAATGAAATATTAGCAAAGAGGCCCTCGGAGTGGGCCCAAAACACTATTGATTTATTGAATTTTGTACCAACTGTTGAACTTCAAACCATTGGTGTGAAAGACAGGACCGCGTTGATGATTTCAACTAGGAGGATCATTGCTAAGCACAACTTACTCGGATTAGTTCGGAACAAAGCTATGCAAATGGAATACAACATACAGGAGTTTAAAGACGCTTTTGAAGATTTGTTCGCCAAAGGCCTTCCATCATTCTGGGATGGTAAAGGCTCGCTATACAATCAAGAATATTATCACTCTCTCCTCATGCAATGAAGAATGGACCATTCTAAGTTTGATGATATGGAATAAAGTCTGAAAGGTTCGAGTTTGGTAGAGTATTTGGCTACAGATTTCAAAATTTTAAAAAAATTTAAAACAGTGAAGGTTGGCATGCCATCCATGTCCTATGCTACATGCATTGGCTTATAAATTTTGATTAAAGAGATGATGGATTACGGAATCCCATCTAATCCACAATGGAAAGAATCGTGTGGTTGGGAAAGACAAATTGCAACATCCTTGGAACCAACAGATGATCTCCAGGTGTCACCAGTTTTACAGATCCGGCGGGAGCTCAGAGCGAGATAGATGGAGCGGAAGAAGTCGGGCAATCAGAGGAATTGTTCGTGATTTTGAAACGCTTTCATTTTTGCTAATTATTGTAAATCATTTTGTATACCGAAACTTTCAGTCAAAACTTTTACATAAGCTGAAACGTTTAAGTTTCAATTGTTTTGATCAAATTGTATAAGTACCAAGAGACTTGAATTGATTAATGTTGGCAGAAGTGCAAGAGCACCTTTTTGGTTGTATCGAACTCTATTTGTAAATTTTTTGAATCTGAATTGAATATAAATGTAGAAGATTTTGAAGTCTCTATAAAAATATTGTAACTGGTGGTGATATGAGCTTTGTTTCCCTTCATCGTATTCTATTTCCTGTAACCTGTCATTTCATTTACATTTTCTTCTGTTTAAATTGAAGATTTTAAAGGCCTAGAATTCATCTTGTGACGCTCTTAGCTTAAGCAATTTAAACTATGTGATTATCTTCTTAACTTATTCAAAATTCATTTCAGTAATTCTCTGATGCAGTTATTTGTTCTCTTTATCTTCAAACACTCCTTTTAAATTTAAGAATAACTTAGATTCATCGCCTTATTTAGCCTTTGTCCTCTGGAGAGTTCTATCAGTCAATGCATTGTTTTCATTCACTTTCAGAATTTTTACTCCATAGCCCATAGTGTTCATCCCCTTCTTTGCCAACAACTTTATTAAAAACCCCATAAACAAACCAAATCTAGCCACTGATTTCCATAGATATACCTAGTGACACGAGAGAGCCCTCTCTGAGTTGAGCAGGCTAGTGCCCCAGCTCTAAAGCTGGTTGAAATAGTTACCTATGTCGTTTGTTTATTCATCCAGACAAATTTACAAAGTGCTAACAGTTAGTATGATAGTCATAACTTCAACAAATCAAAATACAACCTAGATGTTCATAAGATCATAGAAAATAGAAGCATATTAAATTGATCAAACCTGAGGTGCATTGTTCCTTTGAATGTGTTGGATTTGACATCCCTCTGGATCTGACATTGTTGTTTTGACAAAAGATCATTTCTCTTGCAAATACCCTTTAAAAATAATGATACAATTTAAACATATGTAAGTACATACCTCTGACATCATCGGCAGGTAGTGGCACCATCCGGCGGCAGTGGAAAGAAATAACGAACCTTTAGAACTTCAAAGGTGCTTCAACTTGTAACTTAAATTTAGTTGGAGATTTTCTAAGGTAAGGCGCACTAGGATAATAAAAATCAATCCCAACACTTCACAAAAATTTCACTACAACTAGTATGAAGGAATTAGCACTGCTACTGCAACTAATACTGCAAATGCAACTGATACTACAACTACAACTACAACTTAGGGTTTTATGAGGAAACCTTCTTTTCTCAAACTTCAATTTTTGAAATTCTAATCCGATGACTAGATGTTCCCTCCTAGGGAGAGTTTCTAGCTGGGGTTACTTTCTCCAACATCCTCCTCAAACAAGGAAAATTTCACACTTAGGGTTTATGCAGAAACCCTAATTCTGTAGCAGTTGCAATACTGAAAACTGGATTTTGCACTAGGCTAGTCACTTCTTATAAACTGTGAGTTGGTCTCTTTCAGGCCTACTCTGATACCATGTTGAAGTTTTAATTATACAGCTAGTAGTTACGGTTCTTATTTATTATTATAATCATTTAGCACATTATCTGCATAAATAAGATCATTGAAAGAGAGGAAATCATAGAAACAATAGAGACACTCAAATTATCCTGGGAAACCCTCATGGGGGAGAAAACCCAACAAAAATTTCCTCAATATAGATAGACCAAAGACCGAACATAAGATCCTCCTCTACTCCTTCACTAGGAAGATTTGTGCACCACTTGACCAATAAATACCAAGAGATAGACTAGAAACCCTCCTTGACATCGCCCCCAGTTGCAGCAGCTTCTCCTCCAAGACTTGAGCACTGCATAGATAGGTGTGTATGTGTCCAAATGAGGCACTAGCCTCTCTTATACATAGTTGTCTGGACAGCCTATAATTAGGTTTGGGCCAACCTGTCACTTTACCCTCTTAATTTACAATTAATTTTCAAGGAACAATAGGGCCGACTTTTACTAAGGCACAATAGGGCCTAATTAAATATAATATAATAATATTATTCAACTCTCTCTCAGGTAGAATATTCTTCAAAGTTACAATATTTCAACAGTATGTTCTTCTCCCTGTGGAGCAGATCCCTCGAGTGTGAGTGTATTTGGAGGAGGCATACATCTTCCTCCCACACCTTGATGTTTACTCGTTCTTCGTCCTCTAACCATGATACATGCCATAAAACAATTTCAATTTATATTAGTAATACATCTTTAATTGAATAAATTGCATTGGAATTCGTAATGAGCCATGTGTCGTAGAGTAGAACCTAGCTATGATACCATATGTAACAACCCTCTTGAACTAATCATCAAGAGTAAGCAATAAAAGTATAAATATTAATTACGATAATCATAGGGTAAATTTATTTTTAATTTTTTTTAAACTGGTCATAAATAAGTAAGCATTTACAAATAGACAAAATATTTAGTTTGATAAATCATAAGTAACTTATAAATACATGCAACTATTTTCAACATCAATAATCAATAATAATTAATTAATATAATACATTGCTTGCGCAAATTACGATTCAACTTATGAGGAAACTTCTTGAATGTTTGATATTAAATTCAAAAGGAATCTATCTAAAGATGCATTAATGTAAAAGTATAGGCAACTATCTACCTTACTTAAGGTTATGCAACTTGCACATTAATTTGTATTTATGCTAAAAGCACAAGTCATGATTATACTCCTATAAAATTTAGGCATTGGCTAAACATTCTACCTTTTGGGTTTTTTTGTCGGAATCCGACGATGTAAATTTGGACAAAATCGTTATTTTTTGTTGTTTAAATTGCATTGAATGCATAAATGGATTCAGCATGTGAAAAATCCTTAGGATTATACAAACTTGGCCACTAAAATCTACAGATCCAACAATTCATCACCGTATTTTCAGCAAAATCAAATGGAAAAAATTACCGAAAAACAGCCAAAAAGTAGAACGTTTAGACTACTGCTAAAATTTATGTCGTGCAACTTTAATTACGTGGGTGTAAAGTTCAATTTAATTATGATCAAATCTTTTCGTTTTTCTATTTCAATAATATAACTAATATACTTATTAGTCCCTGTCGTAGGCATAGAGGGACTATAGCAATCAATAATTCGTTGACCTAGTATAATGTGTCCGTTGACCACAAATATTTGTAGAATATCTAATGTTGGAACTAGGGAACAAAAAGCATTTATTTTTATATAATAAAAAGTACCATGTATGTCATGATCTGATTGGATAACAGATTGGAGGTCTTATTGCCGGCTTCACTATTCCCAATGTTTTATATGTGATCATATCCAAACTTTTTGATAGTATACCGTCTTTTTGAATCATATATTTATTTATGCATTTCTTGAAGCTGAATTAATGATAGCATTAGTTCGAATGTTTTTCTTAGCATTTTCTGCTAGCTAAATTTATCCCAATGTTTGATATGCTAGCGTATCCAAGGTTTGTCTATTTTTTATTATTATTAAGTACTTAACGTACGTAAATCTTGCCACACACATTCTTTCTTAAATGTTTACACAGCGCGAGGCACGTGGGCGGTTCTGACAGCCTTAAATGTTTACCTACATGCCTCAAAACCTTAAATGTTTACTTAACATGTATATCACAGAACAGACTCGACATGAAAAATAAAAATAAATTTCAATAATTAATTGAATAAAATTTAACAAAACATTATCACATATTAATAATGAATAATATATTTCATATTAATACTACACGATAGATATCATAAATTTAATTTATAGTTTATGAATGGAAGTAAATGGGTGGGTTGCAAGTTGCAATACATGTGGTATCCATGCATAATTTAGTATTCCCGAATTAGTTTTATTTGAAATTTATCAAAAAGTATTAATGTCTGGTACATCAACGAAGGTTCGCGGGTTCACATTTTCCATTTTCCATTTTTCCATTGATATTCTATAAATTACTCGGTCTCATGTATATGACAGAATTATTGGGTGCAAAATGTATATGACGAAAGTGTTGGGTGCAAAATGTATATCACGGAACATGCTAGACATGAAAAATGAAACATGTGAACCCGCGACTCCGCCAACCCGCAACTCCGTAATTGTTGGGTGCAAAATGTATCTGGCGGAAGTGTTTGGTGCAAAAAGTATATCACAGAAGAAGCTGAACATGAAAAATGAAAAATTTAAATAAATTTCATCTTTGTTACCATAAACAAAATCAAAATTCCAAATTTACAATTAAAAACTTTAAAAATAATATTGAATAAAATTTAAATAATTGTTTATACTTGTTGGGTGCAAAATGTATATGGCTTCCCCGGATGGGGTGTTAACAGGGCCATCGTGGCAGGAGACAGAGGAGGGTACAGGTCGCCGTGGTATGGAGACACATGCTGGGCATGTGCCACAACCTGTCACCCCACCTGGTATTTAAATGCGTTAATGTTGATATGAGGCGCATTTACGAAGGAGTCCTTTCAATGCAAATTCGAATGTGTTGTGTTATAATGGCGACGGTAAATTCATATCGGTTGACAGTCGGGCTCATTCTCCCGAAGCCGGATTGCCACCCTGCTCTTCTCCTCTGGGGTGCGTGAGAGCCCATCCTCCCTTGCTACTTGACAACCTTCGTTCTCCCTGCAATTAGCACAGCCGGCCTTATGACGAGGCCTCGAGGCAGACCACGGCGAGGTGCGCCATGGAAGCCTCGCCGACCTCCGCTTTCCTCCGCAGACACTTCTTCCGACGAATCTCGTCCCCGTTTTCCATCAGTCTCCTCCCCAGTAAACCTGCAACCTCCGCAGCTTGCGTCCATGGCAATCATTCCAAATACCTCAATTATACTTCGTCGGCTCCTCCACGAGCCTGGGCCATCCCAACCTCCCGCTAGCAATTCCAGTCCTGGCCAGGCCGCTCAGCAAATGCCCAGCACACCAGCTCTCGATGGCCTTGCCCCCTTCGACAGAGCGCAGTTCAGGGACAATCTAGTCACACTGTACACCCTGGTATTTGAGCTTCGACAGGAGGTTGCAGACTTGCATCATCGGGTGGAAGCTACGAAAATTAAGGTGGCCAACTTTCTCCAAATTCTGGTGTCCATGCACAATGCCATGTTCCCGGATTCTGAGGAAGAAGCAGCAGAAGGAGACCCTGTAGTAGAGGGAGATGACGACTAGCATCCTATGCCGAGCCCACCTGGTAACAGCAGGGGAGAGGAAATGTACGAGGACACAGCCCTGGATGCTGAATGCAATCAGGAGCACGACGAGCATGGAAGCGATGGGATAGCACACTTCGAGGAAGAGACTGAAGCCGGTGACCCCCCAGCCACTTGGCCAAGCTGCCAGCCAGGTGTATAGGTTTCCTTTGTCTAGTTTGCCAGGTGTCTACGTATGTAGGTTCTTTATGTATGTAGTTTATGCTCTCTTTTATACTGCTCATGAATTAACGGGCCGGCTGGACTGGTTTCCTCCGAGAGGGGGCAGTCCAGTAATTACGGCCCGAGTAACTAGATATGTTGACTGGTTTTTTTGGAAGCTTTTAATATAATTACTCTTTATTTACAAAAAAAAAAATGTATATGGCTGAAGTGTTGGGTGCACGACTTCGTCAACCTGTCAACTCCGTAATTGTTGGTGCAAAATGTATATGGCGGAAGTGTTGGGGTGCAAAAAGTATATCACGGAACAAGCTGGACATGAAAAATGAAAAATTAAAATAAATTTCACCTTTATTATCATAAACAAAATCAAAATTCCAAAATTCCAAACTTACATTTAAAAACGTATAAATATATGACGGAATTGTTGGGTGCAAAATGTATATGACTGAAGTGTTGGGTGCAAAATTATTATCACGGAACATGTTGGACATGAAAAATGCTCCGCCAACCAGCAACTCCCTAATTGTTGGGTGCAAAATGTATATGGCGGAAGTGTTGGGTACAAAAAGTATATCACGGAACAAGTTGGACATGAAAAATGAAAAATTAAAATAAATTTCACATTTATTATCATAAACAAAATCAAAATTTCAAAATTTCAAATTTACATTTAAAAACATATAAGTATATGACGGAATCGTTGGGTGCAAAATGTATATGACCGATTATCATAAACAAAATCAAAATTCCAAATTTACATTTAAAAACGTTAAAAATAATATTGAATAAAATTTAAATAATTGTTTATACTTGTTGGGTGCAAAATGTATATGGCGGAAGTGTTGGGTGCAAAAAGTATATCAAGCAACAAGTTGGACATGAAAAATGAAAAATTAAAATAAATTTCACCTTTATTATCATAAACAAAATCAAAATTCTAAAATTTCAAATTTACATTTAAAAACGTATAAGTATATGACGGAATTGTTGGGTGCAAAATGTATATGACGGAAGTGTTGGGTGCAAAATGTATATCACGGAACATGCAAAAATGAAACATGTGAATCCGCCAACCCGCAACTCCGTAATTGTTGGGTGCAAAATGTATATGACGTAAGTGTTGGGTGCAAAAAGTATATCACGGAACATGCTGGACATGAAAAATGAAAATAAATTTCACCTTTATTATCATAAACAAAATCAAAATTCCAAAATTCTAAATTTGCATTTAAAAACGTATAAGTATATGACGGAATTGTTGGGTGCAAAATGTATATGATGGAAGTGTTGGGTGCACAATGTATATCACGGAACATGTTGGACATGAAAAATGAAACATGTGAACCCGCCACTCCCCCAACCCGCAACTCTGTAATTGTTGGGTGCAAAATGTATATGGCGAAAGTGTAAGGTGCAAAAAATATTGTTGGGTGCAAAATGTATATGGCGGAAGTGTTGGGTGCAAAAAATATATGACTGAAAAAGCTGGACATAAAAAATGAAAAATTAAAATAAATTTCACTATTATTATCATAAACAAAATCAAAATTCCAAAATTCCAAATTTACATTTAAAAACATTAAAATAAATTTCACCTTTATTATAGTAAACAAAATCAAAATTCCAAAATTCCAAATTTACATTTAAAAACGTATAAGCATATGACGGAATTGTTGGGTGCAAAATGTATATGACGGAAGTGTTGGGTGCAAAATGTATATCACGATATGGCGGAAGTGTTGAGTGCAAAAAATATATCACGGAACAAGCTGGACATGAAAAATGAAAAATTAAAATAAATTTCACCTTTATTATCATAAACATAATCAAAATTCCAAAATTCCAAATTTACATTTAAAAACTAATAAGTATATGAAGGGATTGTTGGGTGCAAAATGTATATGATGGAAATGTTGGGTGCAAAATGTATATCACAGAACATGTTGCACATGAAAAATGAAACATGTGAACCGGCCACTCCGCAAACCCACCACTTTCTAATTGTTGGGTGCAAAATGTATATGACGGAAGTGTTGGGTGCAAAAAGTATATCACGGAACAAGCTGGACATGAAAAATGAAAAATTAAAATAAATTTCACCTTTATTATCATAAACAAAATCAAAATTCCAAAATTCTAAATTTACATTTAAAAACGTATAAGTATATGACGGAATTGTTGGGTGCAAAATGTATATGATGGAAGTGTTGGGTGCAAAATGTATATTACGGAACATGCTGGACATAAAACATGAAACATATGAACTCGCGACTCCGTCAATCCGCAACTCCATAATTGTTCGGTGCAAAATGTATATGGAGGAAGTGTTGGGTGCAAAAAGTATATCACGGAACAAACTGGACATAAAAAATGAAAAATTAAAATAAATTTCAACTTTATTATCATAAACAAAATCAAAATTCCAAAATTACAAATTTACATTTAAAAACGTTAAAAATAATATTGAATAAAATTTAAATAATTGTTTATACTTGTTGGGTGCAAAATGTATATGGCGGAGTGTTGGGTGCAAAATGTATATCACGGAACAAGTTGGACATGAAAAATTAAAAATTAAAATAAATTTCACATTTATTATCATAAACAAAGTCAAAATTCCAAAATTCCAAATTTACATTTAAAAACGTAGTAACATGCTAGACATGAAAAATGAAACATGTGAACCCGTCTTTCCAAACCCATGACTCTGTAATTGTTGGGTGCAAAATGTATATGGTGAAAGTGTTGGGTGCAAAAAGTATATCACGGAACAAGCTGGACATGAAAAATGAAAAATTAAAATAAATTTCACATTTAATATCATAAACAAAATCAAAATTCCAAAATTTCAAATTTACATTTAAAAACTTATAAGTATATGATGGAATTGTTGGGTGAAAAATGTATATGACGGAAGTGTTGGGTGCAAAATGTATATCACGGAACATGTTGGACATGAAAAATGAAACATGTGAAAGCGTCATTCCGTAATTGTTGGATGCAAAATGTATATGGCGGAAGTGTTGGGTGAAAAAAGTATATCACGGAACAAGATGGACATGAAAAATGAAAAATTAAAATAAATTTCACCTTTAATATCATAAACAAAATCAAAATTCCAAAATTTCAAATTTACATTTAAAAACGTTAAAAATAATATTGAATAAAATTTAAATAATTGTTTATATTATTCATTAAGTAAAAAGTGTTATAGCATTATATAAATTACTATAAATCTTGGTACAATGTTATGATATTCTATAAATTACTCAGTCTCATGTATATGACGGAATTGTTGGGTGAAAAATGTATATGGTGGAAGTGTTGGGTGCAAAATGTATATCATGGAACACTCTGGACATGAAGAATGAAAAATGTGAACTCGCAACTCAGTAATTGTTGGATTACATGCGTTATGTATTAAATATTTCATGTACTATCAAACTTGGATACTAGGAACCTTCATTGAAGTACCAGACATTAATAATTTTTTAGAAATTTCAAATAAAACTAATTCGGGAATACTAAATTCTGTACATGCACTGCAACTTGCAACCCATGCATTTACTCATGTTCCAACCTAGCAGGGACTACGTTGTCATGCGGCACTTGTTATAATTATGTTATATATATATATATATATATATATATATATATATATATATATATATATATATATATATATATATATATATATATATA